>WQNJ02000014.1:33587500-34133506 GCA_016584745.2 Phylloscopus trochilus trochilus
AGAGGCCAGCAGTATAACTGGAGATTAAGGACAGGGATGGGCTGGCTTTGTTTGAAGCAAAAGACTGCACAGGAATGCTGTCACTGATGCAAAGGCATAAAGTCTAAGTCTTTTTCACAGTCTAGCTGCTTAATAGGCCTGACTCATACCCCTACTGAAGCAAAACCTTATTTTCAAGTCTTACTTCTTTTTGCTGTGGCAGCTGAGTTCCAGTGGTGTGTTGAAGGAACCCAAACACTTTTGTTATCAGGTTTAATCAGAGACATTCAATTTGTTGGGGTTTTTTTTTCTCCCTTGCTGGCAGACTTGCCAGAATCAATTTTAAAGTGTTAAGTCATAGAGCTAATGTTAGTATTGGAGACCCAGAGCTGTGATACACCATATATTGTAATATATGAAAGAATCTAGAGAATGAAAGTACAGGTGTGAACTCTTATTTCTTGTTTTAAATCCCTAAATAATCTACAGTCCTCTCTTCTTTGTTCTTTTTTTCCCTGCATTTCTTCAGACAATTAAGTTGGAGAATATCTGTCAGTATTTTATTGGTGATAAATATTTAGCTTCTGATTTAACTTCTAAAATTATTATTGTCAACTGTCAGTACTGAACACTCATACCACAGCTATGGAATTTTTATTTTATTTTTGCTTTCTGATTTTTTGAGCCTTTCAATTATCTTCTTGAATTTAAGAGAGTGCTAGAGTGAATATTCTTTACACAAAGCTTCCTGATGTCACTTTCCCTTAAATGACAGAACCACTGACAGTTTTTAGAGGCTAGGTCACTCTGTGGTTGCAGCAGTACTTGCCTTAACTTGGCTCAGTGAATGTCTATATTAGCTTTTTTACCATTATGTTTTCCAGTTGAACTGCTCAACTCATTTTGAACAGATGAATTGTACATCTTAAAGTAAAATCATAGCATGGAACTTAGTGACTTACACTGGGGAGTACTTGGTCCCACATGGGAGAATCTGTAAAACTAAGCTGCCACGCTTCACAAAATTATTTTCAACCTTGCCTACTGCACAGAGTTATTTTCCTCAAGAATTTGCATTTTTAAATCTTTGTTTTAATCATAAATACTTACTGAAAATATTTTAAAGCCTTTTGGGTGGTTTGGTTTAGTAATTCCCCAGAGTACTTTCAGGATCTGAACCAGAAGAGAGAGTTTCCAAGAATTAATATATGTTGTATTGAGCTTCTGTGATTAAAAAAAAAAAAAAAAGCCCCAATCAGAAAGGGCATTTTAGCCAAAAGGCAACCTTGGTTTGAGAAAAAAAATCCTCCTTTGGGTTGTGGTGTGGCAGAACATGCAGTAAATTGCTGTGGTACTCATCTCCTTGCAAGAAATGAATGTTACAAAGTCTTACAGTAACATCAGACTGAAATATAATTGAAGCAGGAGGGCACATGTTCACAATTCAGTTAAACAAAAAAAAAAAAAACAAAAAAAAAAAACCAACAAAACAAAACAAAACAAAAGCTGAATCATTCTAACAAACCATGTTCTTCTCTGTGTCTAAATGTTTATACATGAGCTGGTAATCTGCTGTTCCCTTGTAGCTGGTGGTCAGAAGGAGCTCCTTTAGGGACCTGATGTGCCACCTGTGCTCTGCTGCCAGGCACAGGCTACAGCAAGTGCCACAAAATTCTTCTCATTAGCTGTGCTGAACTCTTACTCTATGCCACAGTTTTTGTTTATCCTTAGTCAGCAGGCTATAGGCCTTTAGTTTTTTGGTGGGTTTTTTGTTTGTTTGTTTGTTTGTTTTATTATTATGATTAATTCTTTCTTAATAAGAAAATATTTCAGTTTGGTACCTTAAGGCATCATTTTTAGCAGAGCATGAGGACTAGAGCTATAGTTTGATGTGATATTTTTATACAATTATTTTAACAGCTCAGAAAAGACAGAAGTTCATGTTTCTGTTTGTGCATTTTCAAGTCTCTCAATTAAAAATACTAATTACTTTTTTCCATTACAGTAATGGATCGTACATTAATTGAATCAAAAGGCATTTCATTTAGCACAATTATGACTATATGAATCAAGACCAGAGAGGTTAAAGATTAGCTTCACTTGGTTGCTAGGGCTTCTAATGCATTAAAAAATTCTGTTGGTTTGGGAATTTATTTTTATGTTAAAGGGATAAATATTGAAAGCAGTATGTTTAATGTTATGATTTTTCTTAGTGCTTTCATTTTAGACCTTGCCAAGTTCTTATTCAGCTTGGAGAAATAATTTTTGAGAATCAGTTACTCCTTTGATGAGTGGACACCAAGACCCACAGCTGACACTATGAAATTGGAGTCTTGGTCCTTGGTTTTTTCCTGGTTTGCAGCTGGTCTGGCTGGCAGTGGTGGAGGTCCACTGCTATTAATTATTTTAGTCAGGGGAAGACAGCCTCATTTCTTCCCCAAAAGCCCTGCAGAAGTGTGTTTCTGGTGAGTAAAATAATAAAGGCTAATATTTCATGGCCTGTAATGTAGGACAGGGGCGTAGATGACATATCCCCTTTCTCCAGGGGAAAGAGGATAGCATTTTAATGGCCTCCTTCCTTTTAAAGGTGGGAAGTTCTTGGGAGGAGAAGGGCTCTCAGGCCAGGAACACAGATAGGACTGACTGTGTCCATCCTGGCATGTGGGAGGGTGCCACAGGATTAGATCTGTTTTGGGGAGGTTATTTTGGTCTAGCACTGCTCTGGGCTCTTGAACTGAATTGGCACCAGCAGCAAATGAAGCACACCTGGTTTAAGTTCCTCCAAAATGTGTCTGTTTGTGTGTTCTGAGACCTCTCCCTCGAGTGGTCTAAGGGTAGTGAAGGGGGACTGAGAGGATTCTCCTCAAACCAAAATCCTGTATGAACTGAAATGGTGACCTAGATGCACTGTATTTATATATATAGTGTGTGCATATGTATAGATAGACACATATATGTATGTTTATAAATATGTATGTATGTATATATGTGTATACATATATGTGTATATATATGTGCCTGTGTGTTTATATATATCTCCAGACAAGGGAGAACTTTTTAAACTCTTATTTGCTAGCAGAAATTTTAGGGCAGAAAGATTGCTTCTGAACTGCTTCCAACTCTTCTTTAAAAGTTTTCTGCATTTAAGCAGTTGTG
The DNA here is from genome assembly GCA_016584745.2 of Phylloscopus trochilus trochilus. Classification (NCBI taxonomy): domain Eukaryota; kingdom Metazoa; phylum Chordata; class Aves; order Passeriformes; family Phylloscopidae; genus Phylloscopus; species Phylloscopus trochilus. The sequence continues at coordinate 33,590,636 of WQNJ02000014.1, forward strand.
CTTTTAGCTGAGCTGGATGGAAGCAAGTTAAGTGGCCTAGTGGGAAAAGCAGTGCAGAACTGCAGCCTGGAACAGCAAGCCAAGGAAAACCTGTGTCAAGTGAGATCACAGGAGTGACAGCTTTATTCTTGCCCAGCTTTAGTGTACAACAGACCTCAGAAACTGGACAAAAGAGAGATAAGGACAGACAAATGTATCAATTGTAGGTTCTGAAAATAACTTCCAGGGTGCTCAATCCTTAACCAGAGCTTAAACTCTCCCTTTTACTGAAGCCCAGCAAAGACATGGGTGGTCTAATGACTGCTGATTTCCTTAGAGCTGCCCTTTGCTTTTATCCCTTAAGTGTTTTTGGGGACATGGGGTGTAGCCACTGAAAAGCAGTGCTGCTTCCTGTTTTCCTGCCTTTCTGTGAACCCAAGTACTGTTGGGTACTTACAGCAACCTGCATTTTTCTGGAAAACATTGGAAAAGGACTTTATTATCTTCTGGCCCACAGCTAATTATTGACACCAGTCAGGGATAATTAGCCCTAAGCATGGTATTCTTATTACTAAATTACAACTTGGCATGAGAAAAATATCTTGGTGTTATTGCACTAAGAAGCAAGGCAGTTGCAGTAAGAGCTTTTGCTGTGTGAGTTTGGGTGTGTGACCTGCCCAGGTGTCACAACACCTGCCTGGTGCCCTGGTGCCTTGTTTACAAACTGTGTTTCACTCCACGCAGTACAAATGGAGATTAATTAGAAGAGAAATGTAGGAGATGTCAATCTAGAAGAAGTAGAGTCAACCTGTGTATTAATTTTCCTTCCTAAAAATGTATTGACATGCTTGGTGTTTGCTCTTCCCTGCACTGGCACGCTGCTTTAGGACTCCATGAAGTGAAAGCTTGTCTGTGACAAAGAGTGACAGTGTTTAGTGACTGATGGGTGAGACTGGAGATGCAGAAATCATAGCCCTTCTTGGCCTCAGACTCCTGGCTGGCTTTACTTTCTGCTGGAACCCATTCCATCCCAGTCAATAGCAATGGATCTCACTTAACCGCAGCAGCGTTGAAAGTTGGCTCCCTGATCTAAACTGCCCATCTGGATCCTCTTTATGGCCGACAGGGGGAGATGGGTGCATGCACAGCGTGATGAATTCTGCTTGAAGACAGAACTGTTGTGGATTGTGGAGGTCCCTGCAACCAACTTAGAGCGGACCAGTTTTAAATCATTGCAGTTAGGAGAGATGAATGTTTCCCATGGTCTTTCTGTGGGCTTCAAAGCCGTTTAGAGCAGGTACCTGCACTCTTTTCACTGTTTTGGCAAGTTTCTGCATCTGGTGAGAAGAGGTTTTTCTTATCACAGAAATTTACTGAGAATAAACTGAAGCAAAAATACAAATTGTTCAGTTAGGCTTGTTTTGGTTTATAAAGCAAATAGTATATCAGAAAACATGAGAAACAGCCAGCCTTGCTGGTGTGCTGGTTATTGCTGAAGTGCTATAATGTATGTGAGAGCACAAGGAAGTGAGAAAACACAGCTGGTGGAGGCTAAGAATACATGAACTCATAATAGATCCTACCAGGTTCTTTTTGTACACAGCATGCCCAAGACAGTCATGACACCTCAGAATATCTATTAAGGCTTTTTTCTTTTTTTTCCTCCTTTTTTTTTTTGGCTCAGTTCAGTATCAGTTTTCAGCACCAGGCTAAGTTCCCCTGAGCTTGCATTTGAAACTGTAATAATTTCACTCCCATTCCCCTTTTCGGGTGCAAAATGGATTAAAGTCTCTGTAGAGCTTAGCACTAGAACAGCAGCTCTGCTAGGAAATCTGCAGAGGATTCAAAAGCTGGTTTTCAGCTTAGTGGTTAACAGTTGCTCACTTTGGGATCATGTCTCACAAATTCACCCTCATTAAATAAAACCTTGTTCTTGTTGCTGGCTTTTCCAACTTTTCCTCAAGCCAGTCATTCCATTATAAAGAACAAATGCTACCCAACTGTCAGTTCTGAAAATAATGGCTAAATTTGAAAGGAGACACCATGATGAAACTTTTCCTTAACCTGCTTAGTGATGGTTGTATTCCACTGAGCACTGAATTTAAGGGGATTTTCATTGATTTTTAAAGAACTTGGCCCTATTTCTTATTCTTGTCCTATTCATATGCAGTACTGGCCTAGCTCAGAAGAAAATAATTCAAGATTTTAATGACATTTTTAGAAAAAATGAGGGACAAAACATTCCAGTGATACTTCTGTGATAGAACATGTCAAAATATACAGAACTTTTCTGGCCCTACCTGGAAGGGAAGGAATATCTCTATCAAAGCACATATTAAACTGTAGTGTGCAGAGAAAAGGCTGTGCTGAAATACTTCCACATGGATAGATAAGACATAAAGACTCCAATTTTTAATTTTTTTTTCCTGCAAACCCATAGTTGTATTTTACATCAAATCTGTAGTCAGTAAAGATTGCAATAGGAATGGTGGGCAGGGAAAGAAGTATATTTTTCTTATTAGCAATGGGGGAGATGGGTAAAATATATTGATTTGATCTTGGAATTGCTGTCCTATCTGGGGTGTGTTGGAAATCCAAAGGGCTTTTTAAATGGAACTGGAAGTCTCCATTTTGCAGTGGAGAAAACAAGAGCATGATGCAGATTAGACAATAAGGCATCACTCAAAGAAAACTCTGAGAAAAGAGGGAGTTTGAAAACTCCAGTGGATTTCTCCCTTTTTTTTCCAAGTGAGATAGGAAATAAAGTAGATAGATTACTGGCTTGCAGGCTGATAATAAAACAGCCAAAGCAGATGGTATGAATGATAAAGAAAAAGAGAAAGTTTATGCATAGCTCATTAACCACAGTTTGTAATTCGTTTGCAGATTTTTATGAGAAACTCTGCAACAAATAAAAGTCCAAGTTAAAAAACTAGGCAGAATTTAAGGAGGCTAAAATCAGCCCAATTAAGACAAATATATAATACACTGTTGACTCAGAAACTTATTTTTTTACAGTAAATGTAAATGTTTATCAGTTTCTTGCAAGTCTCAATGGTAATAAAAAAAAATAGTTGCTTGCTCTTTGATATATAAAATAAAACCTAGTGGTTCTTTTAGAAAGTTTTCATGACTAAACTAAATGTGGGAACTTAAGGGAAAGTAATTTTATTTTACAGAATTTCAAAGCAGATTTATTTCCTTTGATGTAATTCATTCTCACATCAGTGAAATTCCCTAATATTCACAAACACTTGAACATGTGTCCCCAAGGGTCTGTCTGGGGCTGTTTGTGACATAGAGAGGAAGGGATGCTGGAGCAGCTCCTTCTTGTGTCTCTGGGGTTCTTCTGGACTGGGAAAAACGGTGTTTTATGTTTCTTGTGAGTCGGTAGTTGATCGGAATTGGTGCTTTGCTTCAGGGATTCCTTCTGCAGAAATTCTGCAGTTGTCCTGCCTGAAGGAGCCAACAGGAAAGATGGAATGTTGGAGGTTATGGTTTTTCTTTTTTTCATTTATCGTTCTCTGGGGGAATTTTCTCTCATTTGTTGCCTAAAAGATGGTAACGACAATACGTAAAAGATGTGGCTGAGAGGAGGAGGAGGGAGAAGAGTGCAGCTGGCTGCAGTCTCCTAGCTCGGGGGCCTTCTCTTGGGAAGTGCAGAAATACCACAAGGTTTTGGCTGGGGGGTGAGGGACTGGCTCAGCTCCTCACTAGCTCTTACTCTCAGATTGGAGGGATGGCCAGGCTGTGGTTGCTGTGGGAAGAATTTGCTGCCACCGTGGAGCTCTGTCTTTTACTGCTTCTCCTACTGTGGGTAAGAGCGGCCTTTGGACCTTCTCAACACCCGATCTCACTGAGAAGGGCACTCCCATCTACTCAGGTGCCTCAGAGGAAAACCCGGGACCGTGCCTCTCTACCCCCTCCAAGGGAGTGTCTGCCAGCTGTTTTTGGGAGCCTGGCTGCTGCTGCCCAGCCCTGCTGTTTTCTGCCGCTGCTTTGGGTTTTTTGCTACACTTTAGCCCGACGTACACTGTCCACTGGTGTCGCTGTAGGACACAAAATCAGAACACAGACTCAGAAGGCTGAGATGTCTCCAAATCTCTGTTTATTCTCAATAAACCTGTCTTTATACCTATTCACAATGAACCCACCCAAAGGGGTTGAATACTTGGACTACATTGGTCACATTAGAGGGTCATCAAACAAAGTCCCTTCTTGGGAATGGAATGCAGGAAAACAGGATAGTTTACAATAACATACCCTTGTTTACCAGAATTGTGCCTGGGAAAGAAATTTCCGAAAATCAAAACATTGCAGGCACGAACCATGGCTACATACTGGGACCCCCACTGCTTCTGCTGCTGCCACTGCTTGGGGCTTAATGCCACCCCCAGGGGTGTGCTCTCCTCTGCCATTCCAGCCGCTGCTCCGACGTCCCTGCTACAGCTCATTTCCCTGTCCAGGGTGGCTGTGGGGCCGGCTGCCCAGCGGGTTCACCAAGGAAGGCCCTTCCCCACCCCTTCCGCCTGCCCGCCGCCATCACCGCGCACAGAGACCCGGCTGAGCCCGCCCACAGCGCCCCCTGCAGCCGCGGGGGAATCATCGCACCCGCCCTGCCCGGCAGCCACCGGCGCCCCTGCTGGCCGTGACCGGAACTGCACCAACGGGGAAAGCGCCACAGCCGGGAGGGGCTGGGACCGGGTTCCTGCTCCGTTTGATGGCGCTGCCATTGCTGGGGTTTGTGTGCCTTGTCATACACATACATACTAGTAAGGAACTGCTATTCCATTCCCCAGATCTTTGCCTGAAAGCCCCTTAATTTCAAAGTTATAATGATTCAGAGGGAAGGAGGTCATACTCTCCATTCCAAGGGAGGTTCAGGCCTTCCTTGGCAGACACCTGTCCTTTAAACCAGGATGTGGAGAAAGATGTTTTGGAAGGGTCTAGTGTGCCGGGGACAAGGAGGAATGGTTTCCCACTGCCAGAGGGCAAGGCTAGATGGGATATTGGGAAGAAATGTGAGGGTGGTGAGGCCCTGGCACAGGATGCCCAGAGCAGCTGTGGCTGCCCCTGGATCCCTGGAAATGTCCAAGGCCAGCCTGGACAGGGCTTGGAGCAGCCTGGCATAGTGGGAGGTGTCCCTGTCCATGGCAGACGGTGGAACATAGTGAGCTTTAAGGTCCTTTCCAATCTAAACCATTCCTGATTCTTTGAATTTGTAGAGATGTACAAAATAGGATAAAAGATTAAGATTCTTCCTCAAGGAGAGGGTTCCCATCATGTATTATCTTTGCTCAGCATAAATTCATAAAAAAAATCCCTTTCTATAGTAAACATTCTAACTTCTTTGCCAGAGGACTCTGTCCAGGCTTCCCTGTTATAATGATCATGTGTCCTGTTGAACCGTGTATTTTTGTCTGCATTCTGTTTATCAGTTGCATCACTTTGGAGTTACTTCCCAGAAGTTACTGCAGCCTCTGTTATTCTTGGGTGTGTGTCTAAAGGCCAAGTCAAACACTGTATGGTTTTCCTGCAGCTGGGGGATTTACATGCAGCTCACTCTGAAGCTGTGCAAATACCTGCCTTGGCAGCTCACCTGCTACAGAGAGAAGCCTGACAGAAATTAACTGCTCTCTGCTCAGCCTGGCAGCTTTCCAGAGACAGAGGCTGGATATTAATTAAACCTAGGTAAGAGGTGAAGTGTGCTGATAGGAGCTGCTGGGAGCTGCTGTCCTTCAGGAAGATGGGGTAACCGGTGATATGTGGTGTTGGTTTGGAACCCAGGGCTCCCTTCGGGGGGGCTGTGCCTCCCACACAGCCTTGCACCAGCTCCACAGTGGCCTGTACTGGCTCCACTGTGTATGCTTCTTTAAGGCCTCTAAACAACTCACTCAAAAGGGTTTTTAAATGGGCTTATGGTTGTTCATACACCCTGGGTCAGACACACGTGAAATACCCACAAGATATTCTCAAGAGGTCAAAGCAACAGAAAGAACTTTACTGGCAACTTCAAAAAAATCAGAGAACTTTTGCAAAAGGTTTAGTGCAACATTTAATCAACATCAAGCACTTCTCAAAGCATTAACTTGCCCCATCCAACTTAGCAAACTCTAAGCCCATTCAATTTTAAGTTACTAAAAATATTCCAAGAAGACAGAATTAGAAGAAAGAGAAAAAGACAAAAAAGATAAAGCAGATATTTTTGAACCTAACACTGACTGGGCTTTTAGTCACCTAAAATTCACTGTATGTGAGATCAGTTTGGATATGACCAAATGTTTATTTTGCTGAACACTTCACAAAAACCTTTGCTCCTTAAATTGCCCGATAATACTGTACCTGCTATGTCTGCTGGGGAGTAGAAGTCTTCCTGCTCTATTCAAATGGATAAGAAAGGTTTGGATCTCAGTTTAAAGGCAGAATTCTACTTTTCTTGTAGAATTCTTGTCTGATTAATGCTGCTCTTAGACCTCCCTCCATGCAAATGTGTAAAGATATTAAAGGCTTTATGGTGGTGCTAAAAAATGAAGGGCTTGTGGCTACCCAGTTTAGTCTTAATTTAGAAGAAAATATTTGGACAGTGTGCACAAGATATGCATGTTATGTGGAGAAGGGTTAATTTATGTGTCTGTAGAGAACAAGAAGGTGATGGGGGTACTTCTGGGTTGTGGTTCCAGTGCCTCTAGCTGCTCTCAGAGTCCAAACTAAGGAGTAATAAAATCTAATTTGAATCAAGTGCTTGATTCAAATGGAAAAAAAAAAAAAGATATTTTGGTTAAATAGGAATGTGTAGGAATTTGTGTTCGAATTGGTTGGCTTGAAGCTCTCAAACTCATAAGCAATGTCACAAAAGTATTGCAAAAATTATGTGACTATCATACAGAACTCTGGGAGTAATAATTATAATCTTCAACTCCCCAAAAGCCAGAAATTTTTGTAGATTGAATTAAAAAGACAAATTATTGACTACTTTTTTTTTTTTTTTTCCTTTTGGTGGAGGTGAAGTTGTAATGCTCTTGTTATTTTCCTGTTGATAGCATCCCCCATAGTAATGCAGTTTTTGGACAGGAGTGTGTAAATTCCCAGTTTTCTGTGGCAAGGAATATCACAATAGCTTGGAAATGGGGCAGTGCAGGGGAAGGTATCTTTCAGCTGTCATCTGATAAACCTTTCTATATTTACGATCAAAACTATAGATTATTCTGTGCCATAAGTATATACTGTTGGCATTTTTAGCTACTTTCATTGCTTCTTGAAAGCAGATCAGTATAAAAGATCTGCAGTATTTTGCATGAGAGGCTTTCTGATTAAAAAAAAATCAAATATTGATATAATCCTTGATAAAATCAGCGAGGACTGATAATTCCCTCTAATGCTCTTTTAATTTTGCAGGAGAAAAAATATAATTTACTCTTAATGAAACTTGTTAACAGTCTGCAAAATAGTTGTTTAATCAAGATGACACAAAATCACGTTCACAATTACCTTGATTAGAAGGGTTCTCATTGTTCTCCAGTAATATATTTTTTCCTTAAAACCACTTTTAAATATTGAGTGCCTACAGGATTTGTATCATATAGATTAAGTTCAGTGGCATGCACAAAGTCAGATCACTGACTGTATTTCTCAGACAAGTGTGTAGTTCTGCAGAGATTAAAATAAAACTGCTCCTCAGAAACGATCCTTTCTGGGCTGCTGTAATAGTTTCTTCTTTATTCTTCATCACACCTACAAATATCTTCCCATTTCTAATTGCCAGGAGGTTTAGGTTCTGTGAAGAGTCATTCTCTCTCTTTTTTTCTTTTTTATTTTTTTTCCTGAAGACACATTAAGCCTCCAGCTCTTGAAATTAACTTCAATTTATACTTTGGTTCCTATAACAGTGTTTGATAAATCATTGTCCACAGATGTTGTGTGCATTAATTGCTTAATTTTCCAACTAATGAATCAAAATTTGAATAGCTGTATTGTTTTTTAACCAAAGGGGAGAAGAGAAAAAGTAGGCACAGGATAGTTGAAGTCAGCTTGTGGCAGGCTTGAGAGCATTCACCTTTCCTTTCTAATTAGTCTCTGCAGGTCCCCGGGGACTGAGGCCTTGGGAGGTGTTTTGAAAGGCAAAATGCGGGCAGCAAAACCTGAGGGATGGAAATGGATCAAGCAGAAGATGCTCGGATCTAGAATAGATTGAAAGTTACCTAACTGGAACTGATCAAACACCTTGAATCCTTGGTGAGCATGGCTGAAGCCCTCCTGAAGTGCCCTGGGTTACTAAAGGGGTTCCAGGAGCCCCTCTCATGACCCACAATATTTGCACCTTTCTTTTCTGAGTTTGTTACTTTAAGTAAAGTACAAGGCTACATGGCCTGGTAGCTATATTTCCAGGCAAGAAACGCTCATTCAAAGCCTGAGTTATCTGAAATCTCATTGCCTCATATTAGCCTTTCTTTCTGGGTATTATTCATTATCACTTTTTTAGCTTTGTCTCCCTTTTCCCCCACATTTTATGGGGTTTGTTCTACGTGAAAAATTAGCAAGTGCTTTTCTCTGTCGTCGCTAACCCTCGTGGTAATCCTTGCTCAGGTGATTGCCAATTAAAGGTATTTTCTGAGCTTGCCAAAGCTGAAACATGAACCTCTGAGAGCTTTCATAGCTCATGGCTCCAGGAGAACTGAAGTCTTTCACGTTGCCATCTGCTTTCCACTTGTCAATTCTCGTTGGAAACCATCAAGGCACATGTGTTTGCTTGCAGCTATTTTGAAGAGATTTGCATTTATCAGTGTAATCTAATTAGGTCCTTTTATTAGGGTTGAACATTTAAATGCTTGCAGAAATTGGATTAACAATTATCTTTTTTTTTCCCTTTATTCTAATGCATTGTAATAGTTGTAATCTATTAGCAAAAACATTCCAGGTCATGTGTGTACTTCATCTCCTGGAGCAGCAAATGATGTAACTGCTGTTCTTTTCCTTTTGTGATGAATCCAACCAATAAAGAGTGCTTTGCTACTAATTTCTTTGGCTTGTATTTCTCTTTTCTGGTCAGAAATCTTCCAGGAACAGTTCCATTTTATTGACTTTATCCATGACCTAAACCATTTCCCCAGTGATTCCTCCAAACAATATTTAGCTTCTAATTATTTCCTACATAGCTGAGTGATTTCAATAACATGTTTCCCATGTGCTGCCAGACTGTGCCAGCATGCCAAAGGGCTCAGGGTGCTCATCCTCTGCTTCAGCTAAAGTTAGCAGAGTGAAAGTTGTATTGTGAAGTTACAGTCTCTGCAGCAAGACTGGAGGAAGGAGCCTTACTGTTCCTAAAATTAATTAATTTCTCAAAATCTGGGGATTTTCAAGTTTTTCCTAAGTGGAAAAAGAAAAAAATAGTTATTAATATATATTGCTCTATATTTTTTATATATATATATAAAAAACACTCTTTAAAGCTTGCATTCATTGCCAGGATGTGAGCCACAGGAAATCTGGTTAAAGAGGACAATTATTAACATTATTTTAGAAAACAGAAGAAACTGAGGAGGTAAACAACCGCTGAACTGGGTTAACTCTACTGTCCTCTTACTCATAAATTATATTAAACTTGTGCATAATTTCAGTTTAGTGTTGCCATTTTTAACAAGGAAAAATATCTTTAAATTACTTTTAACAGATTAGAAAAAAAAAAGTGTGGTTTTCTTCCTAATTATCCAAACTTTGTTCATATCCTAGCCTCTTAAGAGAGTACAACAGTACTTCTGATATTTCTGTGAAAAAAGCTGTATTGAACAGTACAAAAAAAGAAATAAATAAATACTTCAGAATTACAGAGTATTGTTCATCAGCCAAGTGTATTTGCAGTTACATTGGATCGGTCACAGAATAACACAATAGATTTTTAATCATATTTAAAGCAAAAGACTTGGGTGATCAAAGCATCAAGAACACTGCGAGAGTTCATTCCTCTCAGTTTATTAAAAAATAAAAGCCCCATTGAGCATTTAGCTTACTTATAAAGGTTTGCATTAGTTTCCAGGTATATCTGTACAATTTTATTTTCTGCATGAAGAATATTGCAGTGCCTGTGTGAGTAGAGAGTTAAAAATAGAAGATTATCAAAAAGCAGATTATTAGGAAGGCAGGGAAGCACTGGTGAGATTGGGTTCAACAGGGTGTGCTCTCTGTCCATAGGTAATGCTGTCAAACAGACCAAAATAACTGCTATCTTTGGGAGGAAATGAAATGATTCAAGGGCTGGATGAACAGTGGCTAAGATATAATATTACAATATTTCTGAAAGGATATGCTCTTTGCAATTTTGTTAATTTTTTTCTACCACCCTGCTGCAGTCCTGCTGAAAAGGAATTCTCTGTGTTTAGTTATGGAACCTCATCAAGTATCTCTGGGAACACTATGGAGCAGATAAAAATCTCTCAACAGCTATATTTCTGCATCAGCATTAACAAGTGGTACAGGGAAGTCATTGTACATATCCAGTGTTAAAAGCAAAGCTATTTCCTGGCTCAGGTAAGTATCCCTAGAGATTGGGATTCCTTGTTTCTGGATTCTCACCTCCTGGAGGCTGCTGGGGCTGCTGCACAGGACCTTTGTGAGCAGGTGGCAGCTGCCCACCTGTCCTGTGATGTGACACATACCTGTTAATTGATCCCTTGTCACAGGCCCTTGTCTGGGTGTGATCATGTGAGGGATTAATGTCCAAATGTGCACTGGGTGTGGATGGGTGACTCTGGAGGACCCTTCAGTGGTCAAGCTGAGCACACACAACAAATGCGTTGTGTTTCTGTGCACCAACCTGCTTTGCTTTGCTAAAGAAAGCAGCCAAACGTAATTTCATAAATAAGTGAAGGCAGCAGCTTCCTTCTTGTGCTTGAGGAAGTTGCTGCATCTGGCAATTCCTGCTGAGAGGGAAGGCTGAATAGTAATGAAGGAAATGGATTCGAAATGCTTCCTGATAGGGAAGGTCTGTGAGTGAAGTGCTGACAGCAGACACGTGCGTGGAGTCACTTCTGACGCTAAGGAGAGCTGCAGGCAGGCATCTGAGGCCAGAGCTGAGTCAATATTTCTCCTCCTGTTGTCTGTGTGAGCTTGTCACTGTTTATCCCGTTAACCCTTTGGCCAGATGATTGCAGAAATACTGTGTCCTGTCAATAGCTGACAGCAGGTAGGCTTTGAATCACATATACACCGTTAGCTTTTGAACTGGTAGCCTCTCTGATTTATTTGCTGCCGCCTCAAGAGCTTCTGTCTGTTTTTAAATTGTGCCTGAGTTATATTGCTACTGGGAGATATATAATGGCTTACCTGTTCTGTGGCTCCATGTTTTCTTTCACTTATGGCTTACCTTAATCATTCAGCCTCATTGATGTGCGAGCCACAATTTTGGCTTCATTTTCATTAAACTTGTGCCCATGTCATAAAATAAGGTGGAAATTTTCTGCTAAGCCAGATGCTAGGCAGAGTCAGCTGTACTTGTTTAGAATGAAACTGCAACCTCATTAAATCATAGCATTAATTTTCTTGCTGCCAGCTACCACATGCAATGAGGAATCCATCATCTGCTTTTCAGCCACAGCCCTTGTATGGCTGATTTGTAAATGCTCAGGTGAAATTCCAGAGCAAATGAACATTGGTGAGCCCTTGCTAGAAATATGAAATATTTTTGCTCACTACTTGGGCTCCATGATGGGACCACAAGTCAAACGTCACCTGGTTTTGTTTTGGTGAGGGATAGACTGGACACTGGAATTATTTCAAGTCTAAGGAGATAAATAATCAAATTAAGGTAAGTGGGGGAACTAGTTCAGCCAGAACCAGAAGTACCTAATCCCCTAACTGGAGCTGACATTTTTAGTGCAAAAAAACAAAACACATGATTAAGGGGCAGTGCCTATGAAATACTTTCTGTGGGATGGTGCTAAAATTCAGAGCCTGATAGATGAGACATTCTGGTTTTCATCCTACTTCTTGAATGCTGGAAACATTGAGCCCTTTTTGTCATGCTTACTGAGAAAGAGGAGAAAAGCCTTGGGGTGCAGTGACTGACTTCCTGGGCTTTGAGACAGAAAACAGCTACTGTTGGACTGCATTATTTCAGCAGAAATAGCTGAGGTTTAAGTATGTTGTTTTTAACTGGGGTCATGGTTGGGATCACAGATAGGTTTCTGTGTTGCTGGGATCCTCTGGGGACAGAATATAGGGAGGACTTGTGCCTCCTCTGTACTGTGTTCCACAGGTACCTGAAAATCAAGACTCTATTTCAAATGTTGAAAATGTTAGGTGTTCCCGTGTAGGAGAAGGGGATATATGTGACCTCAGCCCTGATCAGTACCAGCTGTGTTAATTACAACACGGCCTCGCCCCTGATGAGTCACAGCTGTATCCAATAAGGGTGAGTGGGATAAAAGAGGGGCTGAGTTGGGCAGGGGAGCATCATCATGGTGGAGGAACCTTGAGCAGTATGAAGGAGAGAATCATGGAGCAGGGTCCTGAGGAGCAAGAGGTCAGTCTGGGTCTGTGTTTAGAGCCTGTTGTTGGAACCTGCAGTCACAGTCTGGCTGGGTAAAAGCTGCAGTCAGAGGCTGCAAACTGATCCCTGCAGTCAGAGTTCAGCAGGGAATACCCAGCAGTCAGAGGCTGCAAGGGAAACCTACAGCAGGAGCTGCTGCAACCAGAGTCAGAGAATGGTTGGAGTCAGGGTGGCTCAGCTGTAAAGAGGAGTAAACTAGGACACTTTTCCTGCTGTGATAAACAAGAAATCTGTCTTGGCTCATTTCTACCCTCTAACAAGGGGGCTGCTGCAGCATTCCCACATCTCTCGTGGCACAGCTCTACTAAATAGCTGCTGATTCTGTGTGTGTATCAGTGACTGGAACTGCTGTTTTACCTGTGGCAGTTTGATAGAAGGAGTCAATGTTAGGCAAGTATCACTCTGCATTTCCCTGGGGTACTTGTAGTATTCTGGTCACTCAGGTCACAGGGCAGAAATAGGAAAAAAGTGCAGCAAAGGCTAAGAAAAATAGAACAGCTTCTACACAGGGGAAAAGCTAATCTGGATTGTCACCCTGGAAGAAAACAGTACAGGGAGAGATGAAAATGGTCTAGAAAGTCACCATGAGAGGAGAGGGAAGAGATGATTTATTTGGAGATGGTTTCTCACTGTTGCTTGGAGTTAACATATGTGGGCAATCTGGTAAAGTTATCAAGCATGCAGCTTAAAGCAAATGAAACCCCATCTTATTTTGGTGTGTTGTAGTTGTATCATGTAACTCATGTCCATGGGATATTTTGAGGCCTAAATATAAACGTAAAAGGAGGCCAGACATGCTCATGAGGTGCAGGTGAAACAGATGTTTGGAGAAAACATGTGCAGTTGAATATTAAGCATGGTGATCTGTCCTTCCTATGTCTTCAGCTTCAGAAACCCTCAGGCTACATATTGCAGGGTAGTTAATTCTGTCCATGTACTTGTCTCTGTGTTCCCTGGGTGGTCACTGCTGGCTGGTGCAGAGCTGGCAGTATGGCTTTAGCCAGTGTAACAGGTCTCACTGGACCCGGGTGGAAAGGTACTGCTCTTTTAGGATCTTTCCACCTAAACAGACAAACCCCAAGGTGAGGGGATGTAGAGGGGAAGTGCTGTGTAATGGCTCTACAAGAAACGATCTCCACGTCTGTTTGAGAAATGTCTGTGGGTCTGTGAATTGGTTTTGACTCTGGGCACAGGAATCTGTTCTAAAAGAAAGCAGGAATATCTTACAAACTCATGAGGTTTTCTGTCTGTAGATGAAATGAGAATAATTTGGGTGAGTTTTTCTTGTGAGAAATGACTTGATGAGGCCACTTTTCCTTCCAGAGATGCATTTAGATGTGTCCAAACAGGCATTTTGGCATTATAACTGATATTCCTTAATAAAATCAAGTCCTGCTTCTCAAGCTGATTATTCTGCTGGGCTTTTGGATATATCCCCTTTGAGTGAGTTAGTTTTTGTGTTGTGCGCCTCTCTGGGCATGGCCACCAGATCACATTAATTTTGAGTGGGCGCCTTGGGAGCTCACTGTTTGATTTAAGTTAAATGCATTAGAAGAATTCTTCTTTCTTTCTAAAAAGAGAAAAGTCTTGAGTTCAATGAATTGAGAAAATGAATTGTCCACAGCTGGTACAATTGTCGTTGTAGAGATGATAGAAACATAATCATGGGGAGCACTGCAGACACCTCTCATCCTGTTGCAGTTTTTCCTCCATTTGATTACTCCTTAATCTTTTGTATGAAAAATTGTAAAGACAATGACAGTAATACATAATTATGAGTCAGTAGGATTATTCATAACACTTCTGCTATAGTTTTCTACCTATCAAAGCCAGTTCCTCAGGTATCACAAAATCAGAAAATAACTGAGCTACACTGGCCAGTGAATAAAGGTCCTCAAGCACAAAGCTGGACATATGTTTGTTGTATGAAGCTTGCTGCAAGAAGGTCTGCATGAGATGAGATGTTTTTATATAGCAAACCCTCTCCTTCCAGTGAATTCCCAGTAATCTTATGATATAAGCAAGTACTAGAGCAGGTAGAGGATAAAGTAATGTTCTGATGTACAAGCTATTTGTTAATTGTGTTGCCCTCTAAAATATTCAAGATTATGCATGTCAGATAAAATTTCTCAGAATAAAATCTAATTTTAGATCTAAAAATGAGTGCTAATGTTATAATGAAGATGGCTTAATTACAATTTCCCTGATTTTGTGTCTGGTTTTGTTTGCTTGTTGTGTCCTGCCCTGCACATTTCCAGGAGAAAGCACATTGTGCATTCTTTTTTCTGTCCTTTCAGAGAAGGCAGGAATCTCATATCTTCTGTTGAAAACTCTTTGACATTAACTATTTAGTATAAGTTCTCCAAAATATTACCAAATCAGTTTGGTGAGGTGAGATACAAGCTTTATGTGAGGGCATTTCAAATTTTTAATTTTATGTTTTTATTTTATATAAAGAATACTAAATATTTCAGTTTGAGTTTCCTTTTTGTTCAAATCAAAGGAAAAAGAAAAATGTGAAATTCCGCAGCTTCTCCTACAGCATGGAGAAGGATTCACATAAAAGCTACGAATGCTGTAAATAAAATTAAATATTCCACAATAATCAAAATTTTAGTCAGAATTGAAAACATTTCACTGTTTTTGGTGGAATGAAGGTGCACTTTTTAACTGAAGTTCTGTGGGATTCTTTCTAGTGGTGATATAATTTTCCCTTTTCAGCTAACTCTAGAGATAGTATAGATTCCTTTTTTTTTCCCCTTAGGAAATGAAAATTATTAGTGTCCAGGCCCACTTTCACATCTCCAGTATAGGGAGAGTACTTAATGTGTTCTTGTTTTCAGTAACTTTTTACCTTGGTGCTTAAGGGTAGGCAGGTTTGAAATCTCCAATGTGCCAAAGAGAAGGGCATGTTAAAAGCCCACACTCCGTCTTCAATGTCATAGGTTGGCATCAATTGCCAGTTTTACACATTGGGCTTTTTGCATTGTTTTCCCTCCTTAAAAGCAGGAATGTCTTTTCACCAGTTCAGCTTTCATAAGGGGGGTGTGTGCAATTTCAGCCACTTGTTTTATCAGTGTGGATCTGGCCCTGTGTTACACAGCGCTAAAGACAAAGATAAACTCCTTTATCTCCCTTCTGTGGTAAGACCACCACACACTGCTCTGAAGGACCAGCAGGTTTTAAAGATGTAGATCTGGGCTCATTTTGTGCCAGGCATGTCAGGGTTTCCTTATAGGAATTCTCAATAAAGAGCAAGTTCCCTCATATAAAACCACTGAAGAGTTTACACAGTCCCTCATAATGCTGTAAAGTACATTTGGCCAGTTGGGAAATCCTGTCTGGGAGAGACTGCAGGTCTTGATTCACGTTTTCATTCTGTTGTTGATTCCTCCCTCTCCAAAGGGTTCATCAGCCTCAGTTATTTAATAGATAATCCTAAGTGTGGTTTAAATAATTGCCTTGTGGCTGTTGAAAGCTCACAGTGAGACAACCACCACCGTGTGAGATTTTTATTGATCAGAGAGTATTGTTTGAAGCAGAGGGACTTGAACTAAGAGGGTTCTTTGTAGCAGAACAAATTCTGAAGAGTTATCTCTCATATAAAGGGAGTACTTGTTTTGGAATGTGGTTCAAAGCATTTTTCATGTTGTCAGTGAAGCGTCTGTTGTGTGAATTAATGATTTTGATGACTGTAGCTTTCAGAAGGCATCAGAAACCAAAATATTGGATTTGAGGGCTCTATGCATGAAAGAAATAGGATATTTTGCTTTAATTTCCAGATCAGTTGTGTATTTCTGGGTTGTATCTGCTCTGGTACATGGTTATAGTTAATATGTCTGAAAACTCTGGATTCAGCAGGGATTGTGTATGTGCAACTGTGCCAGGTTATCTGAGGTTTTTTGCTCTCCTTCCTCATACCAGGGTAGATTAAATTTGATGGTAGTCCTCACATTTCTCATTTTTCATCTTGCTCTTTTAAGTGCAACCATTCTCACCTGCCTCCCTCAGTCCCATAAACGTCTTGTACTCCAGCCAGGACTTGTCTTGCCTTTTCCTTTAGAGGAAGCTCACACAAATCTGTAGGAAAGTTTTCCCAGTGACAGATTTCAGAAACAGATAGCAAAGCCTTCTTCAGGATGCTCTGGGGTGTCCTGTGTCCCAGGATTTTAACATGAAGGTCAGTGCAGAGCATCTTGGCCTTTCCCATTTAAGAGAAGTAAACAGCTCTAGAAGAGAGGAGCTGTGCAATAATACTGGCTGCTTCTCCTGTGTCAGCCCTGACTGGTTAGGAAAAAGAAAAGCTGTGTGCTGCAGGCCTCTGCTTCTGTAGTTCTGTGTATTTTGCAGTAAGGTGGCCAGTCCAGCAAAAATTACACTGGAATGATTTGATTTCTTCCGTTGTTGCTGCTTTCTGGAAAAAAAGGTCTGTTTCCCCAGGCTCCCACGGGCTTAGAGAGCCAGTGTCTTGTCTTGGAAGGGTTAACCCAATCTACTTGCTTGAACCAACCACCAAAATATTACAGCAGTCCCTTTGAGCTTCCTGTGTTTTTGGTGGAGGCACTCTATCTGCTGTCCTTTGGCACATCCTGCCTGCTGTCTTCTTTACTGCCTCAGTGCACAGCAGGCAGGCATG
Source organism: Phylloscopus trochilus trochilus (assembly GCA_016584745.2). Taxonomy (NCBI): domain Eukaryota; kingdom Metazoa; phylum Chordata; class Aves; order Passeriformes; family Phylloscopidae; genus Phylloscopus; species Phylloscopus trochilus. The sequence goes on from WQNJ02000014.1 coordinate 33,607,792, forward strand.
GGAACACCTCTCCCATCACCAGGTTGTTGATGAGCTTGTTCTCAATGTGCTCTTAGCTGTAGGCAGGGAAAAAAGAACAGTATCCTTGGCTTGCAGTTTAAGGCTGGAAAAATTGAGTTTCAGCTGTTCCTCACACAAGCCTCGTACAACCAGCTGAACAGGGGACATGAGGACTGCTTTGTATGCATAAGCCTAGAGGGTCTTGTTCACTGCAGCTGAAATTTGTGGTGAACAGATCTCTACAACACGAATTCTAATGTCATAGCAGCTTTACGCTGAGTGGTTTAATTTCATGCCAGCTTTAGATAAGAATTTTTTTTTTTTGTTTCGTTCCTGTGGTTATTCAATAGCCTGTTGTTAAAAGTCAGCACTCAGGTTTATGCCCATTGCAAGCCAGAAGCAGAAAACAATCCAGTAGTGCTGCAGCAATGAGAAAGTTATCTTAATCTAAATTATACAAGAAATAAGCACAATATTTGATGGTTACTCTGGTTATCTTTGCATGTCTTCCCAGCTTGTGCTCTTTGCTGTGACAGGAATTTATATGTGAGGTTTGGAACTAAGAAATAATATTTAACTCTTCATGGTAATCCTTTCTAGAATCACACTTAGTACAGGATTAATACTGTTGCTATTTCCCTTTCCTTCATCCATGTTAATATATTAAAATAGGAATTACCATGGATGTTTCCATCCAGCTAAGATAGTTGAACTGCAGCTGTGATAATACCTTTCTAGAACATACATCTTTCTTTCTATTCACTCAGGAGTCCCATAGTTGTAAATAAAGACTGTTTTGGAACCAGTCTGCACATTATCAAACACAAATTTTGCTACCAAGGATACAGGTAGGTGAATATTTCCATACATAATTTTCCACAAAAGTCTCTTGCATTGTGAGCCTGATACTTCTGAGTCTGAAAGGTTTTCAGCCTGCCAGTGGCTGATTTCTTCCCAAGGGAAGATTTCTCAGGAGTCTTTCTTTCAAGGACAGTTTCTGTAAATAACTTTTGTTCTTAATCTGTACAGCTGTGCTGATTGTGTTTCTCTTGTCCCACCAATGGGATTAGAGACGTGTTGTTCCCTTTTACCAATCATGGTAATTCTGTATCAGAACACCTTATAAAAAATACTAAAAATTAGACAATAAAGCCTTCTGGTTTTCTTCTGCTTCAAACTGGAGTCAAGCATCTTTATTTCGTGTCCAAGTGCCACATTGCATATCTTTCTCATGCATGGAAAGTTCATCCTTGTTCCTTTTTCTGAAGATTCACAGTGCAGCTTTTTCATCCCTGTTCTTGGTACACCTGCCTGGTCCCCCACAAAGTCTGGAATTACTGTGTATGCAGAGCAAGGAGGAAGTGTTTATCCTCCAGTATGTGTTGTTTGCATATCTATCAGCAAAGATGGGAGGCTCAGAAAACTGGGGAAAGCAACAGGACTTACTCTGAGACGTCTTTTGAAGCATGGTAGGGAATTAAGAAGTGTTTTCCTCAGGGTCTAAGGTCTCTCCCCTCAATGTAAGAGCCTGAGTATGTCTTAAAAGGATTGCAGAGAGACTCCTGATGACAGGAGCAGGGAGGTTGGAGGAGATCAGGCACTGACTCTGTGCTCAGCTCTCTGAGGGAGCAGTGCCTGACTCCTTGATTCCCCAGGGAGCTGCAGCACACCTTGCTAGGGCTGGAGGGCTGGCTGGTGAGGAGAGGGAAATGAAGGCACACAGGGAAAGAGCTGTGAGTCCCTAGGCCCTGGTGTAGCATCCTTCCTACCTTCCTTTCCCTGGTCACTGACACCCTCCTGGCTCTCCTGGTGAGCATCAGCACTCACTATTTGTTTGTAACTGTGCCAATGGGAGATAATCCAAAATTGCCTATGGTATAAGGAATTTTGGGAGCTATCCTAAAACATAGTCCTGTAGTTACCTGCCCATTGAACAGCTGGTTTAAGACATTTCAGGGAGTGGGCTTGAAGTTTTCTTTTCCACCTTGCCTGGAAGTACAGAGGTCAGAACCCTCAAAGGTGGGGTTCCCTTCTTGAATACCAAATACCATTTACAAAGGTGTGCTGCATGTTCCTGTTGAAAGGCTTGGGCCATGAGCTTTGTCTAGCCTAGGTTACCATTTAGGAAATAGGTGCTTTAGGATTTAGCTGGCATTTAATCCCAGAAACCTTTGACATGTAAGAAATAGCATGTTAGACGGGGGTGGGGGGGGGGTGTTTATGTTTATGGGGCTTTCCCAACAGTGTATTAGTGTTTTCAGTTAAGATTTAATTGGAAATGTGAAGCTGCTCATTAGCATTAGACTGCAGTTGTTGTAATGGAATAAGTTGTCCAGCTGCACAGAATTGTTCTCCATTACTTGCTTTACTCTCTTAGAAGTTTCAGTTTGTCTCTAACAACCTTAATTATAACTTTTATGTTTTTGGAAGCCATCCCTTCAAACAGCGGTTACCCTTCCTCACATCATGATTTGGAGGTTGAAAGTCCAGTTCCTGGTGTAAGATGCTAAGTACAGAAAATGGGGATCACAAATCATCTGTACTTTCTTTCCTAATGTCCCTGCACATTCATTTGCTTTCTGCCCTTCTGAATTTTCCCAGAGTGTAAATCAAATCAGCTTGCAACAGTGCTGCCGCTGATACTGTGCATTTAATCTGATAATAAGGCACTTTAAGTGTTAAGAAATTGAAATGTTCCTTCACCCAGCTCAAAGCCAAGCTAAAACACTCCAAGCCTTAAGCTGAGGTGCTGTGAAAAGTTGACATTTACAGCTTAAGCTGCAGCAAAACTGTTTCTAAGCAGGTCTTAAAGTAGATGGCCAGAGACCTCCAGTTAAGAACATTTATTTTCCTTCTGCTCTATGGAGAACTTTTTAAATGGTCATGAGCCTCTTCAAGTGACATAACCTGTTGTGTTTTTCAGTTCCCTTTCCTCACTGTGTCCAGGGTAGAACCATTCCTGAAGAAGTTTGGGAGTGAGGGCTCTTCTGTGGCAGCTATTATGGCATTTTCAGAACGTTCCTGTAGCTTTCTCTCTTTTGGAAGAAGCTGTATATCCCAAGTCCTGCTGGAAGCTTTAGTTTCAGCAGATTTAGTACTTTGATGAAAAATATTTAACTAATTTTTTTTCCTGACCCTTCAGGTAGGTGAGAAGAATATAGAAAAGGAGAAAGTCCTTTGGAGGCTGAGCTGGTGGGAATACCCTGGCTTCTGGGAGGAAATCTGTTGCCAAAGGCTGGCTGTACCAGGTGGGTGAAGGTAATCCCTGAGCATCCAGTATTGCTAGAGCTGCCACCTTTCTACTCCTGCAACTGACATCACTTTGGGTGCTTAGATCTGAAAATTGTTTGAGAGCTGAGCTTTGGGACAATTTTGATTACCACGTTGGAGGTATGTAACCTACCACCAAATTGTTCAGATTTAAGAATTTAAAATTTTACGTTACAGTCTGAAAAGTAGAGACAAGTTCCCAGGAATTTAGTTTATTTTGATATCATATATTCTGCTTGTTTTCTTTCTCCTTGGGTTAAATGCCTGTTAGAAGCAGGTGCCATTGCCTGGTTGTTGACAGATGACACCTGAAGTAAGGAATGGCTGTTTTTAAGGATTGCTGAGTTCTGTGGGGGAATTTACATTGAAGTATTCAGGGAGTTAACGCTGCAGATCCCATTGATTTAAAATTGGAGATACAATGGAGACCTGCTATTCACTAACTCACCCTGCTGGAGTTTTTCACACAACATAGTCAGGAGTGACAGCTGCCCTTTTCCTCTAAAAGCCTCTGAATCACAAGAAGAGAAAGTGAGCGTTATTTGCTCTGCCCAACATGATTTTAGAGGTCTCTGACCTCTCCCACCTTGGTTTCTGTTTCCTGGCAGAAAGATGCTAATCAAGTCATCTCATGGTCTGAAACAGTTTCTTATCTCTGGTCATTCTAGTCACCCTTTCCATGCTCTTCCAATTCTGCTCTACTCCCTCGAGATAAGAGGGTTAGAACCATAAGTATTGACTTATGGGAAATCCTTCCTTTTCTGAGTTTTAAAACATTAATTCGTTCTGCTTTTTTACTCTTGAGGTTTGACTCATGTTGAACAGGCGGTTTCCAGCACATCTTAGTTATAATCCTCAGATCTCATTCTCTTTGTTTTAAAGAACACATTTTCAAAATAAATTCACAAGTTTTCTTGAAGAGTGGTTTGCTTTTAAGTTTTACCTCTTGGACTGTTCAATAGGATGCCAGTGCATCGTTTCCTGCAGGTAGATGTTATTTACCTGTGGCATCTTTAAAGCAATCTTAGGAGAGAACATTTACAGGAATTTCTTAAATCAGAATTTTTGATCTTTTGAATAACATATCACAAATGGGAATAAGGACACAGAAGCCTGTTAGAGGAATATGTGAAACTTGATGTGCTGTCATTCTAAAATAAATCACTGATGTTGGCTAAAGAAAAAAAAACACACCCACAGGTTTATTTTCCAGCTCCATTGCTACCTGCCTATGTTTTTGTCATGCTAGAAATACGATTGCTTTTCTGCGTAGATTCCACTATTTCACTGAACACTTCTGTCCATACTTCTCTTCTGTATGGACACTGCTCTTTGTTTCTCTGTTCATTTCAACATAAGCATGGGCTTTGTAATTGACACTGTTGAGTCAAGGAGCAGGTCCATTGCTGACAGGTAAGGCCTGACCTGAAGCACTTGTGTGGCAAGGGAAGAGGAGGAACAGAGAGGGAAGAGCTTGGCTCAGGCAAAAAATGAGAGCAGGAATGTTTGTGTTGGCCACCTTCAGATGCTGTGGAAGCCTCTTCAGTGCTGGCTGGTCCCAGGAGGGGAAGTGCTCCCAGAGCTGCAAAGGGCTGCTCTTGTGCTCTATGTGCAGTGCCCTGAACAGAGCCTGGCCATCCTCTGCTCTGTTTCTAGATTTGTAATGGGAACTCTGCAATCCCATTAAAGCCAGGGTGTTGAAAGAAACAAAAAAAAAGAACAAAACAAAGGCCAGGTGCAGTCAGATGAGCTATTAGGATATGCTGGAGGAAATAAATGCTGATGTCTGGCAATGAAATCTCGGTGAACAGATCTCTATCCATAATTTCCACAAAGAGAGCTGAGCAGAATTTGGAACTGTTTGGTTGCAGACGGCGATACACACAACCTAGAGGTAATTGGATACTCTTCCTGTTAGGAAATGCAGATTGTGTTTTGCTTTGTGAAATGGCCAGTGACCCTTTTGGGTTTGCTTTGCTTTTCTAACAGAACTGAACCAGTGGGAGCTCAGCAGAAGGATACAGCCACAGAGAACAGTATTGCCCACGGCTTAAAATCTGTTCAAGGGAAATAATGTCCAAAGAAAACCAATCAAAGAACTTTATACTGCTTAGGTCCATTAGGGCTAATTAGCAGCACTGGATGATAAAGTTTTGAAAGACATGTTAGCCCATAGCTAATATTTGACAGCTGGCACAGGGAATATGGCAGGAGCTTTTTTCCTTTTCTGTAGGGGGAGGGAGTCCATAAAGTTGAAGTGTTTAGTAAGTAACTACATTAATTATTTGCTGCCTACTCTTGTAAGTAAAAAAATCTTGGAATTATCTGATTTCTGAGAAGAGCTTTAACAAATGAAGATTGTCTGGACAGTTGCAATTTTCTTTAAAGCTTCTGGCAATGAGCAGGTGTTTGGACAGTTCAGAACTTTCATCTGAGCTTTCCTGAGGGGACTTTGTAGCCCAATGTGTGCTGCAGGTGTGTAGGGATGAATTTGCAGCAGGGTTTGAGGTTTTTCACCTTCCTCTGTACCTAACAAAAGGATGATATAATAAAAACTAAAACTTGTGTTTAGTTTAAAACTAATACTTCCCCTTTATATGCTGCACATCTGTTTTTTTAGAAGCAATCTCATTAGTTTCTGAATGTGACTTCTGGTATCCTATTTTTGTAGGAAGATGTACTTCTGATGTTTCTGCAACACAGAGTGCACCAGCACACTGGTTAAAAATAGCTTGTACATGTTGAACTTGCTATGAGAAACAAACTTAAGGCAAGAAGGGCATTTAAGTGAGGATTCATTATGCTCCTTTCCACACTGCACAGTGAGAAGTGAGTGGAAGTTAAAGCTGGTTCTTGCAGCAGCAGCCCCTGTGTGAGCTATGGCCTCTGCAGTAGTGAGCACCCACCTTGCTCGGAGCTTCACCTGCTCACTCTGAGAGAAGAGTCTGGAGCACCTGCCTCCTCTCTGAGGAACTGCAGATAAATGTCTTGAAGCCTGAAGTGTTTTCTGAGCTGTGGCTTTCAGCTTTCTGCTCTCTTGCAGGCTTGCTGTGGAACTGCTGGAAGCAGGGAACTGTAACAGCCTCAGCAAAAGCAGTGGGGCAGCACTTCCTGTCTATTGAGATCCCAGATGGTATCTGGGAGTATCACACCAACATCACATGATGCTGGGTTTTCTTCAAACTGGCATCCTAACATGTCTTTAAACCACAGTTGCAGAACAGAACTTGCAGATCACTGACTGTGTATCCTCTACCACTCCCTTTCTATTCTGCATTATACTGCCTACAGAGAGATTGCATCCTATTCATGGCCATGTTATTGCAAAAGTCAACTCTCAGGGAGAGGTATTTAAACCACTGTTTGTTCAAACCAGTTAATGTAGCAGGCAAGGCTTAAGAAATAATAGGAACACAAAACTGGAAGAAGCAGCATCTCCCAAGTCTCTGACATGGCACTGTGTCTCTGGCCTGATTTCTGTGCCACCACTGGCCTGGCCACTCTGTCACACATGCATTTACAACAGTGAACTTCTGCCAGTTACACAATTCACAAGTGTGCACATCACACTGTTTCCTAGAAACGTTAGAAGAATGAGATAACCCTTGTGTAATTCACTTTTTAGGAAGGTGACAGTTTAAATCAGACACTATGATTTGTGTAGCTCAGCATTTTTAATTGCAATGATCTTAGGGCTGGTAAACACTAACAACTAAGGTCAGGAGGATGTCTTGTGCATGTTTTTGTTTCTAGAATCATTTAGGTGGGAAGAGACCTTTAAGATCATTGAATCAAACTGGTTCATGGTGCTTCAGTAGGCTGAGCAATAAAGCTGAGTGATAGCTCTTTTCTAAATAGTGGGTGAATGGGAAAACAGGAATTGTCTGTGGCTGCTTCAAGGAGCAGGCATGCTAAAGATCCCAGTTCTTTTCAGTGTTGTTTGTGCTCCTTCAGCTGTGCTCATATCCAAGTAAGAGAGAGAGTCAAGCCTTGATGTGCTTACAAGGGAGAGCAGTGCTTCCACAGGAGGGAAGGAGCTTGAATGTGGGGAGACAGAGGGAGCTGCTGCTGAAGGCAGTCTTGCCCTCGATACGTTGCAGCTGTGTTAATTATCCTAGAGTGGGAACAGCCTTGCCCTCACAGCTGTGGGGGTGATAAAGAGTGAGTGAGCTGGTAGGGAGTCAGTTGTAGTCTGCTGGCCGTGCTGTGAGGAGCTGGGGACAGGAGGTCGTGTGAGGGACAGAAGAGGTGAGATGCTGTATGTAGGACAGACAGGGTGAGGCAGCCATGCCAGGGACAGGAAGGAGTGAGCCAGATCTGGAGAGGAAAGAGAGAAAGAGCCAGAGCTGTGTGGAGCTGTCCTTGGGAAGTTACAGAGAAAAGGTATGGGAGAGTTTTGAACAACAAGGTGCTGATGCCTGGAGCCTTCTGCTGTTTCCAATGATGCACTTGGAGTGCAGTGTCCATCTTGACCACCACATATCAACTGCCACACTTGAACTACTGCTTGAAGGGTGAGTGGGATTTCAAAAATCTATATTGAATTGACCTTCAAGATACAGCTCTTCTTCCAGCCCCGTGTGGGGCAGGAAAGTCTTGTGTCTGTCATGACATCAATTTCTCTAACACCAGCCAGGTTTCACCATCTGACTGAAGCTCTCTGTGTAAAAATGAGATGAGCAGAAAGGGTTGTTTTCTATCCCCCATTAATGGTCAGACTAAAAGGGAAAATTATCTGCAGGAATTAGTCTTGTCACACTCTGGAAGGACTGGTATTTTATGGGGTGGAAGCAGTGCTTAAAGGTGCACTATTAATGCTCTGTGTATTAGACAGCAATGGAATAGAACTGCTCTGTCACTGATAAAACAAATATTTGGAAATATGAATAATACAGAGAGAAGGGCATTTTTAAAGTCAGGTCCACCATGTATACCACAAGAAGCATCTCTTTTTGTATATGACTGTGCTTCTTTTCACACAGTCACACATAACATTTACCTTTTCTTTCTACATTTGCTTTCTGTATAGTACCCTGCTTTCCCCACATATTTTGAAAGCACAACCTCTTAATTTAATGGACTCAAAACTTGCTTCCCTGAAGTAGCCTTTTTAGTTCCTGCTTACTGCAGTCTTTTTATGCTTCAGTTTACATTAGCTCTTTTTTTTCCCATCCCCCATGCTCCCCATTTTTTCTTTCCCAGCTTGCCATGTTTTATTTCATGGGAAATGAAGTGCATATCTGTTGTGATTGGGTCCATTCAGGTGTTTCTAGACCACCTTAAGATAAATTTTAAGTTGTGTCAGATAGAAAGTTCGTGCAAAATTGTTCTGTTTGGGTCCATTTTGTCAGCACCTTTTCCTTCCTTCTTAAATTGTTTAAATCCATTAAATGTTCTAGAGGTTTAAAGATTAAAATATCTTAATGTAGGCTGGAGATGTAAAGGCTTAAAGCAAATCCTCTCCGAGTTTATGAGCATAGCAAGAAGTTAATTAAAGTCAACCAAGAAAATACAAATGCTAGGAAAAAAAAAATCCATGTTATGAGGGGTTTTTAACTGTGAGTTTCTGCGAGTAAGGTTGGGCAGGTCCAAGTTAAAGTTTTCACCTGACCCTTCCAAGTGAGTATTTTCTGATCACAGAAATGATGTGACATTGCAACACACCACAGCCCCTCTTTGCCTTAGAGTCTGAGCTCTACTCAGGAGGTTTTACTGCCTGTCCAGTCCATGGTGCTGGAAAGGGCAGTTTGTGCCAGTTCAAGGCTTTTGTTCAAGCAGAAGCATTCTGGCACACCTATTTGAAGTAGCTTTATTTCTGTCTATTATGTCTGTTTTATGTCTCCTGCCTGTCCAAGTAGTTTTATTTCACTCCTGATGCCTGCAGGAAGAGGGGTACTCTGAATTCCCAGAAAGATGGCTGAGAATATGTAAAGCTGGTGGGATACATCCCCAGTGTGACATAGACAGCTCTCTGTTTAATGAGGCTGTGTACTGTAAATGCAGTTTTTAAGAGGAAAAACCTGGAAATTCAAACAGTAAATGTAAATATTCATTTTAATGTCCCTGTTTAATTATTCAGTGAAGTTATTAGTGTTAATTAACCATACCCACATAAGTAGGGAGTCATTTGAGGCCTCTTGGCAATCCCAAATTGAAGTCTGAGCAATTTGCAGAGCCAAAGCCTGGATGCTCAGCTGTGCAGAGTACAAGGTTGTCAGAGTTTGCTGAGGGCTGTGTGTGGATCCCAGGTGCTGGATCACTACTGACTCTTTATATGGATCACAGGGAATCAAAATGGGAATAAGGCATCTGTTGTAATCCTAACTGCAGATGCACTGATGTCATAATTTAGTACCTGGGAACTTGTGTGTGGTCATCTAGGAACTGCTGATCTTCATGGTGAAACTCTCTCAGAGGTGTCTTTTATCACTGATGCACAGAACCCCCATCCTAAATCATGGAATTATACAAATTTAAACTTCTTCGTAATTGGTTGGGATGAAATTATTCTAGGGACAAGAATGTAATGTTCAGTTCAGAAACCTTCTCCCAAAGTTTACAATAGATCTCATGTTCCTGTGTTTTTATCACTTTTAGGACCAGTACCTAGAAATGTATTGAGAAAAGGAGCACAGTTTGAAAAAGGCAGTAAGTCTGGAAATATATTCAATGCAACTTCAAATCCACTGTGGCTCATACTGAGAGACACTTAAGTGTGTGTGAGCTGGCCCAGCAGCTGGAGTGCTGTGAATTGTCATCCCTAATGTCAAACAGGTTTGAAAGGGGGACAGGCCATGTTTGAAATCTTCCTAAGCAGAGATAACTAAACTCTAACCTGTTTCTGAGCAGTTCCAGCCTGTGTGAAAACTATTACACCACTTAAAGGCAAAGTCAGACTGGTGAATTCCAAATCCTGATCCCAGGTTTCATGTTTGACTCTGCACTGGAGCTGCCTTCAAACGTAGCTGAGCAGTCGAAATCAAGAAGCTTTTAGGAAATTGCTTGATCACTTCTCACCTTGTGAAGGACTTGAACCAAAATGGGCCAAGAGGAAAAAAATGAGCTTGACATTGCTACTCTTTCCCCCCGCCTTGTCTTTACCCTGAAAGGGCAGCAGGTCTGAAGTACTCAGGAGCTGCCAAAGGCAGTCTAGAAAGGCACAGTCCCTTTGTGTGCTAATTACATCTCCCAGCTGAGACAGCATGACATTGTTTGAGCATCATCCTGCAAAATCACACAGGAGAGCGTGAGTCACTCACACAGACCCTCCCAGTGCTGCAGCAGGTGGAATTAGATTCAGTTTATGATGGATTATCTTCTACAGTTGCTGTCTGCCCAGTTGTTTTTGTCCCTGTATTCTCATTGTGACTCATTCCTGTCCCAAGAGTTGTTCTCTTCCCTTATCCTTACTTGAGTGGTTCTCAGGCTCCTTGAGAGATTCATGGTGTAAATCATGTCAGGAACAACAGTGGTCTGCTGAACCACTGCCAGCCTTGAGTTGGTTTACTATGCAAATACACATTACAACATACACTGGTGCAGTGACACACAGATACTTGCCTCAGAGTTTCTTCTCCTGGATGACTGTAGAGGTTGTCCTCTAAATACTGTTTCAAAATTTTGGGGCTGTGCTAGACTAGAAATAATTAGGAGTTGTTGCATTATCCAGAAAGGCCTTTTGTGTGTTGCCAGGGTTTACCAGCTTACTGGGATTTTGTGCAGAGCAGTGGGGAAAGAGAGAAGCTGCCATGGCCATAATAACTAATAATAAAGAGCACCACTGCAGTGTTTTGGTGCTTTGATGCTGACTGGCTTGGAAAGCACTAGACAATTCTTTTACCTCATTAAAGTTCTTCTCAATTAACTTTTAAAACAAGCAGTGGTTTATAAATGTCAATTGCCCATCTTTAATTTGCAGTTAATAGTGGAAAGATACTGCCTCTGATTAAGATTGGTTGTAATGAAAACAAGCCTGTGTTTAACTTCCTACTGAGTGACCAGTTTTACTGTCTTGGATGTTGTCATTTTGCAGACCTCTAAAGATTCAGGTTCTGCGCATGTGATTTTATAAGCCACAAAACCATCTTGCAACTGAGTTTAAAATTGATTGAAACAGAATTAGAAGATGGAGGAAGAGGGAAAATAATGTCCAGAGACTTAGGAAATATCAAATTGAAAATGATTTGGTATTTAAATAGGAAAAGATTGAGAGTGTGTTTGTGTTTAAAATAACTTAAAATCCTGGTACATATACTGTCTCAGAAGAGCATGGTTTAGGATGCAGAGACATGAAAAACTTAGCAGGATATTTCTAATCTTAAATAAGAATGCAACCCTTCTCATTGACCTTAATAAAGAAAATGCTGAAGCCTTCCAGTAAAATCTCAGGTTTTTTAATTGAACAGAATATAGGAGTAAATGACATGATTAGTCTTTCTCTACTTTTCCAGTAAGGTGTTGATTTTGAGAATTGTAATCTATTTTTAAAGACAGGCTTCCTGGGACCCGAGAAGTGCCAATCAGGGATGCCCTGTGTATATAAACCATAGATTATTATATGACAGGATTAAATCACCAGCCATACAAAACATGAATCACTTGGCAGAAAGAAGCACCTCTCAAGACAACTGCATGAAAAGCCTTGAGATGTAGTAGAGGCTAAACCCCTGGCATTTCAATCAAGTATGACTGTAGTTTGGAATTTGATGTAAAGGGGAGATTGATATCTGAGGTGGTTCCACTGCTGAGCCCAGGACAAACACCTTCCAGAGGAGGTACAAATTGTGCCAGGATTGCCAGGGATTGATGTGCTTGAGGTCAGATGTTGAGAGAGAACCTGTATTACAATTACTGAGGGGAGCAGCTACTCAACTGAGCATTTATTTTTTTTCTGTAGAAGTCAAAAGGCACAGTGGAAATGAGTGTTTGTTTCCCTTGTGGCTGATCCTGGGATTCCAGGCTGCATCCTGAGCCTCATGGCCCTGCAACATCAGCCTGGCACGCAGAGCCTTCTCTCGGATTTTTGTGCAGTATAAATGGATTTGGTGGGCTGATCTGAGGCTGTTTCATGTACCTCTGGTTTCAGATCATTATGGGCTGCTTCTTCAGATTCTCTGATTCCTTGCAGCAGCCATGGTATTTCTCACCCCTGCCAGTGCTTTGTTCCTGCCTCTAAAGTTGTCAGACTGACTACACAGGCAGTCAAACCCTATCTGTTCTTGACGAAGTTTTAAATTATTTATTGCTAACCTCTCGCTGAAAATTAGGCTTCTTGTGTCTGTGTAGAGGAGAATGAAAATTGACACTTTACTGATTGCTAAAGAAGGCTTGAAATACAGAGAGGAATTGCTCTTAGTTATGTACAAAAGAACAGGATGCAATATAGACTTGATATTCCCTTTTTTCCTCCTAACCAGTGCCATTTCCCTGGCTGCCATTCTCTTCTCCCCACAGTTCTGTGGTCTCTGGCCCTGTGGCTGTGTAAAAAAATGTTTTTTAAGTTTTAGTTATGAATGTAGTATAGTTTTTTTTATATTGTAAGTTTTAGTATAGTAGATACCCTGAAAGGGCCCCTTCGTTTCAAGGTAGATGATAAAGTTTCTAAGACAACCAGAGTCTCTGTACAGAGTCTCTTCCCTATTGGTTCCCTTTTTGTTACATCCCTGTTTTATGTATGATCTTTTCCCTTTGTCCATCACAAAATCTTTATCTTCAAGGTCCAAGAGCTTTGGCCCGTGGTTGGCAAAACCCTGAGAGACCACCCCCCGACCTATTCGGGATTTGTTAGTGTTTATGTAATCTAGCTGGCATGTATCGTTTTAATTGTTTTATTGGTTTAAACACGTTGTACCCACCCCTAAGATTCTTTGTACAAAAAGGCCCTGCAGCCCAGGTCCGGGGTCTTTTGAGAGGCACTGACCTGAGGCTGGGGGAACCCCTGACTCCCCCACCAAATAAAGCCTTTTTTTCAAAGCCTCTAAAAGTCCCCTCTTTTACCACCGCCATGTCAGCGTGAGCTGAGCTGCCTGCGGGCCAAAAACCCCACCAACGAACTTTACTAAAGCGTATCCAAAAAGCAGCCGGGAGCCCAGCCTGAATACCGAGCTGGGCCAAAACCAGATACGCACCGTCGCAGCACCCAGCGCCCTGGGGCTGAGACACAACATGGCCCCTTCACAGTCCTGCTTCACTGTGATTCTCTTAGGTGTCTCTACATGAGAAATATAATTAATTATACACAACATAAACATACTCCTCACGTACAGTCATGGTAAGGGAATTTCTCTGCACAGAGGAGGTGGCAATATGGGAAAAGGACTGTTCTGCATTTTAAGAGCCACAGAGCAAATTAAAAAGGAAGATTTTCCTGTAGTACTTCACAAGGTATTTAAGAGTAAGGAAATGACTAAAAAGGTCTCATTTTAAATCAAATGGGATTAGATGATTGTTTCTGTTCAATTTGGTGGTATGAAGCAGATATGAAATAATAAATACCAATTATATATGCATTGAATATTTAGCTGTAATGGCACTCACAGGTGTGAAATGGTGGCCATGCATACCACATGATGCTGAGGAATCTGGGAAACTACTTTCTGTCCCCAGTCCTGCTGAGAACAGACACTGTTTTATTCCTCTTTAGTCATGCAGGCACGTACAGAAATTAAATGGCTGATTTGTGTGAGGCTACATTACTAAGTATGTAAATTCATGTGCTTACCTGACTGTAACTTGCTTAAAGTCCTTAAGACACGGAGTTTGTACATGATTGTACAGATCATAAAGGATGAATGATGAATCTCTTAAAACTCTTGCATGTTTTGGCTATGCCTGGTCTTTGTGGGTAGTGCAGAGGCTGAGGGCTTTTATTTAATGTTTCTTTATTTTGAAAAACATAATAAAGACCCTAGGCTGATTCACTCTGGGATGGCACTGCTACCTCCATCCTGTTTATGGCCAGTCAACTACTGCTTTATTTCCAGGGATCAAAGAATTTACAACTTGAAGAAAATACTACAGGGTTCTGAATACTCCAAGGGTATGTCTAGAAGCTAGATTTTTAATTTTTTTCACTTTTTTTTTTAATCAAACAGTGGAGTGTAAGAAAATACAAAGTCTGAAAACTGCATGCCAGGACTTTAACAAATCACATGAACTTCTGTCTGTTGAGGTTTCCTGTGAGCTGAGCCTGATCTTTCTCTGGCTTTTGCTGAGTAGAATCCTCCAGATGCCCCCTGAGGCTGGAAGTCTTTGTGGGCAGCAGCTGAGGTGACAGACATCCTTCTTCTGAGATGTCACTGTGTCCCAAGTCAACTGTTCTTTTGGGAGAAACTGTGTCAGAAGTTCCTGTCAGATGGTCCTGCCTTGAGGCTGCCATGTAATCTGTCTTTCTTCAGTTTTCTGTCACCATCCTTATCCCTTGGGTGTGAGTTAAGGTCATTCCCCTGCACATCCTGGGTGCTGATGTCAAGCAGAACCATTCCAGCTTATTCCAGTTTATTCCTTCAGTGCTGATGAAGTACAGGGAGCCCCAAAGCCTCACAGTGGTGTTACAGGGCCTGGATTCAAAGACTGCATCAGAAAGCTGGATCATTTAACTGCCTTGGGCCAATTTTTCTGCCTTCACCCTTGAGCTGTTCCAATGGCTTCCAGTGGACCTAGAGGTGAGCTCAGAAAGGCTGCGTGGGGAGGGTTTTGTCACAGGGCTGCCAGTGCAGGACTCACTGTGTGTGAAGGCTGGAGACTCCATAAAGGTGACATCTGCCAGGAATTCAGAATGTCAGCTGGGGGAATGAGAGGAGTGGAGAGGCACACTGCTGCTTTTCTTCCCAGCATGCTCATTCTAGGGTATAGCTAGTTTTATATTTTTCATTTAACACAAATGAATATTTCAGCCTCTTTCAAGCTTCCCATTAAAGTAAATTATATAGACTTCCTTATTAATTTCTTTATGGAATTCAAGATATTCTGACCTTTTCATAAGATCATTTCTTCTTTTAACTCTGTTTCTTTTTAAATACAGAAAGGAAGTGATTTTCTAAATGACAAGGTCAATGAAAGTCCTGTTTAAGACACGTGGGAGCATGAATTTTTCTCAAAGAGGTGGCTTACAAAGAGATATTTTCAATCAGTACAGTCAAAGGATTTGGAAAAAAGCACAGAGAAGGAAGAAAAAAATAATTGCAAAGTATATTCTGTGTTAAGTATTTTAAAAAATCATGTAATAAGTACAAAGGAAAAACATATCAATTAATCTCCTAATGGGTGTTATGTATTTTGTTGGAGGGTTAAAAGTGATCTTCACCTGCAGCTTTGGGTCTGAGGTGCCCTGTAAAGGACAGACTGGTTCAAACCAGATTAGATTGGTGGCCTTTTTGTGATAGGCTGTCTAGAGGGTCATGACTTATTCTTGTGCAAGAGCCTCCCTGTGAAGGGGCTCGAGGTAATTCCTCAGCAGCTCCTGGAATTAGGGACAGAACAATGTACTGAAATCTCCAAATGAAAGCATGGCAGCAACAAACATTCAGATAATTCTGTTGTGCATGTGGGAGAGTGATGGAGAAGTGTGCAAACAGCACTTGATTCTGCCTTAAAATGTAATAGCTTGAAAGAAAATATTGGGAATTGGTTTATTTTTCTTCCTTGAGTTAGTTTTTCTTATCTTTAATAGTTTTCAGCTGACTGGGGGGGAAGCTCTGAAACTGTGCCGTAGTCTAGATCTAAGAGATACAGTATTCAAACTAGAAACTGATCTTATTGGAAAATACAATTAAAGAGATGAAAATATAGATATTGCCTGGTCTAAGACTGAGCAGACATTATTGCAATTTGTAATTGCTTGTGAAGGAGGACTTGGGAGCTGGTAGTTGACGTCAACAGCAAAACCCCAGAGAGTTTGGAAAGAATCACAATTAACCTTCTTCAAAGTAATTTGAATTTTGAAGGCAGAGGAAGTTATCTGGCCCAGACTGAAGTTAGAAAAATTTCAGAAGCATTTTTTTGCCTCCAGTTCCTTTCCCTACAGGTCTATTTTTCTCTGTAGTCTGGAGAGCTATGTTTATTTTTTTCCCTTGAATAAAAATGCATGTTCCAGGATCCAAGAAGAGTCAAATTATACTTGGAGTGTGTCACAAATGTGTAGTGCATCAGATCCTTTTGCTCCTCTGTATTTGTGTGGGAGTGAACAGAATGCTGCAACATTACCTGTAACCTGCAGCAATTCCTCAGAGAGATGATGTATCTGCAGAAGGTGATGGGACACAGTTGGAGGGCATCCCTTTAATTCATCTGTGTTCCTGAGCACGTTGAGACAAGGCTGTATTCCCTGGGTTTTGGCAGCAGGTGTCTGGTAGCTGCTTGCTTTTTCTTCCCCTAAGCCACTTGATGGTAATTTATGCTCCCAGGACAGGCTGCTGTAGTCCTGCACCCTTGGGACTGTCTCAGACTTACAGATGCTGTGACCCAGAACCAGCTTGCCCGTGCAAACCCTCATCTTGTGCAGGCTGATATCTTCAATTAATGTCATGTATGTGAATTTTAGAAGGTTCAGGGTATTCACCCTCAGCATTTCTCCCTAAGGGAGAGGTGATTTCATGTCAGAGCTGATACAGGGAGGGATACCAGTATTCTCACAGAAGTGGGATAGAACACAGCCTCTAACGTGACTGGAAGTCCCAGGCAAAGAGCTTTATCACTGCCTCATTGTTTTGTCTTCCAACTCTCCAGCAATTCTCAAAATCAAAGCATTCCCTGTTGTTCCATATGAAGTGTTAAAAATTAGAAAAATTAGGGGGAAAAACCTTTCAAAAAATTTTTTTAATCAAAGGATAATCAGGGGTCATCCAAGTCTACTGTAAATTATTATCAATACACTCAGTAAGTTTTAAGCTGTGCAGCATTTTTTTACAGGTCGTGACTTTGAGACAGTGTAATTCCCTTTCTATCTGAGCACAGTAGTACTGAAGCCAGACTTGCTTTAATGACATGATTATATCACCAGCTCTATTAACTTAAGTGAAAGGGGATCTACCATTATTCTTGCTATGTCTGGTATGTGTAATTACAAATATCAAATTGCATTTTCCAGGGTGATTAGAAAATCTGCAGGAGATTTGCAGGAATTTTATGTTGCTTCATGGAGCGGCTTTAACCCTGTGCTAAAAAGCAAAACCACATCTGAACTGCATGGGAACTTCTCTGAGGGGGGCATCATAAGTGAGCAAAAGAAGGGCTTTTTTGGCTGCAGTTTTCCAACTACAGCATTTTGGAGACTTTCTCTATGTCCCTCCCAACATCCCCCATCTGCACAGCAGGAGCCAGGCAAGCTGAGAGTAGGGACTGTTACCTGCTCACATCCTTTGGATGGAGACCAGAGTGCAGGGAGGCCAGGGAATGATCCTCCTTTATCCCTCAGAGGGACTGTGGATGTTTCTGGAGGGGAGAGGGAGAGCTGCTGAGCTGTACTGGGAAAGGACAAGGCCATGGGTTAATATTGTCCAGCTTGAGATATGACCAGGGAGATGGTGCTGTGCAGCAGTCCATCTCAAAGAGCTGCTTTCCTGGGGAATTGTCAAATTCTCCAGCCCTTTGACAAAGGTGGATGTGAGTAGAAAGAAAATTCCAGTTTGTCCCTCTATGCCAGAGCCATTAATGGCAGTTTAGCTTAAGTGCTCTTAGTCAATCTGGTTTGGTTTGTAAAGGTATCAAGTTATATTATGTACTGTGCTCTTATTGCTGTATGTGCTCAATGATTACTTTTACTGATCATTTTGCTATATAGAATTATGACATAACTGTTTTTACTGGATTTAATAATTTCTAGTCATTTTAGGAAGAAGGGAATCAGATTCTATGTTATTGTTTATTATTGTATGTCTTTAGAATACTGTCACTCACTGTTGAGAGCTATTTTCCAGCTATTCAAAATTAGGAACTAAAAAGAAAGTTAATTAAGATAATAGGGTATTTTAGCAAACTTATGATTTTATTTAAGCTATTGGTCTCTACTCTCCATTTATCTAAATTCAAATTTCCTATGCTTATTATTTTCTCATTAACAAGGAAAACTATGATATTTTGAAGAAGGAAAATCTATAGTTTGTAATTCTGTTACATTAAACAACCTATAATTTTTCTTCCTTGCCAGTGATTTTTTTTTCCTTCCTTGTCAGTCTATCACCTGTATGATTTAATGTTTTGAAAATAAAGTTTTAGCTCTCCTAAGCTATCCTCAAATAACAGATTTTTCAGGCTAGGTATGATGAAGAGATTTCAGCACTTACATATTATTGCTGGAATTGCGGATTTGGTTTTTGGCTTTGTTTCACTACAAGTCTGAAAAACTGGTTTTGTTAGCAAAATGCAAATTCCTCTCATAAAACAGAAGCTTTTTCTGTGTTGTACTTTAACGTATTTAATAAATAGTCAAAAGTGAAACAAATCCAGATGCTTACTGGTATTTTATGTGACAGCATTGCTACAATTGATAAATATGCTCTGTTTTGTGAAAGCAGCCTTCTGCTCAGATGTACCATCCTCCTCGGTGATTTTTAGTTGAGTTTCAGCTGCATTTCACTCTAGATGGAGCTGTATCACACATAAAACCAAACAAAAAGCCCTGTTGTATTTGCTGTTGGCAGTTAAGGGACCTAAATCGTAATGATGAAAATTCTTTGGTGTTTGTCAAATTCCAGACAGAACAGGGGCAAAGGCAAGGCCAAGAACTCTCGTGAATGGCTCCTCTCTGAAGGGATCTGCTCGTGTTGGGAAGCAGATGTTGCAGTGCCAATGCCACTAAGTCTGCCTTCCCTGCTAGGAAACAAAGGGAATTGTGAAGTGTCCTCTCACAGAAGAGAGGCTGTGCTCTTTGGGAGAGGTGGAAGTCACTGCAAATTACAGGCTGCCAAACCCTGTGTCGTTGTAAAACCAGTGCTAGATTTCCCTCTTTACCTTTTGGATAGTAAGAGAGCTTGGGAGACTTGTAAGAGCACTTTCCTTTGCTTTATTCCTGTCAAGTTGGCCACTTACACTGGCACAAACGGAGTGTCACATTAAGCACTGACTCTTCTGATTTCATGTTGCATTTACATTCCCTTTGCAGCAGTGAAACACCCGTTTGAGGTGGTGACACCAGATCAACTAGCAGCAAGAAAAGCTGGTTGTACCTCTGAGCAGTGGGGAGTGAGATAGAGGGAGGTGCAAGCCCTGGGTGGCTGATTAGGTGCTCTCTAATGCCGACCTGTGATCCTCTCCCATTTATCATAAGAATGGAGGTGATTTCCTGCTTATATGGTGTAACTAAGGCCTTTTTCTCCTTCTGTCCCTTCTGAATCTCTGGGGTTTCCAAAATAAAACCCAATCCCTCCACACAGATTCAGAGGAAACACTTGAAAGAAGAAATTCTTGGCACTTGGCTTGGACACTGAGGAGAGAAGGTCCAATAGAGAGGAGATGCATGGGGTAAGAAACTCAGCTCTGATGCTGCTGTGTAAAGAGTGTTAAAGAGTTGAAAAGAAATGTTTTGTGGGCATGGATTGAAAGCAGTAGAGAACTGCCCCCAGCGTGGGCAGCAGTGGAGGGGGGGATTCTGCCCCTGTGCTCAGGTGAGACCCCACCTGCAGAGCTGCCCCAGCCCTGGGGCCAGCACAGGAGGGACCTGGAGCTGCTGCAGAGAGTCCAGGGGAGGCACCAGGATGAGCAGAGGGATGGAGCAGCTCTGCTGGGAGGAAAGGCTGGGAGAGCTGGGATTGTTCAGCCTGAAGAGGAGAAGCTTTGGGGTGACCCAACTGTGGCTTTTCAGTGCCTGAAAGAGCTGAAAAGAAAGACTGAGAGAGACTGTGGAAGGGTCTGGTGTGCCAGGACAAGGGGCATTGGCTTCCCACTGCCAGAGTTTAATGGGATATTTTGAAGGAATTGTTCTCTGTGAGGGTGGACAGGCCCTGGCACAGGGTGCTCAGAGCAGCTGTGACTGCCTCTGGATCCCTGGAAGTGTCCAAGGCCAGGTTGGATGAAGCATGGAGCAGCCTGGGATAGTGGAAGGTGTCCTGCCCATGGCAGGGGTGGTGCTGGATGGGCTTTAAGGTCCCTTCCAACCCAAACCCAAAATCATATTCTATGATTATGCATGGAGAGGTTAAATCACCAGGCTTGATTCATCTTCCTCCCTTGATATATCTGTTTCTGTTTGCCCATTTTGGAGTCAGACAAGATTTTTTTCCTCAGCTTGATCCTCATTCTTCCATTTTATGCTTGGATTATATGATCATAAATTATATGTTCACTTTAAGTGAAGTTTAACATTATAAAAATTCCCTACTTCACATTCACTTCTCAAAATCTTGTAGCTTAAATGGTTTAACTTTCAGATGCTGAAAATTCCTCAGGTAGAAGAGTTGAGCTTTTGTTTGCAATTCTGGCAGAATGGGCCATCTGTCTCTCTCAACCATTTCCCACTAGAAAGTATGATATTAAACCTCCTGCATCTACACTGGCACAGAAGGCGAAGAGATTTTTCTTTCTGAGACTTAAGTTTTCTAAAAATACTGAAGGGGAGGGATAAAAGTGGAGAGTAGAAATGGCTTGAGAAAAAAAAAAAAACATATTCTAAGTATTTAAGCCTTGTGTTATTCAGAGCAGAAGCAGGGACTTTAATCCCCTCTTATGGTAAAACCATACAAAGGTCCCTGCTTGCTTAACACAATCCTGATACACAGTTGTTTAATAACTGTAAAAAGGAAAATTCTCCTGGGTGTCTTAAGAATCAGGAGTATTCACTGGCTCAAAAATCTGAGCTTCTTAATTTAGATCTGCTCTTTTTTGTCATTAGTAAAAAAAGAAGTACAACCCCAGGAAATGAGCTGCTCTGTGGGTTTCTGGGTGTCCTTCTGCTTCCACCTACCAGTCACTTTGTTGTTACAGAAGGGCATTCCCTTGCAGTCAATTTATTACTTGAAGACTCAACTCTCTGGATTACTCCTTAAAAGTTTGTGTCAATGCTGGGACCCTGTAAACTGGTGGATAAGAAATGATGTCCTAGGTCTCTTCTGTTTATCCTGGAATCTGAGACCAGGTTGTTCCAAGCCGTGTCTAACCTGGCCTTGGGCACTTCCAGGGATCCTGAGACAGCCACAGCTGCTCTGGACACCCTGTGCCAGGGCCTCACCACTGTCACAGCCAAGAATTTCTTCCTAATAAATATGTTTGTCAAATTTGTTTTTAGAATCCTGCAGCAAAGGAAGTCTCACCACATTTCTGGCTTGAGAGATTCACAGTTTGAGTTTAATAAGGTTTTCTTTGCTCATATTTAAGTACTTTGAGACTTTTTCTCTGTCCTTAGCAGAGTCATCACAGAGGATTGGTGATTGCCAGCATCCTTGTAATCTTCTAAGCATTTGAAGAAGATGGTAGTCATATAAATTTTCTTTGATTATGCACTTTTTTTGTCATGCATCATGCACGATGCATAATGATTTTGTTATTCTAGATGGTTCCTTTGGACCAGTCAGTTTATAATTTTATGGCAGTGTAGTGCTCCAAAATGGCTTTTTGAAGCCCTAATAGAGCAAGGGAAAGAGAATCCAGCTTTTTGGTGAGTGTATCATAGCCTGAGCATTGTCTTTATCGACATCATGTTGCATTCATTTGCTTAATGGTATAATTATTGTATCATGTTTTGAGATTCATTATCTAGTCCTTAGTTTATTTGGGCATCCCCCAAATGGATTATTCTCATGAAAAATTTGGGGGTTTGGTTGTTCTTGTTTTGTTTCCCTTTGAATTTAGCTTCTTTGATTTCAGAGTGTTTCCCTCATCTGTGATTTTGAATTCTGTTCTCGTACCCCAGAGTGTTCCATCCTAGCTTGGAGCTGTCCATAGGTTTAGGAATATATTTGAATATATTCTGTATTCCAGCACTGAAGCCTTTGGTGAAACTAAGACTAGAAGTAGGTCCCTGTTTGAAATTACTTTCCTTATTAAGGCAGCTTAGGTGGTATTGCATGTCTTGGAACAAGCTGCCCCGTGGGCAGCAGAGAGAATTTTGGTGCAAGGTTGGAAAATGTTGATTTGTCCCTCAAAAAAGTTGGACCAAGGATCAATGTGACTGGTGATGTTACCTCTCTCTTACCCCTTTTTGCCCATGTAGGTGGAGAATAATTCACTTTTTGTTGGCATTTGACATTTTGAAGAGCAGTGAAAGTGGTCAGCACAAGCTGGGCCATGGAGGGAGTTCCACAAAGCTGAGTGAGCAGCGTTGCTGCCAGAGCAGTGCCCTGTGCCAACACCAAACAGGCCCTGCTGGTGGCAGGACTTGGCACTTCACACCTGAAGTCCTTTTTTCTGGCATCTGCTGATGCTGCTGGTTAATCACACAGGTAGGAGGGACATTTTCTTTTTAAAATACATCAGACTATAGCTAAGCTGTTACAAAAGGCACTGAGTTGATTTAAGTCAGCCCAAGTTCACTGTAAACACTTCTCCTTCAGCAGTGATTCACAGAGTGGATTTTCCCCCACCAGATCAAACTTTGAACTATTTATTTATACACATGTAAGTTTTGCTTCTAAGATATTTTGTTGCCTGGCTTTACTTGTGCCACTGGATTTTGCCCTTTCCCAGTCAAGCAGGCAAGCACTGGGCTGATTTGGACGGCACAGATTCAGCACTGGGCTGATTTGGACGGCACAGATTCAGCACTGGGCTGATTTGGACAGCACAGATTCGGCACTGGGATGATTTGGACGGCACAAACTCATTGCTGCTGTGGATTGAGTGTGCAGGTGGTTCCTGCTGGTACCTGAACATGGGGATGGATGTGTCCATTACAGGTTCTGCACAGACTGTTTCTGTATGCCCTGCTCAGTGAGGCTCAGGCACAGCAAGGAACTTGTTTTTGTGAAGTCAGAAGAAGGATTTCTCCTGAAGTGATATGGAATGACCAGATGGGAATGTCTTTGTGGGAGAAAAAAATTACTTGAGAATATTAGACTGGTTGTTGAACCTGCCTCTTTATGAGATTGCTGAATTATTTTAGAAACTTATATAACATTATAGTTGAAGATTTGCTCCAAACTTCTATATGTACTTCTATCTGTGTTAGTCCTAATGCCTTATGACACTGTTTCCTTCAACTCTCTCTTCACACAGATAGATTTTGGTCTTTAATTAAAACACCATCATATTTTGACAACACTTCCAAGTAATAACCCATCAATTTATTTTTACTTTTGTTTATACTGAGCAGTTGCGAAATACTTAATTATATGTTTTGTATGGCTTCCCCAGTTCTAAGAGAAAATTTCTTTTGTCCTGTCTCTTTCAATATAAAAATGCAACTAAGATTATTCAAATAACCCTATTCACTGGAATGACTATGATTAGCAGTGTGATGAGAATCTAATTCTAAGAAATATGCTAATGTTTAATTTATTTTTACTGAGCTACTTTGAAGGTCTAAAAGGCAATTTATATGCATTAGTAATAATAATGATGAATTAATAGATAAATTCCTGATGAATTTATAGATAGATAATATAGATAGATATATTATAGATGCTTCCAGAATTTCTCTTTGGCAGTGGAGGTTGAGTTGTGCTTTGAGCTGTATCAGTGCTCACGCTACATTTTCATAGGTTTAGGTGCCAGTTACTGAGTAAAGATAATTAAGTCTTGCTTTTCCAGATGTCCAGCTCTGTTCCCATCCTAGACCCCTCTCTGGGAAGGTGATGTCTCTCTCTATCCTGTTGCCAACCAGTGCTTTCCATGGTGAGTATCAGCAGTTTCCTGTTCACACCTTGATGTGGAGGGGAAGGAGCAGGGAGCCAGGAGAGCGAGAGCTTGGAGGATCCAGGGACAGGATCCCAGGCGAGGGAGGCAAAGAGTAGGAGAACAAACACACTGTAAAGCTGGAGACTAAGTTTAGGGTGCACAGTGGGAAGAAAGGCTGTGATGCTGAGGTGCCCTGTTTGGGAAGGGAATGCTGAGAGACTCATCTCTCTGTGTAACCCCACTAACTCAGAAGACACTTCAAACACTTGACCTTCATTGCAAACACAGAAAAACGTTGCCAATATGAGCTTGTTCTATTACTTAATTCATTTACAAATACTTCATATGATGACTGATAGAGGAGATAGAAATTTAAAATGTATCCAAATAAACAGCTACAGCATTTCAGATGGTGTCAACCATGTGGCTGGAAGGCCTGAACTTTTGTGTTTTATGTTAGAAGTAAACTCTAAGTTATAGGAGTTCTTAAGCCTCGGAGGCGTT
Organism: Phylloscopus trochilus trochilus; assembly: GCA_016584745.2. Classification (NCBI taxonomy): domain Eukaryota; kingdom Metazoa; phylum Chordata; class Aves; order Passeriformes; family Phylloscopidae; genus Phylloscopus; species Phylloscopus trochilus. The sequence continues at coordinate 33,632,329 of WQNJ02000014.1, forward strand.
TAGGTGGCTTTTTTGAGAAGCTGTTAACATCTTTCATGATCTTACTCAGGATGTGCACACACACAGGCACACCTGTACACACATCCCCATTTCTGAAGTTGTTTGTATTCTGTTCCTAAAACTGTCTGTCCTCCTCTTGTCCAGAAGCTCAGCTTGATGAAGTTCTCAATCTCTCTGGATTAAGCCTTCAAAAGCTGTGCTTGAGGGCGTTGTTACATATATTGATAGAACTTGTAAAATAGTCCAGGAATGAAAAATTGGTATTTGGCCCACTGGGTTGGCCCATCTGGGAGAAAGTGGTGAGAAGAGACCAGACCTTTGAGCTGCTTCCTGGCTTGGCAGCCCAGTGAAAGGGGGTTTATCAGATGACCTGCATCTCTTTGAGATCTGGAGGAATGACTTTCAGGAAGCAGACCTAGTAGGTGGTCCCTGAGATACCTGCAGTGAAAGTTGTCTGTGATACCGTGGGGGGTATATGCATGGATGAGGGGTTTCTATTTCCCTGCAGATCCCAGGGGCATCACTGTGTGTGTTCACTGTGAGGGGGATGTGCTAAAGAGCAACTCACACAATGGCATTTCTTGTAGTCTGGAGATGGAGCAGATCCTGATGCTTTCTGAAAAATTTGTAAGAGGATTGCCATACATCCAGTGGGAGTGAACAATCAGCTTTTGTGTTTCAGACTTGTGTCCTTGCTATGTATGAAGCTGGTATGAAGTGGCTGGTTATATGTAGGATTTTTGGGGTATCCCTGTTGGAAGTGGTCTGAACTGGAAGGAATAAGCTGTTTCCTGTTAAACAATAGGGAAGAAAAAAGCGCTAGAAAAGATAATTCCAGTTGGGAAAGACACTGTCTCACAGTACAACAGTGCTGCCTCCTTTGGGCACAGGAACCACTGCAGCTGCCACTGAACAGGCAGAACAAAACTCCTCCTAAACATGTGTCCTAGATTTTTTTGTTTTTTCCCCTTGCAGTGGCACTTACCTGGCACAGGAGAGTTCTGAGGTGATATTTGGCATAGTCTTTTTTTTTTTTTTTTTTTTTTTTTTTTTTTTAGTTCACAAAAGCAATCTAGGAAATGGAGCAGCTCCGCTGGCAGGAGGGTGTGTTTGGAGATGCTAGGAAGGAGGCAGTAGTGGCAACACCCCTTATCATCCTCTCCTTATCAGCACTGGCCATTATATCGGCTTAAACTTGCTGTTCAGCTGTGCACTGGTGATGTTCCTGTGCTGATGTGGTTTTGACTCCCCTGTCAGTTCTCTGGGATTGCAGCCTGTGCTGATTCCACTGCAGCCCTGCTGGATGGGTTGTGGGGAGTTTCTCAAGTAACTGCACTGTAGGAAGGAAATCACAGAGTCATGGAATGGTTTGGCTGGGAAGGGATCTTAAAGCCCACCTTGTCCAACCCCTGACATGGGCAGGGATACTTCCACTGTCCCAGGCTGCTCCAAGCCCCAGTGTCCAGCCTGGCCTTGGGCACTGCCAGGGATCCAGGGGCAGCCACAGCTGCTCTGGGCACCCTGTGCCAGGGCCTGCCCACCCTCCCAGGGAACAATTCCTGCTCAATCTCCCATCCAGCCCTGCCCTCTGGCAGTGGGAAGCCATTCCCTGTGTCCTGTCCCTCCATCCCTTGTCCCCAGTCCCTCTCCAGCTCTCTTGGATCCCTCTAGGCACTGGAAGGGGCTCCGAGGTTTCCTGAGCCTTCTGCAGACTGAACACCCCCAGCTCTCCCAGCCTGTCAAATGCTGGAACCTCTCAGAGCTGGTGTTTGTCATCTCTGTGTCCTTGGGACATTTGGATGCCTGTTTGTCTGGCCTGAGTCTTAATTTTGTGCTTTGCTCTATGCTCCATCAGCTTTAATCCTTAGAGAAAATCCAGCTGGTTCGTGAGAAGTGAGGTTTTAAAATATGTCCAGGTAGAAACGTCCAGTTAGTTCTGGGTCAGGTATTATAGGTCTTGAGCAGAAGGAATGGAATAAGTATTTCACTGCTGGGATTATTGTCAGGATGGTTCAGGAGAAAAACAAGCATAAGCCTTCACACTGGGGTTGTTGACTAAATACTGGAAAGGAAGAGGCCAGAAGCAGACATAAGTATTCATCAGAACTTCAGTAGTATTTCACTTGCCAAATTATTGTGTCTCATTAAATTCACCCTCATTCCCCCCCTGCTCTGTACCCGGTGTTTGCTGATAGATCATGGAGTAGCACATTGTTAGCATTTTTCAGATATTTGTGTTAGTGAGCCTAAGACCTTTCTTATAACTTTGTGGTTTGGGTTTTTTTTTTTGTTTGTTTGGCTGTTTTGGTGTGTGTGTGTGGTTTTTCTGTGTGTTTTGTTTTTTGGGTTGGTTTGGTTTGTTTGTTTGTTTTTGTGGGGTTTTTTTTTTGATTGATAGACTCTCCTGAGAGTTTCCTGGGATTTCTAATGCTTCCAAAACTGCTTCTGTCTCCTTGCTCTGGTTGTTGAGCCTGCCTTGCCTCTCAATTGTCTGACACGAGAGGCAGCTCAGGATTTTAATACCAGCTGTCAGCAAGAGACTGGAGAGCATGTTGGAGCACCGAGAAGTGTGGATTCTTCAAATGCCTTTTCATTACAAATTCTTCAAATGGAGTCTACGACCTTCAGGGAGGAAAGAGTCACCTGCCAGCACAGGTGTGGAAACCTTCTGAAGAACCAGTCAGAAATGACACTTGGGAAAAACTGAATATGGCAGCTGGCAGAGATAATTATGGGCTGGACACGTATATACATGGAAGGAGTGGGCTTCAAGTCAACCAGGTTTTTCAGAGCTTTCCTGTCTTTGAAGTCATGTTGAGACAGAAACATACATAACAGAAAAATATGGATTTTTAAAAATATGTCTAGAGCTGATATGCAAGCTTAATTTTATCTTAGTGTTCTGTTAGAGTTACTGAAGTGACTGAATTTCAGCTTTTAAAATCGCTACATGTTGTGCTATCCCCAAATGGCCAAAAGCTGCTGTTTTTATTAATTCTCTGACTTGTGTAGCTCTTGGTGATGGAACTTGACCACTGTTTGAGTCATCTCTGAGGTAGTACTCCATTCCTGACTTGGCATCATATTTTTATTTTAAATTAAGGAAGTTTTACTTGATGAGGGACAGCAAAGTATTCAGTGTTCTTCAACAAATTTGTACTGAATGAATTAAATTAGAACCTCTTCCAGAAGTGGCAGAGTTATGTGATTTCACATATAAGGAGACAATGCCCTTCTGTTGGTGTATTTACAAAAACAATCTGGAGGGAAGAGGGAAATTTTAGGTTTTTAACAGATAACACCAGACATTTGCATGATTAAAAATTTCAAATCCTACAAATATCCAGAAAGAAACAATTCCTTTTGAAGGGAAAAACATGTGTTTTTAAGTTCTACCCTACAGTCCTCTAGGTGTAGGGCTGCCACAGAGGCACAGTTTTTCAATATGCTTTGCTGCTATGAATCATTTTATGGCTGATGTGACTAGTGTCCACGAGTTCCTGGGAGCTGTGCTTGGGCTGGAGGCAGTGGGATGACTCTCTTTGTCTGAATGCTGGCAAAGCCCAAGCCAAAATGGGCAACTATGTCCAAGTGAGATTGCCCTAAAACTTCACAGGGGTTGTGAGAGATGACTGAGAGTCACAGAAGTTGACTTCAATAAATGCTGGGTTTAGAACCACAACAAAAAAACAAAAACAAAAACAAAAAAACCAAACAAACAAAAACCAAACCAAAAAAAAAAAAAACAAAAAAAAAAAAAAAAAAAACCACCCCAGCCTCTAATTTGTGATGCTGACTATTGAGTGAGTTATTCACATGAGGCATGTTTGTAGATGTTCCTCCTGCTGCTGAGGCTGTGAGAGCCCAGCAATAGGCAGGAAAGTCCCTCAGCTGGTGAATTCCAGAGGAATTAACCAGCAGAGTTCTGGCACTCTGCTGTCACACAGAGACCCTAAAGCCCACAGAATGCTGCTGAATGGAGGTTTGGGATTTAGCAGCCCTGGATATCATCACAGTGTCACAGCCAAGGCTTGGAAGCATGAATTCTAGCAGGAAAGGACAGAGAAGGGGTCTTTAACGCAAGATGAAATGAAAATGAGATGAAATCTCCTAGAGACCTTCACTTCTCTCAGTTATTCCTGGATATAATGTGCAAGAGCATAGGATAAATTTTCCATAAACAAATCATTCTGTTCTTATGTGCAGTTTAAACTTCTTTTGTGCTTGGGTAGGAAATAAGGTGGTAGAAAGTATGTTTTATGTTACTGTGGAAAGGGCCAAAAGAACACTTTTTACATGCCAGGAGAGCATGTTCAGTGGCTTAATTAAGGTTCCATTTCAGCCCTTGGAGTGTCTCTGCAGTGGCCTCCCAGCACAGGGTACTACATCATGAAAATGAAATCCTAAAAGTAAAAGAAAGAAGCAAAAAAAACACTGTCCTGGTTTAGGGAAAATTTGGGAGCAAACCTCTGAAGGGGCTCCTCTGGAAAGCAAACCCAAATGGCCCCCTCTTCCAGCCAGTCTGGGAAAAACTTCTTCTCAGAGAAAAGTGGAAAAAAACTATTTATTTAACAAACAAGATGCCCACAAGCACAAAGAATGAATAATATGAAACAATAAAACCTCTTGCAGCTCTGAAGAGAGATGGCAAACTGAGGCAGTTCTTGCCGTGGGTGCAGCTCAGCTCCCTCAGTCTCTCATCAGCCCCACTCCCTCTGGAGCTCCAGGCCCGGCGGCCGCAGGTGCCAGCCCTCGCTGCTCCTCTGGGTTTGTCAGTCCAGAGCAGATTTAAACAGTCCCAAGAAAAAGAAAAAAAAACATTCCAGGGAACTTCTCTGCCTCAGCCGGCTAAAACTAACTAAAAGCACAGGAGATCTCTGTCCCACCACTGCCGTGCCTCAGACGAAGGCCGCAGCCAGGCCGTGTGGGAGTCAGGCAGTTTTCTCAAAACAAACTGCTGCTGCTTCTTTCTTCCCCTTTGCTCCCAGAACCATTTTAAAGGTAGAGAACTTAATAAACAGCACAAACAACAGACGATTGGGGATACAAGCATCAAAAACTCACTCTACCACAACCACCACCACCACCCTCTCATGTCATGAGGTTTTAGTATCTCCAGAAGGTGTTTTATTCTCCCTCTGTGCCGCTGATCCTGTCCCACAGTGCCACACTTCACTACCAAACTGAAGTCCCAGTTTCCAGCACACAGGAACACAGTGTATTCCTTGAAGCTCCTGTATGGCATCCTCACGGCAGCCTTGCCTCCCACACAGGGGCAAGTTCTGGTACTTGGCATTCCACTTCCCTGAAAAAAGCTTTTGTCTCTCTACCACAGAATCCTGCATGAGTGAAAAGGAATGGGGCAGGAGATGGACATGAAATACCTTGAGGGGCAGTGGGAGTATTTTTGTGAGAGTAACCAGAAAAAAGATGGGGGAGGACATTTTTATGAGACCTGTTTAAAGTGGAGAAGCAGCACCTATTGAAGTAAGATCTTGATAACTTTTGTGGAATGAGAGATTTCCTGTTAAAATTCCACTAAAATTCGAGTAAGAAGAGGATTTCTCCCAGTTGAAAGCTGCCATCAGTTGGAAGTTTGGCTGCCCTTGGAGTGCCAAAGGCCTCCTACAAACTGACATCAGGCACCTGGGGTGGAGACTTTGGTTTCCCATGGAAGAGGGCCACAGTTCATGTCTAATGCTGTCTGCCTGCCACTGGGCTTCTGCCTGCCAAAATTCCACACAAATTTGGATTTCTCCCAGATGTAAGGTGCCACATTTTAGAGCAGGTGGTCGGTGTGGGCCAGAGATCCCCTTTGAAAGTTAAGAAAGTAGTTGCGACTCTTCCGAAGATATATTTTTCCTCTGTCATGGTGGTTTCCCTGTGACTTTTGTGGCTGATTGTTAATATCTTTAGAAGTCTAAGACAGATGTCACTCATATAGTAAGTGCATTTTGAAGAGCTTGAACCCATGCCTGCTGTTCATGTAGTTTCCAAATCAGAACTGCTCCTGGTCGCAGGAATGCTGTGCTGTGACAGGTCCTTTTCCCAGCATCTCACTCACGAAACAAAGCTGGATTTGGGTCAAGTGTTTCTGAAGTCAGTCATCCATATGGATTGGATGTCTGGGGGAACATGAATGTTTAATCAGACATTTGTTAGTCAGCTAAAGTGGCGAGTTGTGCCAAGCACTGAGCTGTTGGAACATTCCCGGCTTGCTGTCACTATGGCAACAGCCAACAAAGCCTGCTTGGGTTATGTCAGCACTGGAGCTGAAGAAAAACCTCCAAGCCATAAATACTGATCATCAGTGGCTGGACTGGAACCAAAGAAGGTACTACTATTTTCCAAACCTCTTTGTCTGCCTGACTGATAGGTTTCTTCAAGAGCTCTGTCAGTCATCAAGGAGCAGAAATGGATAGCATGTCCATCAATCACATGGACTGAATTTTAATTGCACTTTCTGGGCAGAAATATTCAGCTTTTCTTAAGTTGCCCCAAATATGTTCATTAAAAACTTAGTGAAGGATATATATATTTCAAATAGCAAAATACTCTGAGCCAAGAGCTTCTTCTGAGAAATACATCACTTGCACTGTTCATTTGGCTGGCTCTGCTGCTAGAGAGTAACAGCCAGGCTAGCCACCATAGAAAGTCTGTTTCTGCTGGCCTCCTTGAGAACTCCCTCATTTTCAGAATGACAGTATTTCATGGCATGGCCTAACAGGTTTAGGGACAGTCTTGTCTTAGGGATTCCTCTGGAAGAACCCTACTTTCTCTAAGGGAGCCTTTTTTTCCCCATTAACCCAGCTCCCTGTTTAAAATCACACAAGAGATCTTGCACTAGTGCCTTTCCAATCAATGCCTTTTTATTTTCTCCCTCTGAGTAATTCTGTAGAGGCAGCTCAGGCAGAACCTTTCAGAGGAGGTATTAAAGAAGGAAGATAATTCCCAGTGGCCTTCCTATCTTCCTTTCTCACCAAAGATCTGTGCTGAGTAAGAAGCTGAAGCTTGATGAATGTTTCCATCTCCCCCCACATCTACAATCTGCCTTCTCACTTTGTTCTTGGGAAGAATCTAGGAAAACACACAGCCTTTAGGAGCCTTATCTCCCTGAGATGAGGGGGCAGATGAAGGATCAGAGGCAGCTGGGTAAGCCCTGCTGGGCCTGCTGTAAAGCTGGCAAGTGAAGCAGAGTCACCTGGGCCACCAGCAGATATTGTGCTTTTGGACTCTTTCTCCCTGTGGCTTGTAAGCTCTGAATGATTCACATAATCTGCAGCACACACAATTGCAAAAATTACCAGAGGAATCTTATTTTCAAATTTATATTGCCTATGAATTAAGGAGGCTGCAGAATCTGCTAGAGATACCTAAAGACTTTTAACTGTTATACATCAAACAGTTCTGAAGATTTATTCCTTCAGTCATACCTTAGTACATGGAATTTTGTTTCTGGAAGGAATTTAATGGGTAGTATTTTATTACCAGATTACACTGTTTTAGACAAATCTGTGTCATAATCTGTCCTGACAGGATTCTAAGTGGCTGCTTTCTGTCTTATGGGTAGGAAATGTAGGCACAAGATCTTGGAGCCCTGCAGTGTCAGAGAACGACTGGTGCATTGGCAAGAGAAGCTGTAAAGGCATTCGAGTGCCATACATATTTTTATATCCTGTGTCTTGGACACTGTGGGTTAATTGAATATTAGTTATATTCTCAGTAGATTTGGACAGTATCAAACTGTTGATAATCTGTTTGGAAAAGCAGAAGACAAGATTAAATGGAAGTGGGGTTGTGCAGACAATTTATCAGCCTGCTTCAAATACTCCTTGCAGGGTCTCTTGTCAAGGTCTAGTGCAGCTGAGAGGATCCTGTGTGCCAGCCACGGTGACTGCAGGTTACATGCACTGCTGTGATCTTGTGGCTTTTAAATGTGTTTAAACCACAAGCAACTGTGGTCCTTGCTTGATATTAGGCTGCTGCAATAGGACTTTTGGAAGGGTCTTGGTTTGGAAAGACAGGTATCCACCAGGGAAAACTGGAGTTTCCCTTGGGATGGAGAATGTAAACCCTTCACCCCTTCAAATTATTATAATTTTGCAATTAAGGGCTTTCAGGCAAAGATTTGGGAATAGGAATAACAGTTCTTTACCAGGAATATTAAAAATAAAAATGTAGTATTAAAAACAAACCAAACAAACAAGCAAACAAAACAAACAACAGTCGTAGAAACTCTGACAGAGTCAGAGGTACAACCTGACACCCTGTTGGTCAGGGTGTTGGAAGCAGTCCAAACATGAGTCCTCCTGGAGTGGCAGAGGTGGTTCTGTTGGAGCAGAGATGATCCTGAGAGAAATGGGTCCAGTGACGGTGAGAAGGTCCAGTCTTCCTCCAGGAATCCAGTGGAACCAGATCCCTGGTGTTCCTACATCTCAGTTTTTATCCAGGTAGGAATGGTTGGCTCCCCCCCACTGGGTGGAGCATCTCACACTGGGATGATGGAACGTGTCCTGTCCTTGGTGAGCCTTAATGGCCCATCAGCAGAAAATGTCCCCCTGGAGGGAGGGCAGGTGGTGAAAGAGATAAGAAACACTGCCCCACTTGGTTTGAACAGCTGGGCCATTATCAGAAGGCACCCACTCCCCTCCCCCCGGAGTTACAAGAGAGAAAGAAAAACATCTCCCCAGCTGCTTTCAGCAGATGAAATAGAATACACATTATTGGTTCCATAACCCAAGATGCATAAATGCAATCTTAAATCAGTGTATGCAATGGCAGGTTCTGAGCCAACTGAGATTAGAATACATGCTGCTCTATGAGAGCTTGAGCATGGTGCTCTGTAAAGGTCAGAAAAGGGAATTGAATGCTCCAAGTTATTAGGAAAGGGGCAGAACAGAACAGGGAAAACATCACAATTCCTCGCATCAATATGCAGTGCACCTGTACCATGTGAGCAATTCCAAAGCACCTATCTGCTAAAACATACCATGGATTTGGAAAGAGCAAGGGGCAAACGAGAAATCTGATCAAAGGCATGGAATGGATTTTGTGTGAAGGATAACTGAACAGGCAAACTTTTCCATCTGGAGAAGAAGCTGACCAACAGGTTATATGATAACAATTTCAATATAACCAACACAAGTATTCACTCTTTTCAAAGAGTGAGACATTATATAACAGAAATACATTTTTAAATCACAGGATTAAAACATGAGGAAAATTTCTCTATACTGTTCACAGTGAAGCTGCAAAGCTCTTCAGTACAGGATGCTGTGGCTGTCAAAAACTGACAGGGCTTCAAAATATATCCTGCAAATTAAAGGAAGGAAAGCCCCTTGAGATCCATTGAGTAAAGAGACACAGTATTTGGTTCAGAAGTGCCTGAAGCACACATTTTCAGGAGATAATCCAGGATCTTAAGGAATCATCACTACATGACTTCCCTTTTCTTCCACTCTGCTTTGCCTGTGTTGGAAAGAGCATAACAGGCTACCTACCTTTGGCTTAAGCCAGCAGAGAGGTGTGAACATTCTAGTAATGATTTAAACATCTTTCAAAAGACACTGAAAACCCATGCAGGTCTAGTGGGTTTGGCTTTCTACATCAGTCTTTTCTTATTCTCTACACATGGACCAAAAACCTCTGTTTCTGATCACAGGGCCTGGCCCCAGGCAGCACATGGAAGAATCAAATAATGTTGTGGGTCATCTCTCTCACCTGGGGGAGTCGCTACCATTCAGAACCTATGTGATAATGTGGATTATTTTTAACTTTGTTTTCATTTGTTCTCCATCTCTTTTTCCACCTTTTTAAAGAGGTGTCTATACTGCATATAAGAGATTACTTGAAAGGAAGGGAGAACTCCAGTCTGTAAATTAGGTAATCCCCTTCCCTTTCAGAACTCCAGTCTGTAAGTCAGACAACTACCTCCCATTTCAAGTATCATATAAAATTTTATCTTTTTGTTACAGGTTCCAAAGGACTCCAAACTGCTGCTGCACTGCCAGGTAAGATGACAGCATAACCCCCTTTCTGCTTACAGCCATCCAGTGTAACACACAGCACTGGGATAACAGGGCACAGCACTCTCCCTCCACTGTTCTGCTTTCCCCCAGTAACTTGCGTGGGCTTCCACTGCAGCTTCAGAGTGTGAGACAGAAACGTTGTGTCTTTCAGTGTCATCAGCAGTGGCCTTCCATGCAACAAATAGAAGGAGAAAGAATTTATAGGCCTCTCTACTCTCCTGAGCAGCATCACTCCTGGAGGTACCTTGCACATACAAATACCTCTCTTTGAAGAAGGAACATGCTGAAATGTTGAATAACTGAAACACAGATGAGGACATGAAACCTGCAGCCACAGCTCCACCCTGAGAGGGCTTCACATCCTTCACTTGATGTTTGATGCTGTAGGCTTACAAGTAATTAAAGAGCTGGTGTAACACAGAAAGGAAGGAATGGGAGAAGATGCACTGAAAATTACATTCCTTGGGGTGATAAAATTTCCTCTCAATCTACTTAATAGTTCCATTTCTTACCACAAAACATGGTGCAATAAATCTGTTTCATTTTTTAAATCTTTTTAGTGGTGAAAACTTATTGAAACCTACACTCACCACCCTGGTGATACAAGACCACTCACTTTTGCATCATAAGATGAGAAAAGAAAGATCAAGATCATTTCTCCCAAGGAGCCTAACTTTTGAAAATATCGAATGTGGAGAAAGCAGGAAGAGAATTGATTTCTCCCAGCCAGTGTGCAGTCTGGGGGTAGAACTCAAGGCTTTCCCATGCTGAGACTGCAATATCCCTAATTTTTTCACAAAAGAATAAATTTGAATAGCCTCTTTTTTAACTGAAAAGGAAGTCTTCATTAAAGGAAACGGGTCTCTTGTGCATTCAGGATGCTAGCTCAGCCAAGAGGGGGGCAGGCTAGAGAGAAATAATGTGAATAAATTAAATGAAAGCATGAGCATTGCAGTGCAGATATGGGTGCCCAGACTGACCACTTCATTGGAGGTGCTGCACCCTGCCCAGGAGGAGATGACTGGAGGGAAAGCACTGACCAAAGCCTTCAGGACATGCAGTTTGTCATCAGCCCTTCTCTTTGAATTAGAAGGTTACTCTTTCTCAACAGGTTTTAGGTAGAATTAGATGACATGCATGTTGTGTATCAAGCCTTATGTGTCAGGTTCCTGGGTACCTTGACACCTGCACAGATAAAAAATACCTTCCTGACATCAGGATATTCTTTATGCACATAGTGGCAGCAACAAAGAATTGAATTCTTGGACACAGGATAAATGTTTTAAATCAGAAGGAATTCTGCCTAGATGGAATAGAAACCATGGCACTGGTGTGGTATCAGCAGTAGGGATCCCCAGGTGGGAGGGGATCACAGAACTCTCCACAGCTTGTGACAGAGCTACAATGCCTGTGGACATTTCTGCAGTGCTCAAGTCCTTCCTTGACCCTTAGCACCTTAAACAAACACTGCAACAACCAAAGGACTGCCCAGGAAAAGGTCAGAGGAGGCTGATTTTGTGTGTGCTTGAACATGCAATAAAGGTGAGAGAGCTCTGCTCAAACCAAGAGGGTGAACAGATGGAATTGCAGGGGTCCTCCTGCACTAAGGCAGAGACCCAACCATTACTTAAAAGCTGTGGTTTGGGCTTTCTACAGAGGAATCCTGGGGCTCCAGGTAAGGTGTTTTGTTGTTTTGTTTGGATTTTTTAAAACTTGAAACAACAATAATCTTCAGGAAAGAAAAGATAGACAAGCAAAAAAAAAAAAAAAAGTACATCACTGTGTAGGAGTCTGCAGACAGAAAAACTGCTTTCTGCACACATCAGAACCAAACCCCACAGAGAGCAGTGCAGGTGTGTTGGGTCTGTGTGGATAAGGATGAGCACCTGAGTCCCTGCCAGCACACTGAAAGGCTGCTGACAGCCTGTGCAGCTCTGCCTCTCACAGTGCTCTACGGAGGAGCCAGCTGTGATGACAGGTAGCACTTGGAAATACATCCTTCAAAAATGCTTTTGACTTACTGTGAGAGACTGAAATGCTTTGGTTAACGGCTTAAACACTGTTATGAAGGACTTTTTGTCCATTATGCCAAAACTGTGTAAAGAAGTTGTGATCACCTGTCCTGATTTAGAGCAAATTTGGGAGGAAACCTCCCAAAGGGGGTCCCTGCTAGAAAGCAGGTTCAAGCGGCTCCTCCTACTACTGGTTCAGGAAAAGATTTCCTTGGAGAAAAGTGGAAAAACACAGTTTATTTAACAAGAAAAGTATTCACAAGCATAAAAAATGAATAATATTAAACAATAAAACCTCTCACTGTTCTGAAGAGATGGCCAATTCAGGAAGTCCTTGCTGTGGGCTGTAGCTCAGCTTGCTCAGTCTCTCATCAGTCCCTCCTGTGCTGGGAAGCAGTGTCCAGCCCCGGTGGGCCACAGGGGTGAGCTCCCAGTGCTTTGGGGAACTTCTCTGCCTCAGCTAGCTACAAAACCAACCACAAGCAAAGGAGAGCTCTCTCCTGCTGTCTGTCTGTGCTGCAGACAACAGAGTCCATGAGAAGGAATGCGTGGGAGCGAGTGCAGTGTCTGAAAACAAACTCCGCGCTTCTTTCCCCACCTCTGCTCTCAGAACCAGTCTTAAAGGTGCAGAACTTCATATCCAGCATAAACAGAACAGGTTATTGGGGATACAGGCATCAAAAAGTCACCTAGGACATCACCGAAACCCACCCCTCCCTGAATGGGCCTGGCTGGAACTTTGGACTGTGGCCTATGCCACAAAAGGGAACTTGAGATAAAGGTGACACTGTAGGTCAGCTAGGTCTAGGGAGAAGGACACAAGGCTGAGGGAGAATAGTGTATCCACAAGAAAGCCAAACCCTGCAGCTGTTCTGAAAATCAGCTCTGGCTGGGTTCCATGGGGTGGGGGAAAGCCTTAGCCCACAGGCTCATCTGCTGAGGCCAGATTCCCCCCACAACCATGATGGGAGGTGCGTTTTGGGGGTGTGGTGTAACCTCTGGTCAGAGGCAGTGAACACTCATCCCCCCTCACTAAAACTGGCTCAGTGTAAAACATCCCAACCCCAGGAAAGCCACACACAAAGGACATTCACATGATGAGAGGGTGTCATAAACCATCAGAAACCCCTGAAATGCCCCCAGATTCATCGCCCAGGCCTTGTAGCAGAGCACTGTAGTGACAGGTAAAAGAATTATAGAAGAAAGGCCTCATAAAATCAGGCCTGCTCTGCTGAATTGCCAAAGTTAGCCTGTCCCTTCTTCTAAGTAATTTACATGTCCTGTGCAAAAAGCAATCTCGGTATGAAAGCTCATTAGCATAACAACCTATTCCTGGGTTGAAAAAACAAATGCACCTGCAACAACAAGGGATTTGTCCCAGGAGAATCAGTAAAGAAAACATGTAAACAATCCAAGAAGAGAGAGATTTGATGGGCAAGTAGAATACCTTTTACAAACCAATAGAGTAATTGGCAAGAAAGCTATTAATCAATTAAGGTCTCTAAAAGCCATATAAAATGAGTTGTGAAAATAAAGAATTGGCTTTTCCCACATGAAAATAATAGAGTCTTGGCTGACTTATTGCAATAGAGCACTGCTCAAGATGCAAAATGATGCAACATATCCAGAGTCTGTTGCAAGAGACTGTGGCAAACTCCCCCCTGCCAGGGGAGGTACCTGGGCATTCCCACCTGGCTGAACATGTATTAATCCATTGAACTCTGTGTTTTGGGGGGACCCTCACCACCAAGAAGACCTGATGGAGAGGATTAACAGGACACCATTGGGATCCACAGACTGGTGATACTTCCTGCTTAATCTGTCACTTATCTTCCTGTCCCCCGTCCCTCCCAACTCCTTTCCTACTCCCCTCTCATTCTCTCATTTACTGTTAAATAAAATCCATACTACTGACTTTGGCATGGGGTCTCATTTGGACCTTAATTCAGGCAGAGGCATCTCTAAAAATCTGTATAACTGGATCGTAACAGACACTTGAAAAATCTTTTTCATAGCATGAGATTTCAATATTTTGATCCTTTCTCCAGTCATTGTAAGTCACTGAAAAGTCACAATGAAAAAATATCTGGGATATTCATAATGGCCTAGAAAACTCTGATATCATACATCCACTGTATTTGACTCAGTTTTTCTTCCTTCCTAGACACTAAGGAGAAAGTGTTAACCTTTGTGTTTATTTGCCTCTCTCTTTGGACAGTACATCAATAGCTACCAGGTGCTGAAGGTTGTCTCTGCATATGAGATAGACAACAGGGCACCCATACAAGAGCTTTGGGATTTTTTAATGAAAAATCTAAAATGAAAACAAAAACTAGACCATGTTTAGTGGAATTAATAATCAGCTCTCTCTCTGGAAATACTCCAGTTTTTCTCATACACCAGCTATAAGAGACCTGAAAAAAACTGCCACCAAGGGTTAACTTCATAGCAAGCCTGATGTTTCCAGTGCTGTGATAGCTGTGTTTTGTGATGCCAGTGATAACTATCATGACTCCAGTCAACCCTTCTCCCAGCATTGTAAGAGATGAGGGCTTGCACAGGCTTGCTTCTAACCTATTTTTATCCAAAGCCATGGCTTGGACAAGCATAACACAATAGAGCGTTGGTGAAATACAGCCACAAATCTAAATCTGTGGAAGACACAAGGTGTGTCAAGGAGAGAGGGGGTGATACGTGTTTATGCATCCGTATCTATAGCTCTCTTTGTTTAGGTGAACTACTGCTTTGAGAAATTCTCAAATGTAAGTGCTTACAACATGGAGAATAAAACTCTGCATCTTTTTCCTTGGTATAAAAAAAGTGAGCACACAGAAAGCTAACTAAATGCAAGCTGGTTTAATACAGGATTGCATTCCTAGTCTTCAATGCACAAAACCCAAGGAAAGATGTCTGAAACTGTCATAATTGAGGCACTGGGATATTCATAATGGCCTAGAAAACTCTGATATCATACATCCACTGTATGTGACTCAGTTTTTCTTCCTTCCTAGACACTAAGGAGAAAGAAAGTGTTAACCTTTGTGTTTATTTGCCTCTCTCTTTGGACAGTACATCAATAGCTACCAGGTGCTGAAGGTTGTCTCTGCATATGAGATAGACAACAGGGCACCCAGCAGAACAAACATCTTCTGCCAGACATTGCTGTTCCCAAGGAGGCCCTGCAGACCAAGCTGTACAGGCTCATTTTCTGAAGAACACAGGAGAAATCAGACAGATATCCTAATGACTTGCTGGGAAAGGCAGAGCCTAACAGAGGCCCTGTATTTAAAACCAAAATGTGTTTAGTGGCTAAGCTCTCTGATTGAGAAAGACTTTGCTGAAATCACATCCTGGCTGAAATTATCTCCCTTCTGCAATCCAGGTGATTTATAAATGCCAAATTGTTTTACAGGCAGTATCTTCCAAGCTGTTATTCCCTGGTAATTGACTGACTTTTCCTTTAAGGAGTTAACTCCTCATTTTGGAATTGATCTAGTGTCTATGATGGGGTCACTGAGCCAAGGAGAGGCACTAAATCTGGTTTTCCATCACGAGAGTTCCCACCTGAAAACTCTGGCTCTCAGGGCCACTGGAGGAAGCTGGGTATAGACAAATTGAAAATGTCCTTGGCTCATTGCAGGATGGGGTGAACTAGATGGCCTTTGAAGGTCCCTCACAGCCCAAACCATTGTATAATTCTAAATATTTCCAGCCTTTGGTAACTCCACAAAACAGTTCAAGAATAAAATCCAACTATCTTCTGGAATTAAAGATTAAACACTGGTTCTACTTGCAATCTCATTCTCAAATTAGCAGTGTAATAATCTCTGCATCCAAACAGATATTCCCAGGAATTTTCAAACATCATCTAATGGGTAGGTTATGGCATCTTCATTTCTGCCCTGTGGGGTCCCCCAAGAAGACAACCCACCTCCCAAAAGGAGGATCTGCTGCCAATAGGAGTAGCCTAGGAGCTGATAGGTGAGCAGGAGCAGCTGTCCTGACCTCAGATTCTCTTTACCAAGAGAGATGTTGCCATTTGAATTAACTCTTCTTTTAACCTTTAAGTAAGCTGATGAAAAGAAGCCACAAAAGAGGTGGAAACAAAATTACTGAGGGCTGCAACTCACATCATCTCTGAGCTTTTCCTCACAGCTGAGCTGAGCCGCAGCATCAGTGAACTTCCCCAACTGTAACAGCTGTAAACAGATCATCTGCTGCTGTACATCTGTGCAGCTGCAGGGACTGTTATTTGCACCAGAAGGTGGTTGAGGCTCTCATGTTTGCTCAGCCAGGCTTAGGTCTCCTAAAAGGTCAGCTGATGAAGAGCTTCCCGAAGTCTTCCAGCAAAAGCAGTGAAATCAAGACTATCAGGGTCTCTAAATGTTAGTTATACAATATACTCCAGAAAAAGCATGAACTTTTCTTACTGCCATTCAATTAAGCATGAACTGTATAATACTGTTTCAGCTTCAGCAAACTGAATCAACTGAGGAAGAACCGTGCTGCAGTCAGCAGCAGCTGGAGTCTGGACATAATTTTTTTCTATGATTCATAAACTACCGGTGCGTCCAAATAAAAAAAGCATGGTACAAAAATGAGGTTATGCTATATCCATGTTATCTGTCCCTTGGTTCTTAACCAGAGGTTCTCAGCTGTGACATCCAGACATTCCAACCCTTCTTTTCCGTACATTTTCACCTCTCCTGCCCTGCCCCTCCCTCCTGAAGAGCCTGTAACCATCCAAAAGGGCACTCCAGTCGTGGGACACATCCCACCAGGTTTCACTTATGCCAGTGGGACTGGGCCAAATCCTTGAGCTCAGAACCAACCTAATTTCAGCAGAGCACTCACTGCTCCCATCCAGTGGCAGGTGTTCCACTGATCACCAAGGTGTAAGCCACAATCTCCTCTGGTGTTTGTTTCAAAGTTGCATTTCCAGTGCATTCCTCTCCAAGGATAAAATCTACAACGTGGGCAATGGATTTGTAGAGAATTCTCAAAGCCTGAACAGAAGGCTCATATAATGTGCATCTGTATGCAAACTCTGAGATAGGAAATGCTGATTGAGAAATGCCATGGAATAGGACAGAGGTTGTTGAGAGAGAAATGGAACTGGAAACAAGTTTCAAGGGATGGCCCTGAAAATAAGAGTAGGTACTCTGGAGAAATAAAACTATGAAAATGCACTGTAGTAGGACCCACAAGGGGTGATTTTAGATGATTGGCTTTAGGGCATTAACAGCATTGTGTGGCAAAAGCTGATAGACCAAGAAACACTTATCATGTATTGTAATTGGGAAATATTTGGCTTCTGTTTGTGATGGCATGAACTGTAACATCTGTACTGTCTCACCCTTCACATGAGACTGAAAATGGGATAAAAGTTTTTAAAACACCTCTCAGTTGCTCCATCTCTAGGTCAGAAAAGGGTAAAATCTGACACTACTGCCCATCTGCACTGCAGCAGTTCCTCTGAAGGGGCCAAGAAGAGATGAGTGCACTCAGAAAGGTGAAACACAGTTTGGAACCTGTCAAGATTCCACAGCATCAGAGTTCAGGTGTAAGAGCAACACTTCACCCCCAGTGCTTGCTTCTCTGCTATGTGCAGCAACCACACAAAAACACACCCTTCAGTCCAAGGCTTTTGCCAGCTTTTGCCTTTACTACATGTTCTTCTTGAAAAAGCAGTTTTGCCATCTCCATTTTTTCTGCATGCTTATGGAAATCAGGAATAGAAACCTTCTTGTGAGGCAACCTTGCTGATCATCCTTGCCTTTAGGGGAGTTTACTTGGTACTTGGCCTGTTGCAGCAGCCACAGTACATGTGGGAGGTGGCTTAGCAGTTTGAATCCAGGGCATCTGTCTTTTGAGACACATGGATTTCAACCCATTAATGTATTTCAAGCCATATATATATTAATATATACACATGGTCACATGCAGTTCCATAATATGGCAAAACACTATGGAATAAACACACCCCTCAAAGTACACATTGTTAAATACAGGAGGGCAAAAAGCTGTCCCTTGCACAAAATAGCCTAAGGAAGAACAAGGTCTACCCAGCCCAACAGCCTGTCACTGCAATGTCCAAGAGCAACTGCCTAAGGAAGCATGGGAATACAGGGTAATCTGAGGATAATCAACTAGCCCTTCCCTGAAGCACTTTTCCAGCCTCCAGCAGGACTAGAGGGATTTGCAGGGACATATTGAACCACACACTGTCTATTTCTATTTAATACATGAAAGATTTTTTTTTTTCTGTAAATATAAACAACTAGTTTGTTGGGGATTTTTACAATTGGGAACTTCTGGAACCTACAACATCTTGTACTGTTCCAGAGTTTTGCCACCAACTTAGTGAAGAACAACCTTTCTCTTTTGACTCAGACCCCTTGAGTTTCCTTTGGCTCCTGCTGGATGTTGACCAGGAAGATATCTTCACCTCCCAGGTTCCTAGACCTCTTCAGGCATTTGTTCAGGAGAGTCCCATCTGTTTTCTTTATGGAACCTGTTCAGTACATTTGATTATTCAGGTTGCACTTTTATGAGCCTTTTCCCATTCTGCTGTAGCTTTATGAAGATGGGGCCAGAGCTACATGCAACATTCAAGATGCAGAAGCACCATCATGCAATGTCATAATGATGTTTTCTGGTTTATTTTCATTCCTCTTTCTAAACCCAAGCAGAGCCAGTTTGTTGCTGGTTTTTTTTTGGTTTTTTTGGTTTGTTTTTTTTTCCTGAAGCCTATGGAGAATTCAGCTAATCTTTCTTACCCCAAATCTTGCTCCTGAGTTATAATCCTCAGCTGAAAGAGGAACTCAGAATTGCTGCTCGTCCCCCCACCCCATCTACCTCACATTTCGTTTTTCTGCATTTCACCTGTTACTTTTATCACTCGTGATCACTGAACTTTTTTATGTAGCCCTTCAGTCATCCCCCACCTTCCCTGTGTCAAAAAATGCAGTATCTCCAGTGAAACCTGCCACCTCCCTGCTCCTTTTGGGTCACCTGGGGCACACTGAGTAACACAAATCCCACCATAGGCCACTCTTCCTACTCTTGTTATTCTTCCTACTGCTGGCCTGTCTGTGGGAGGAGCTGCCATTTATTTCTACACTCATTTCCATGAGGAGACCTCATCCTAAAGAAAGGTGCTGGAACAGAAGCTGTCCTCAAAGTCCTCCACAGTGAATGAAGAAGCAGAAGTCATTGACAGGGAGGTCTGGCCTTTTATATATTACCTTGGTTTGGTTTTGTACCACAATCATCTACACAGTCTCTGGTTTTCCTGGCAGATTTCCTCTTCCCTTGTATTTCAGGGAAGTGAGGTGTTTGTTTTGTGCTCCCTCACAGGTTTTTCTGTGTCTGCCTTGTTTTTATGTCTTTATGACTTATATATCCATAGTGTACTCTTAAAGTACAACCTGCATTTAAGCCCATATGAAAAAACCCACACATTTTAGCAGTACAAATGCTGAAGGCTCAGGGTTTACACCACCATAATAGTCAAAGGAAAAATATGTGAAAGCATCACTGGGAGCAGAATTAGACCTTTAATATATGAATCTTTTAAAAACAAATCCAAAACCAACAAAAAACCAACAAAAACAACTTAAAGGTTACCTCAAAGTGATTAACAAAATATCAAGGGATAAGAGAATTATTTATGGGAAAACATAATCTTTGACATCAGAGAAGGACTAAAAAGGAATCAGCCTGCTGAAAAAATTATCTGCACGTATATTAACAGAGACTATTGTGACTCAAAATTGAAAGAATCAGGGCAAAAATGACAAAAGAAATTATTAACAAAGCTTTGCTATTCAGTCACTGGAAGCAGAGACAGGATCTTGAGAGGAAACACAAATCATGCAGAAGAAGTAGTATTTATCAGGCCAGAAGGAATATTTACTGCCTAAAATGACTATGTAAGAGCAGATAAACACTTTGCTGAACTACACAATTAAATGGATTGTAGCAGACAGCAACCTTCAATATGACAACCCACAGTAAACAAGCAGCAGCATCTTTGTTTGCACTTGGGAATCAAGAGCAGCCAATGCAATAAAGCCTGTAGTGGAAAACTGAACACCAATAAAAGGTCATACTGGCCAAAATAACTATCCTGGTTATTTTGGAAAGAAATGCAATTGTCTACATCTCAGAAAAACAAAACCATTTATTTATGGATAGAAGTGACATGTTTTGATACATGACCACAGAAAGGAGAAAAATGAGAGGAAAAGTAAGTCTATTAAAATAATTCTTCCTTCTGCTGGATCTTCTTTGGTTCATTGTGTATTTGGCATTAATATCTCTGGGGTTTTGCCTTAATTTTCTAGAAAACTCTTTTAAGAAAGACAATCACATACTTAATATTTGCATTTATCATGGTAAAACAGTAACTTGCATTTTGTTTTCCTTCCTAACATAACTCTCCTGAAGATGCACATGTGGTGATAACACAGAGCATTCCTAAATGCTGCTCAGCAATTACAACAGCAAAGTGGCTGGTTTACAGCTATTAAGAAAGCAGGAGCACATTTAATTACAGAGAGAGTTATCTTGGATCTCCCTGTAAAAGAGGCAATTCTGACCAGGGTGCTCTAGTGGAATGACACATTAGTTCTGCTTTACCACCTCATTCAGAGTGCAGGCATCAGGAAACCCAAAAATTAATTGTGTTGGAACCTAAAGCGAGATTTATGATGCCACGTGAGGTGACAGTTGACTACATTTGAGGGCCCACTACTGTAAGATACCCAAAACACACCCCCAACCCTTCTGCCTGAAGGAGGGGGTTATAAAAGGTCTGCACCCAAAATACAGGAACAAGGACCCAGCCCATGCCTGGGTCACCAGAGTGTGTGACCCCAGTGACATCAGAGCTCTTGTGCCTGTCAACAGCCCATGACACACCACAAAGATTAAATTCCACAAACTAAAGCAAACAGCTCCAGAACAATCATATTTAGATTTTCAGTCCCATCGTTACTTCCGTGGTTTCCTGAATATTCCTGGTTTCACTAGTAAGCCAACATCATGACATGGACGAAGGCAGCTACTGTCATTGCTTAAAAATAGCAGAATTAATACTACATATAAATAGAAAACTGTGAGTTTTCACCCCTAATAATACACTCCCCACTTGTGGTATATCTGATATTTTTTTTAAAACAATATGGGAAAACCTACTGCTGCACAAGATCAGCAACAGCATATATGAACAATCAAATGTGACGTCTCTGAGGATTTAGGAATTCCAGATGGAGATTTAAGAATTCCAGGTGCTACTGTATCATTGGTTTTCAAATAGAACATAATCAGTCAAGATTCTATAGTTTTTTAATTCAAAAGTTTTAAAAAGCAAAAGCATAAGAAAACAAGTCTAAAAAGTAACTGAGGTGAGTCTTAAAATAATTCTTGCTGTAATTTTTTTTTTATCTATAGAGAAAAGTAGAAAATTAAATTTAATTAGAAAAAAATTACAATCAAAAAATTCTGCAGCTGAAACATTAAGGCTAAATCCCTGTAAGTTTACAGGTATCCATTACAGTCCTTGCTTAGATTTAAGAGATGAGAGTTCACCAGGAAGCTGGGATTTAATCTGCCAGTAGAAAGATGAGTTTCATCAGCAAAGTTAATTACAGCTTCTTTAGAAAGATAATTTTTGAATGTTCTTGCATTAATGCCCACCTGTAACTTTATCAGCTGCTATCAGAGTTTATCACCCCAGTAAGAGGATGCTGCAGGGACAGGTTCCCTACTTGAGGGAGCCCTGAGCACAGCAGTAAGCCAGCCTTGAAACAGAGAAGTGAACTAGAGAACTTGAACTAGAGAAGTGCCAGACCGGCCTCCAGAGTAATGCAGTCTGCACTGCACAAAAATACACCACGTTGAAAGCAAAAAGGTCTAATAAATGGAATTTGATGGCATGCACAGAGGCAGCAGACCCTGAAACTGGGCTAAAATACAACAGCCAGTGAGCTGGTGGGGCTCCACACACACCAAGTCAGTGCAGAAAGGAAGCAGGGGCTTGGGAGCAGATGGAAGAAGCCAGGGAAATGGGTGGATTACAGCAGTCACAGAAGTTTTCACTAATCTGGACAGAGGACAACCTGCATGTGGCAGCACTATGTTTGGTAGGAAATAGAGTTTCAACTCTTCCAGGCGGTTCTCAGGCTGTCCTCACTGCCTGGTTTCAAAAATCAAGAGGAAATCCTCACTCAAAAGGGAGCTGGGATCCGTGGCAGAGCAATGTGACAAAACCCAGGGAGCAGCCCCCCCTCACCCTATCCTAGGATGTAAAAGTGTGCTGTGTCCATCCAGGACCACTCCATGGGAGACACTGCACCGCCCCAGGATTCCTCCCTGAATTTAATACAAACAAACCTCTGTTTGGAACTCTGCAAGAGAAGCAATTCTCAAACAGCAGGCACTCAGGAGAAATGATCACAAACCAAACACCTGTTCAGAGTTGTGTTTTCCTGAGAACAGCTGAAAAAAAAAGGTGGGAAGTTATGCCTGCTTGGGAGGCAATGAGATGCATCTGATACATCTGTGTATGTATCACCGTCTCCTTGATAACACAAGCCAGTATCAATTTAAGTTGGCAATTACATTCTGATTTTCAGCAGGATTCTGAGATGTGCCACGCTGTGTATCAGGCTTGGAGGGATGGATGCAAATAATGCAAGGTGCATGTCCTGAAATGTAACTTTTCACTTAGAGTTCTCTGGTGTGCTGTTATTCTGCCCTGTGGCTCAGCCTGGCTCAGTGCTGCTGCACACGCTGAGCACTTCAGCAGAGGCTGCCCATCCAGTGCTCTCCCTGACAATAAAAATAAGAAAACAAGGGGGCAAAAGAGAGTGAAAGCCCATTTCTGCATCTTCTGCCACTGAATGATGTAATAACTCTTTCAAGGTCAAAGACTCTATTGGTGGAGTCAGCTGGAGCTTGTGATATACAGCAAATCCCACTTCACTGGGCCATATTCCACCTTCTGTAACTCATTCTAAGATTCCCTCTGATGTAACTTCTTAGGTAATTTTTCATTTATTTCAAGCATTATTATTATTATTATTATTATTATTATTAAGCACTATTATTAGTATTATACATTTTCAGTCACTTCAAGACCATCAGAACATCACGGCTGGACACGATGGGCAGTGGGTTGCCCAACCCAAGGGGCCATGCCAGGTCCCTCTGCAGAATTTGTACACTTCACTACACAATTTCTTATGCAGTAGATTTTTCTGTGTCCTGTAAAATTTAGGAATGCTGCAGAGTACTGAGTGCCCCAATTTGTTTTGCTGTTGTTGTGATCTGACAGAATTCTGACTTCTGTGCTGGAGGATTTTTGAAGTCAGAATAAATTTTTCTTTTTTTTTTTTTTTTTTTAAATCACGAGAAAGCTTGGGTTGGAAGGGACATCCAGAAGTCTAGTTACTCTCATTGTCACAGTGATTTGACACAAGTCATTCCCGCCAGTAATTATCTCACAATAGGCAGAAAATTGTCTTTCTTGAAATTTCTGAGATGACTGTCTCAAGTCTTAACACTTCTGCAATGTCACCCAGTCACAGAAAATGAGCAATGGTACAAATAACCCACTCCAAACCCACTGTTATTTTCACACACCACCCAGAAAGTTTTGGGCCTTGCTCATTAGACAAAGTAATGAAGAATGTGATGTTCATCTTCCAGAGGCGAGATTTTACACAAACAATTGCTGGTACAAGTAAATATTCATGTCCTAATACTGAACAGTTTAATCACAGGCCAGAACAGGATATCCAAGCACAAAAGCAAGTACATACTTTTAATTATTAGAAACATGATTGCATCCTCATGGTTGAATTATTTCTGTGTGTGGTGCAAGACAATCATCCTCCAGTGCACACTTTAGGTCATCACTGAAGACGCTTCCATGGAGAACAGTTTGCATTGTGTAAAATCTTTCTGTCAATACAAAACAGAAAGTCTTTCTTGAGTATTAACCCCAGAAGTTTAACTTTGATTCTCCTTTCAAATGGAGCATTACAGCAGCAGCTCTCAAGAATCTGCCTATCTGCACACAGTGTTTTGCCCTCTCTGGTGGAGTGGGATTCTCCAGGATCTTTGGCCAAACAAGTTTTGGCAGCTTGGATTACAACTCAGATGATCAACCAAGTAGCAGCTGCAAGCAAACATGGAATTGCCCCTTTGAGCCACGTCCCATGACTCAGAACTCTGGGGAGCAAAATGGCCAGTACATCTATGAACCTTCTATTTCCATCACACCAGAACTCCTGACAGCCAAGCCTGCAGCACTCCACTTTCTGCTACTCTGGCTTATCCCCACCTCTTTTCATGACCTCACAGACCTTCCAGAGCTCTCTCCTTCCTCACTCCTGCAGCTGAGGGCCTGGCCACATGCATCCCTTTACCTGTTCTTTGCCTTGGCTGCTGTGTTTTGCTCCCTTAGACTGGAAACTCTTGTAGGCAGTGACAGTCCTGGCACACTTAAATAGATCTTTGTGAGAGTCTCATGCCTAAGAATAACAACAGCTACTTAATATATTAACCCTGTGATATTACTAACAATTCAACTGCTATTATTCTTACTGCATAATAATAATAATAATAATAATAATAATAATAGTTCTTGATATTACCCATTGCCACACGCAGATGTCTGACTAAAAGTGAAATCTGTCCCTGGTAGAAACTCTGCTCTATGGCATGCCAACATCACCTTTAGCAGGCATACCTTATCTCCCATGCCCATATTTCAATGCAGCCAGAAATTACATTGCATTACTACAGCCTCAAACTAACATATTGTCTGTCAGACAGAGGCAAAGGTGTACCAGGAAATAGTAACTTATATGACTGCTGCTAAAATGTCCAACACATTAGAGGCAACTAAAAATAAAAGGGCATTTTTGAATTTCTGGAATTTCTGTTTCATTGGGATTCCCATCTCCCTGGAGGGCAGGATTTCTGTATTTCTGTTGCCAGTACCTGCCTCTAAAATGACATCAGAGCGTCCTGTTTGCTGATGCTCTGATCTCAGAGCAGCTCCTCTAATCACCCAGAGGAGGCTGACTTTGTAGCTGCTAGAGCTGACAGTTCAAGCTGGGAGCTGGAGAGACAAGCAACTAAACTTCTGACAATGGCAGGCAGGCAGGGCATTGATTTTATTCCTGACAAACACTGTAACAAAGATCACAGCCAAGAGCCAACCAGCTGATGGTGTGATACCTGTTAAAAGGCAAAATTCTGTCAAAGGAGAGTACTCCTTCCCAGCAGGGACTTTGAAAGATGAGAGGAGTGAGTGTGAGTGGAGAAAGGCACTTCTGGGAGCCACGGGAGCTGTCCCCATCCTCACACTGCTGTTCCTCTAGAGCAGAGCCAGGAAACCCAGGCCCAAAGGGAGATCTGTCACCCTGCCAGCCCTGCAGGGAGCACAACAGGCACTCCCAGGGCTGGCTCTGCAGGACACAGGCACTGCTTACACGCCCTGGTAGGAAGGAGGAAGAGTGGGAGGAATACCCCCAGGCATGGGTGTCCCCAGGACAGCCCCTGTTGCACCAGCTGAAGAGGTGCTGTGCCATTGTGGGAACTGGATTTGTAGAGAATTTTTAAAGCCTGACAGAAGGCTGACATAGTATGTATCTGTATGCAAACTCTGAGATAAAATATGCTGACTTAGAAATGCCATGGAATAGGAAGACACTGTTGAGAGAGAAATGGAACTGGAAACAAGTTTCAAATGATGGCCTTACAAATAGACCAGGTATTTTGGAGAAATAGAACTGAAAGATGTATTGTAGTAGGACCCATGAGGGGTATTTTTAGATGATTAGCTTAAAAGCATTAGCAGCATTGTGTGGCAAAAGCTGATAGACCAAAAACCCTTATAATGTATTGTAATTCAGAAATAGTTTAGCTTCTGATTTTGAATTATAACATCTGTACCACCTCACCCTTTACGTGAAACTAAAAATGGAATAAAAGTCTTTGAAACACCTCTCTGTTTTAAAACACCTCTCCCCATCTCTAAGTGAGAAAAAAGGGATAATCCAAGAAGCCATCAGTAACTGACTTGAGCACCAAACCTCTCCAGCTGGGCCGAGCTGTTCCTGCAGTCAGCCCTGGCAGCCCAGGACAGCCTGGTGCTGATAGCAGGGGGAGCAGAGACATCACAGCTCAGTTCTCAGCTGACACATCGTGTGCTGCAACAACAACCTGGAAAAATGTATTGCTATTTGTAGTCTGAACAAAGCTGCTGTGCATATCCCTGAGCAAAACACAAGGCAAGTCCCTGAACCACTGCCATGCCAACCTGGCTTCCAGAAAAATGTAAAATGCCCTAAGGCATTTGTTATCTTACTAGGAAAAGAGAGAAAAGGCATTTTATAGACAGGTAATGTGTGCCCAAAAATACATGCATATTTCAGGTACAATTGAAAGTGTTGCTTTTGTTGTCAGAATTATTCATAAAATGAAAATCTGATACTCTCAGCATATGTGAACTCTGGATTCATTTTACCAGCCACTACTGTTGTCAAGTCTTTTATCTCAAAAACTACATGCGAGATATTTTGAATTGAGAGGGAAGATGTGTGCTAATGTCCTTACAAACAATTTGATGGGTGTTAACCTCTTTGAAATGGATCTAATGTTTCTACTGACTTTGGGCAGCAGGTCTGTACCAGGCAGTTTGGTTCCTGAAATAGACAAATGGGTTGGCACAAGCCTGATCCTCTGAACTTTGGGGGAAAATTATGTATTCAAGGGGAAAATGTGGTTAGCAGTTTGGGAAGGCTGTACCTTCCAGTACCTCAGCTGATGGGGAAAGGAAGAGGGCAATGCAGCCAGGAGTTTAGTACTGAACCACTTAGATACTCATGAATCTCTGGGACCAGATGGGATCCATCCCAGGGTGATGAGGGAGCTGGCAGAGGAACTTGTGAGGCTGCTCTCTATCATTTCCCAACAGCCCTGGCTCACTGGTGAGGTTCCAGATGACTGGAAGCTGGCCAGTGTGACACCCATTGACAGGAAGGGTGGAAAGGACAATCTGGGAAATTACAGGCCAGTCAACCTGACCTAGGTGCCTGGCAAGGTCATGGAGCAGATCATCTTGAGTGTCACCCCACGGCACCTGCAGGATGGCCAGGGTATCAGAGTCAGCCAGCATGGGTTTAGCAGGGGGAGGTCGTGTTGGAGCAGCCTGGTCTCCTTTTATGAGCAGGTGACCTGCCTGGGGGATGCAGGCAAGGCTGTGGCTGTTGTCTGTTTGCCCTTCAGCAAGGCCTCTGACAGTGTCTCCCAGAGCACACCCCTGGAAAAGCTGGCAGCCCAGGGCTGGGACAGGAGCACTCTCTGCTGGGTTCAGAACAGGCTGCAGGGCCGGGCCCAGAGAGTGGTGGGGAACGGTGCTGCCTCCAGCTGGGGAAAGTCACCAGTGGTGTTCCTCAGGGCTTTGTGCTGGGGCCAGCTCTGCTCAGTGTGTTCTTGGATGACAGGGATGAGGGCATTGAGTCTTTCATCAGTAAATTTGCAGAGGACAGCAAGCTGGGAGCGTGTTGATCTGTTGGAGGGTAGCAGGGCTCTGCAAAGGGATCTGGACAGGCACTAGAGACCAGATAGCACCCGAGCAGTGCAGGTGTAAACCCTTCACCCAGGGAGCCTGCCTGTCTGTCTCAGGAAATACCAGGAATGAGAACGCCTCGCCAACCTGCACTGACAAGAAAAAGAAAACTCTGTCCCTCAGTTTAGTACCTGTAGTACCTTTGCTACCAGCTCATTGTGGATGCCTCTCCATTCCCATGCCTGGTTTAGAGATTGACAGCCCCTAACTCCTAATTCAGGTGTGTGTCCAGACCAGCAAGGTTCTCCCTGTCTTCATATAAAAGCCTGGCCACCCATCCCAGTCCAGTTTCACCTCCAGTTAGATAATCAATTGGTGGGACCGCACTGTTGACATTTCCCTCTCTCTCATCTGTCACTGGGAATGAAGCAAACAAGGAGTTTTGATTACAAGACAGCTAAAACTGCTGAAAAGCACAGCTGGACAAGCTCATAACAAATAAACCCAGCTACTGATATTAAACTACCTGGATATCTCCATCTCAGCAAGTCTAAGGGACACCAGTTGCTGGGGGATAAAAGCATTTTTGACTGCCAGGCTCACAGTAGTCTGACATGCTTTGCTAAGGATCAAGGCTGCTGCTTTCCATACCATGTGTGCACCTGAAATCACTGCAAACCCTCCTGAAACTGCTGTGGAACCAAGAGCAGGAGGGAGGAAAATAATTATGAAGGAAAAAAAATTGAAGAGATTCAAAGAATAAAAAATAGAAAGAGAGAATGATATTATTTCACTGGCATGATTTTAACATCGTGTTTTCTCAATGGATAGCAGCAGCAATACTTGAAGGACAATAAAAGGCTTAGTCTGAGGTTTCTCTTTAAATGTGAAATATCCTAATGTATTATGTATCCAGGAGAATAATCCAGAGCCCTAGCAGTGAGCTTTATTCAAAGACCTAAAATGCACCCTATTCTCAGCTGGAACAAGGCTTCTAAAGACAATGTTAAGAAAATTTCTGAATACAGAGGCCATGTATTCTTTTCAGAATACTCATTCAGAAAAGCTATTTGATTCACTGGCATTCTCCTTTCATGCTTTACCATCTCCTTTTTTTAAACACTGCTATGTGTTCCCATGTTTTAGTTAACATTTCAAACTTTCCTGTTTCTCATCCTTTCTGTAAATGGTGGGTACAGAGCCTGATTACAACCATAGTACTCACAGCATAGTGGTACTTATTTACTGAGAATCATGTCTGGGCCTTTATTTTATCCTCCCATTCATTAAAAAGCAAACACTTAATAAAATGGAATGTACCCTATTATTTTTCCTTACATTCCTATTTTTAAAGAAAAAAGAAAAAAAGAGAAGTAAATCCTCTGTTATTTACTGTAAGCATTACACAAACAGACAGGCAGGGAAATGAAGCTGAAAATCAGGGGGCTATAAAAGTTCCCACCAAACCCCAGGAAACTGTTTATACACAAGCCTTGCCAGCAGACTCTCCCATGCTGCCTTGCACTGACTGTCCCTGCTATCCCCATACATTAAAGACCTCTCACCATTTGGGAGCAGGGTTAAACACACTGTGAAGGCTCTGGAAAAAGAGGCTGCAAGTGTCTGCCTCTTTTTTTAGCATTATGTCCTATAAGACTGGCTGGAATTAGGTGGTTTAAAGGGATCTGGAGTGGCAGCATTGCTGTTTTCTCTGATGCACAGCTGTGCTGCCATCCCTCTAGAGCCTTTGCATCACAGCTGTACAAAACTGACAGTCACCAAGCCAGCTCAGCTCCCCGTCCTTTCCAAAAGGAAAATAGTGAATTCACTTAAGTCTGCCAGACAGTTTTATAGCCCAAATGAAATGGAGTGGAGCCCAGACAAGCCCATCTTTCCCCACTGCTCCTTGGGGCCCCTTCCAGCATGATTTTGGAGCCAAAGGAGGAAACAGTCTGAGGCTGAGTGAAGAGAGGAGGTGGGGACAGGTTCCCACATCTCTGTTTCATGCTCTGCATCCTTATCACTCAAGGAAAAGAAGGTTAAAAAAAAAGATGTTTCATGCAGATTAGATTAAAATAGAGCAATGTCTCATCTGCACTCCACCATGTTTTTTTAATTAATAAAACATCCCTCCTAACTGTAAGGTTTTTGGAGAGAAGGAGGTGTACACAGCCTACTGTATCCTGGGGAAATAGTTTCCTAAATTGCTGTTGTGGAGCTCTCAGGTGTCAGGGAAGAAAGGTAAGAAAATTGTCATCCAAATGTATTTGAAAGTCCACTTTCCAAAATTGTTTTCTTTATTCAGTTTGTTGCTTCCTCCTTCCCGTGTGAATGTCAGTGCACATCACTGAGGGCTCCTGGTAACCTTGGCAACCCTCACATCACCACTGGTGCCCAAGCCCAAAATGAGTCCCTTTAAAGCCAAGTGTAGTCACTGCCAAGACATTTCCCAATGCTGAGGTATTTAAGGTCACAGTGCTAAAGGAACGGGACTTCTCTCCAGCTGGAGACAGTCAGGTGTTCCTGATCTGCCCAAGCCTGAAAAGGCTCATTTCCTATTTCCTCTTTCCTCAGTGCTGCCAGTGGCTCAGCTTCTGAGCCCAGGCTGGCCTTGCTTGTGTTCATGGGGCAATAAACCATGCACTAAACCCACAGCTGACACTAATTTGAGCAATAGGGCTCTTGATGATATTTTTTCTTTTGTCTAATTAATTAACAGAAGTGACAAACCAATTCAGTTACAGGAAATAATGAACAAAATATCTCAGATAATTAACCATTAACTCGATGGAAAACCATTATTCCTCCCACGATGTAAATTGGTTTATAAATTTCAGTGCCCAACAGTACTGCTTTTCATCAGTCCTTGAGAGCAACAACTTGCAGGGCAAACCCATTAGATGATATATCAAGGCAAAAAAAGCCTCACACAATCAATTCATTACC
Organism: Phylloscopus trochilus trochilus; assembly: GCA_016584745.2. Classification (NCBI taxonomy): domain Eukaryota; kingdom Metazoa; phylum Chordata; class Aves; order Passeriformes; family Phylloscopidae; genus Phylloscopus; species Phylloscopus trochilus. The sequence continues at coordinate 33,662,904 of WQNJ02000014.1, forward strand.
CACACTGTTCCCACGGAGGCATAATTATACTACAGCCCTGTGACTAATTAGTAATTGAATTCTGCCTTGAGAGAGGTTTTTTGTGAACAAATTGTTTGTTAGGTAACTGTGAACTTCTCCAATCCCAGAATACTTTAAATTCTTTTTATCTTCAGCCTGAGTCTGACACAGATATTTTGCAAACACCTGGTTTCAGTTACATAAATTCATATTAAATGGGCTAGAAACTGAAGTAAAATGTTTTTCTCTTTGAGTGAAAGGGCTGATCCCCACCTGTGTGGAACAACCAGAGGCACAACTTTATTTAATACTTTGAAAATCCATCTGGCAAGATCCCAGCAAGCTGTGGCAGATGCTGTTACCAGAGCATGTCTCTGCTGAGCCACTGTATTGCTTGTGGAGATCCACGCATTTGTTTCCACTGAAAGGAAAAAATAAAAGCAACCAATTTGACAAAGAATAATTAGTGCTTAGAAAGGCCCAGTTTATAGTCTGACAGAGTAGCCAGAGTATCAGGTTGCTCTGCTTGGCTGCTCAGAGAGCATCTCCCTGTTTTAGGGAAGGAAAAGCACAATAGAGGGATGGGCAACAAACTCCAACAGCAGGTCCTGTGCTCCTCCCTCAGAGCCAGGGATGTGCCACACTGGGCACCATGGACTGCAGACAGAAAGGTCTAAAGGGAAGCACAGGAGGAAACCTGGACACATAACTAAGGAAAGAAAGAAAGAGACACTTCCTTTTCCTGCTGCTTGAGAGCCATTTCCCTTTCCTGCCAGTTCTTGCTTCTGCTCAGTCTTTCAGTGACAGCTTACCTGGTCCAAGCAAACCCACATCCTGTGGGGTTTTGCTCCTGTCAGAAGTGCATCTATTCAGAAGCAGACTATTGACATGACAGCCAGCAGTGGCCAGGGCATCATAAAAAGGTAATACAAAACTGGCACAAACTTGCACAAGAAGCGGAGTGGAAGAGGGGCAGAAACAGCAGGAAACCATTCTGATCCAAGTCCAATGCATTTCCCTACCAACAGAAAAGTGGTCCTTAGCCAAATAAAGGCTAGAGACAGTCCATTTATTTCCTCTCCACCTCTGCCCCTGCTTCCTACCATCCCCTCTGCTGTGTAATTTGGTTGCCTTGGCTGGTTTGGGCTGTTTGACTTCTCCTTTCCAGGAGACTGGCTGGGTCTCCCCCCTGTAAGCACATCCTCAGGTGTTTGGGTAGGCTATCTTGCCCAAGAACAGATTTGCCCTCTGGGCTGTGGAATTAAGAACTGGCAGAAACACTGAACAGATTTTATTTGCCTCCCTTGCATGGGCACTGGGAATCAACCAGGAATCTGCCTCACATATTCCCTGTTGTGCAGCTGCCCGTGACATCAGCAACATCCTTCATCTCTTCTGTCTCCCATGCAGGGCACAAACATCCAAGTGGGGTTTTTGCTCTTTCACCACAGATTTTATGCAGGACTTTGAGGGGTGTTCTGCAGCAGAAGGTGTTCAAGTGAAGCTTCTGTCCATCCTGCTGGACTTCCTTTCCTCCTACGTGGTTGCTGGTCATTAAATGGTGAAAGAAAGGACCTAAGGAGCTGTCATTGGATCTACCTAGAGCTTTCTCATGGTCTTGGGGTGACTGAGACACTCATCTCCTTGATTTACAGAAATTTCTTCTCCCATACATGGACACTCAGTTTATTTCTGGCCACCACCTGCAATTCCCCACAGAATGTCAGAAGAGATCTGGTAACACTCACAGCAAAGGATGCATCAGGGTGAATTATTTAGCTTTTTGCCCCTATTCTTCCACACCTTCCCCAAGCTGCAACACTTCTAAGAATATGAGTGAGAGCTGAGAGAATATCTAAAAAAATATCAGGATAGAGCCTGCCTGCTTTCTTGACCCCCCTCATTCAGCAAAGCCACAATGCCATAAAGATTTAACCAAAGGCACAACACTACTGCCTGTCTTCTATTCAGCCAATGACTAGGAGTAGGAGCGTGGCTACTGAAAGTTTGGGAGAAATCTGAAGTGTACTCCATGGAAAATCCTTTCTGAACAATCTTCATAATTTATTTTACTTACCTAATTCTTTAGGTAAGTAAAACTCAATATGCTTCTCTTTAAATTTTTTTTGTTGTGACAACAAACCATCTCATCTATCAGGAGTGCTGACCTTGCAGCCAAACCATCTTTCCTTGGGGCTTAGAATTACCAAGAGCACCAATTTAGTATGCAAATGGACCAACTGATAAAGGGAACCCAAGACTCTGAACTCTTCTGTCAAAGAAAGGCAGCCCTTCTTGCCAAATACAATTGTTACTGAAATTGCAATGACTAAAGCAAGCTTGAGTTGACACTGTCACTTGGGAGGATACTGATGAGAGATTAAGTCTTGGATCTAATTTGCTCTTTTTAAGCAGTAATTCAACATCACTGGAGCACAGTAAATGCTTTTCTAATTCATTTATTTAAAAGGGCTTGCCCAGGATTGCTAGTTGCTTGTAACCAACTTCAGAAGGACTGAATTAAAAATACAAGACTTCAAAAGGATCAAACAGCTACTAGAAACATTTATGAGAGGAAAAAAAAAAAAAAAAAAAAAAGGAGTGATTCGCGAAAACAATCCACTTTGGAATTAAAAGTGCTCAATCAAGATTGATGTTGAGGCAACTGGAATGAATCTTTTGCAATTGGCCATTGCAGCATATGAGAGAGTGAAGGGTTCTGTACCTTTTAGAATGTGTCACATCCCAGGTACTGGGCAGGGATGCTGGCAGTGCTCCTTAGCCAGGGAAGACTAAAGCAGCAGCTTGGCAGCTGGAGATTCCCTGGCCAGGGGAAAGCTGGAGCTGTGTGCAAACCAGACAGGACACTATGACTTCAGGGAGAGTAGATTGACTTCAACACAGTATTTCCCTCTCAGAAAACAAGTTGTCAGGACCAGCCAGAGCAGAGCTGGTCAGATAGCTCTTCTGCAGAGCTATCACAGAATACATCAAAAGCAAAGATTTCTATTATTGTCAACAATACCCAAAATTGGGTAGGCAACTGAAAATAAAGGGAACAGGACCCTTCAAAATGACCTGCCAAATTCTGGAATTGCTGAGCTGAAAGTTATCCCTGGATGTGCCAGAGCACCCTCCATTGCTGTTCCTCCATGACTCACCAGACACACTCACTGACACCTTATTCTCTCTCCACTGAGCATAACAGGGAAGTGGCTTCTTTAGTATTTCTCCTTCACGAGTCAAGATAGGGAAAAATCCCTTAAGAAAACTGGAAGAATACCTCTGTGGCATTCCCTTACTCCAGCACTTATTGGCATTCATGAAGAAGTCACAGAAACTCTTATTTTGTTTAAACTGGAACTGCCTCCTGAGAGAGAGGTTCAGTTCCTTAAGCTGCATCCCCCTGCACAGTGACCTGGCAGCTCTGAAACAGCACGTGAGTGGTGTTGATGCTGTTCCCCATGGCCTCAAGGCCAGAGGATAGCTTTCTCCTTTGAACATCAGTTTGCAAAAGAGCTGAAAACAGTGTTCAGCCCAGACCTCTCCCAGCCACCCTGCACAGCAGCCACTGCTGTGGCACATAGACATTTTCAACCTTTTCTCTATTGCAAGTACTGGAATACATTAAACTTCAAGTGAGAGCACTTGAAGAACTTCCCTTTACCTGCCAAAAAAAGTCTGTCCCTAAGCCCTGAATATCACTGGGCTCTGGCTTTAGTAGGTCTTATGATTTCACCTCAAAATTTTAACTTATATCTTATTTTTTACCAAATTTTATTTCTAGTTCATTATTTTAAGAACAAGACCGAGACAAATTTGAATTGGTAAAAGTCCTCCTTCTTTAGCTGGTATGTGTTAGCAGTCAGTAGTAAACAGTGAAAACTCTTTTCCAGAAAAGAGGAATTCTGGCCACCCCAAAGCCCAGAGCAGGGCAGACCATCCTCCAACAAACTTGCTCTTGTCAGAAGGAATACTTGCCTGAAGCAAAAACATTTTGTGGAAACTATTGGCTTTGCTGAATTTATTTTTCCCCTGTTCCCAAAATGCAGTAGCAAGGATGAATCCTGACTTCTAAATTTCCAGGAGAAACCTGTCAGGTTTTCAAGTAGGTTGCTTGATAACATCAATAGAAAATGCCAATAACCAGAGAGCTGGAAAAGCTCTGGAAATTGGTTTTACTCCATTGTCTGCTCACTGTTCCAGAGCCAAAAATAAGAAAACTGTAATCTTGATCCACAGATGAAGGCCAAGACTCACCCATGTTCTCCTGGGTTTCCAGATACTCTTTTGATGGAAATGAAGCCTAAAGCCCATGCCAAGTAAGCCACCAAGGATGCAGCTCCCTGCCCTATAGCAGCCCCAGATATTAACATCAAGAGTTCCCATTTGTTCCCATTTGTTGGGCCCATGCCCTGTTGTATAGGATACACTATAGTTCCTTAGGAATTTAACCAGGACAATGCCTGGGTGTAGATGGGCTTTACCAAAGCATTGTGTAATCTTTGAACTAAAGCTGCTGCTGGGTCTGCTGCTGTAGGGTCGTAGATGAGGTTAAGTAGATGTCACCAAGATTGTAACTCTCTTTTAAATTTGTTTGCATTATCCCATGTGAGCCTGATATTTCTGAGTCAGAAAGGTTTTCAGCCTGCCAGTGGCTGATTTCTTCCCAAGGGAAGATTTCTTGAGAGAGTTTTTCTTTCAAGGACAATTTCTGTAAATAACTTATGTTCTCAAAATAAATCTGTACGGCTGTGCTGATTGTTCTTCTCTTGTTCCACCAATGGGACTGGAGAGGTGTTGTTCCCTTTTACCAATCATGATAAGTCTGTATCAGAACACCTTATAAAAAATACTAACAATTAGACAATAAAGCCTTCTGATTTTCTTCTGCTTCAAACTGGAGTCAAGCATCTTTATTTTGTGTCCAAGTGCGACAATCCCACATTACCTTTCAAATATAATTGGTCTATGGACCTCCATGGCCCCTCCCCTGTAATTGCTGGCATAATCAATTGTATCCACAATTGATGCATGATGCAAAGAATGCAATTGGATGCAGCTGGGAGCATGAAAGGTGTTGGTTTGAGGGCACTCCTTATTAGCTGGTGATCATTTCATCTGTTCTTTCCCAGTGAGGTAATACATCTGAAAAGAGCCATTGATTAGTTCCTAAGGCTGATGGAGAAGATTGCAAGGGATGTTTCAACTGGTATAAATCACTTGTTACTGAGTTTACTTTGTTAGGATTCCAGTTCCTGTGCTATTTGACACTCCTAATCGTGTCCCCAGGATACCAGGCACATCTCTCCGTGATCACCTTGGAGAGGTGAGGGCCCACCCATGCAACCATGCCCAGCACCCTGCAAGGATGGAGCCAGGAGCTTCGAGCAGGGCTTTGATTGCAGAGATACTGATCTGCATTGAGCACCCCACTCATCTGAGGGACCAGGAAGAATTAATTAGCACTTCTTGCTGACCTGTATATGGCATAGGGTCCAGTTCTGGGAGGTGGTGGATTGCATTGAGAGGATTAAGTTCTTTTGTGCCAAAATAACATTTTGGCACAGTAATGGTTGTGGATACACTACACCTGCACATTTTACCACCTCCTTTTACCATATATCGTTTCTGTGTAATTCTCTGAGCAGCTACTGGTCTTGTTACATCTGCTCTGTTTTTTGATGGGCAAATATTGGAAACTGAGTAAGAAAATTTCGCCTTCAGTGGTTGGAGGTTGGATTTCACATATTAATCTGAAATTTCCCTCTGTTAAATTCAAGTTCCCACATTTGTCCCAATAGAACTTGTTTTATCAGCAATTGTCATTGAAATGCATTCAGGCTCAAGTGCGGGGGGGGGGGTGGGGGGGTGTGTACAACTGTTGCCATGGTGACCATTTACTCCTAGGAAAAGTGAGGGTTTCCCTCCTGTGGGTTGGGCTTGGTGATGTGTGTGCCCAGCCTGGCTCATTCTGGCACTGGTTCCTTCTGGGAGAAGAATAACTTAATCTTCAGTGGAGATGTGCTGGCATAATTCCCAAGATTATTTTCTGAAAAAATAAAATAAAACAAGTCTCAACAGGGTTTACTCAGATAGGTTACCCCATTAAAAAGAAGGAAAAACCCACCCTATACCAATTCCATGTTTGAAGCACTGTTTTCAGTAGCTTCCCAAGCAGCTAGGCCACGAGGTTTAGTCAGACTCATAGGCAAAGTTCCAGTTTGGGGTAATTTTACCATGACAGGCTGTCCTGGTTGTAGTCCTGTCAGATGTTCCCCTTTGATGGAAGGGGGAGCACCTGATTCAGGCTTTGCAAAGAATCCTCAACTCACAGGGCTCCCAGTAAGTCCACACCAATTACTTAGACGCTGATGTATTTTGGAGAGTTGAGCATCCTGCCCAGGTGTGTGGTTTAAGGCTCTTTTTTCAGTAAGCCATTAGCTCTTTCTCTGATTCCATTGGACTGGGGGTAGCATGGGGTATGGAATACCCACTGAATCCCTCTCTCTTTGGCCTGTTCTTGTACCTCCTTACAGGAGAAAGGTGAGCCATTACCACTTTGGATGGTATCAGAAGTAGGCAGATTTGAGAACCACTGTGACAATCCCCCTGCTGTGCTCTGCCCATCAGCCCTGGGGCATTTGGCTGCCACGTGTAGCCCAAGACTCCTCCTACACCTGTGAGGATGGGTCATGTCCTGCAGAGGGTCTGAGAGCCCCCAGGGAATCCATTTGCCATGTAAGCCATGGAGTATTTTCCTTCACTGATATGTAGGGGTGGTGCTTTAGCAGGATGATCTAATTGTAATTTTAATCTACACTGAGATTAAAGAGCATTCTGTAAGAATGGTTTCACAGGTTTTCCTGTTTAGGGGCCAACCTTTGCTCTGTGCTTCCTTACAGTGTGCCCTAATATCTGATGGTACCCTTCTCCCAATCGATACTATTCCTGATTTGAGGAGTTTCTTATCTCTATCTCCCTGATTTTAGTTAATTCATCCTCCTTTCAGTTCCAGTTTGTGGATGGTTTGTTATCCTTGGCATGGGCTTTGAGCCATCCTATTCTGCATGGCATTTTTAATGCTATATTTAGTAATTCCCAATTTTGAGATCAACAGATGGAAGTTTTATTTGCTTCCCAATTTAATAATTCCTATGGGCAGACCCATTGGGTACCACCAGCCTCAACAGCACAGGAGTCCATGTAAATTATTTTTGCTCCATTCTGAGCTGCTCTTAACTCTCCTACTTGTGCACTACCTTCACCTTTTCTTGTGTTGATGTTTAATACAGGAATAACCTTGTGCTGCTATTTACCACTTGCCCTCTTTGCTGAGGCATCAGTGACTCAAGTATCTTCTGTTGGCATCTTCTCATTAAGGAGAGGTGCACCTAAAATTGGTGAGGGTTTGAAAGGCTGTGTAATGCTAATGGATCTGCACTGATAGGCATTTGTAATTTAGAGACTGCTGTTGGTCCTTCTGTTCCTCTTGCAGCTGCCATTGAGGAGGCATTCCATTTCCTGAGTGTGGATTTTTGTGCAACTCATTCTGGGAGAGCAGATCTCTGTAAAATAGATTCCAGAAAATTAAATGGTTTTCTGGTTTCTACAGACTGTACAGTTTGTTCCTGATGTATCTTCCCAGGTTGTTGCACAGCTCAGAGTAAAGAGCAATGATAGAAACACCAAGCACATTTTCTTCAGCACCCTAAAGCTCCCATTAACTGTTGTAATTCTTTCTTGGATTGGGGCATCTGTATTTGTTCCATTGCTTTTAAAGTGTCTGGAGGAACTACTGCACTGCCTGCTACCCAAGTACCCAAATGTTACTTCTTTACTTGGTCCTTGGCATTTTTCAGGTGGAATTTCAATTTCTGCCTTATGTACTGCTTCCCACAGAGCTGGTGTTGCTTCTCCCACTTCTTCACAGGAATCTCCTCCAATTAGATGTCATCCATATGTTGGCAGAGTTTCACATCTGGGCGGAGTGAGATGGTAACAACTCAGCAAGTGTAGCATGAGCAGCAGTGGGTGAAGGTTTAAACCCCTGAGGGAGCCTGTTAAAGGGATACTATAAACCTTCCCAGGGAAAAGCAAATTCCTCTTTGTCCTCCCCTTGTAAGGGAACCATAAAGAACGTATTTTTTGTACCTAGTACTGCTACCCATGGCAGTAAATTTTCAATATTAGGTACTGCAGCTGTTAATGGGTCTGTGTTGCCATCCAGACACCAGTAAACCACAATAGAACAAGCAGGTTTCTTTACTGGACACACAAGTGAATTAAAAGGCAGATGAATCCTTTTAATGATGCCTCTTTTTAAGGAATCTGCCAACCTTCCCATCAGTCCCCTTAAGTGCTGCTACTGGCAGGGGATATCATTTTACATTAGATATTTTAGAAGGCAGCAATGGTACTTATATCTCAATAGACTGATAATTTAGATCTTGAATTGTCCCACATTCATTTCGGTTCTATTTGTACCCTCAGCAAACCAGTATGTCTCACTGTGAAACTCCACAATGTTCCACACCAATAGGTAAATCAAACCCTAAATGTTGTGTTTGGGTGGCACCCACAAGCACTTCAACCTTAGTCAACTCTTTTTCCCCAAAAAACCCAGACAGGAATATTTGCTGTGGAATGCTCAGGAGCTGTGGTGTTTTAAACACAAACCTCCTGTATTTCACCTGCACAGAAGCCAGAGATCAGAGAGTCCAGTAGTTTTAAAAAAAACTGTGGGTCTCCCCTATCCTCCCCTGTCCCTCACCCATGGAGTTAAAGAATAATCATGATCTCTGGTTGAAAACTCACCAGGACCCCAGTACACCTCTACTTCTTCCTCACTTCATAAAAATAAATCTTCCCCAGTCAGACAGACTTGCCACATGTATTCTGTCACACATATTCCATTTGGATTCTTCCAAATGCTTGGAATACTCCTGCAGTTCAGCCAGTTCTGCAGGACACCGAGGAGTTGTATGCACTGCCACACTCACCCTCATTAGTAACTTCAGTTTTAATTAATAGCCAAAAAGGGAAAGACTCAGGGAAAAGGTCAGAGGTGGCAATAAAATTCTCACCACTATAATCCCAGACATCCTCATCCCTAGTCTCAGAATCCTCATAATGAGTTGATTTGTGAATTTGACTGGTCGTTCCCAGAGAGGGTATAAAAAGATCTAATTCTTCTTGAAGACATTTTTCACATTTTTCTACTTCAGCCAACTGAGATTTTAAAATTCCATTTTCCTCTCTAAGGGAAATCTACCTGTACTTCCAATTTCTCTCGAATTTATTTCTTAAAAGCCAACTGTATTTTTAGCACATCCTTTTTGGGTCAAATCACTGTGCACACCTACAGCAGGAGCACACTTCTAGGAGCCAGAAATGCTGTTTCTCCTCCCAGAACAAGATATATTAAATAATAATAACAACAACAAAAGTTACATTATTATCAGTTTTATTGTAGTTATTATTATTAACGTTATTGTTGATTCACTTACCATTTCCTTTGAAGGATATCCATGGATTTCCACACAGCATTCCAAGCCATCAGCACTGAAAGCTGTTATTGATATTCCTGTCTTGTGAAGCCCTTCTTAGCTAGTTTTCAAATAAACACGTATATTTTTCTTTATTTTTAACTTTATGAAATATAACTAAGGGGACATGTAAGAAACCCAGTATATTGGATGGAAAAGATAAAGCCAGTCACTGGGGATTTACCCCTCCACAGTTCTGACAAATGTATGAGGGGAGTTTTGCAGCTTTTGAAATTTGAAGTTTTTGGGTTTGTTGTTTGTTTTTTGGTTGGTTTTTTGTTTTGTTTTGTTTTGTTTTGGGGGGCTTTTTGTGTGGGTTTTTTTGGGTTTTTTTTTGCCATTGTAACAGCAGAGGAAGATCCTTGCAAAACTAGGCTCCATTCTAAAAATTCAGTATTAAAATAGTACAATATGAATTCTAAGCATTTCCATGCCAGAACGCCTTACTCCATGGGAAGACAGTATTATCTTTCTGGTTTTGTTGTCATTAGAAGCCGTGATTATTATGCCCGTGTCATTAACTACTTTTCAGCTCTGTCTCTGGTTAATTGTTTGCTCCACAGCAATCTTCTTCTCATTCATGCATTCTTTATGAGGCTTTTAACCAGCTTCTTGTTTATTGAGATCTGATTTACTCGATGATGCTCTCATCCATTGTTGAAGTGGAGCAATATTCCTCCTGCCTGTTCCCAGACTCTGGCCATTAACTATGGCTGCAGCATTGCCTCTCTCAGATGTATCTTCTGTCCAGCCAATACTTCACAAAGGTTTGTTTTCTGCAGATCGTCCATCACAGATTTAAAACATTTTCTCTGAAATATATAGATAGCAGAGTGCTTGTGGAGGGCTAGGAGCACATGAAACTGAAGGCAAATGAAGATCAGAATTGAAAGCATTACTGTTTATGTTACACGTGTTGGCCTCAATTTGGCTCTTGACTTAAAGAAATCAGACAGATGGACCCATGTAAAATCAGTGCTGGAGGAAATTGATATTTTGAGGGCAATCCCAGGAGCAATAAAAGCCAGTTTAAGTTCAACCATAGCAGAACATTAAAAAACACAAATCTGGGGAAAATACCCCCAAGCAGTTAAACTCCTTTCATCATTTGTCTTTCCGTCTTTTTTGTCCAATTCACTGAGTACATAGCAGGCAGCCTATAATAGCTTCTCCTGTTTTGTAAGGTTTAATGGGGTGCTGCTTCCCATTTTGAACATGAAAAAGATCAGTGGCAAAAGGTTGACCTTTACCAAAACCACTGAAAGAGTCCCTGTTTTATATGATGCACAAAATCTAGGAAGATCTCTTTGCTGCAAACCTTGAGAGATACAAAACTCCCCAGGAATCAGAGGGAAGAGACTTCCCAAAGGAGAGCTTTTCTTTTTTAAACACCAACAGCTGTGGGAATGGTTCCTGATGGAGATTCCCAGAGGCAAGGGAGCCTCTCACCCCATCCATCCAGTAATGCCATCAGCAGTCCCCAGCCACAGGGTCATTGCAGAGCCCAACAACAGAAACTTGCTTTCTCCAGTTTTTTTCCAGGCCTGCCTGGAGCATTATTTCAGTTCCTTTAGCTGTAACAGCAATTTTTTTAATGACTAAGTGGCTTCTTTATGCTTTGCTTGCATTGTATAACCACGTGGTGCAACCATAACTTTGGCAGGGACAGTGACAGGGAGCAGTTATCCTGTGCAGAAGGACCATTAGCAGTGCCAGCCTAACGATGTGGCACAGAGAAACAGGAGCATGGATAGTGCTGAGGCTGGGAAAACAGGGGCAAGGATGCAGAGCAGACATAAATGAACAGGATGATAAATGTGGCCTCGAAAGTGGGACACAGGGTAATGCAGGAGGCCCAGGAGAGCTGCACACCAATGGCCGGGTGCCAAGAGCTCTGGGGATCTGGCTCTGAAGGGGATCAAAGAAGAAAAATTGGGTTTAGGGAAAATGATGAAGACTTGCTCAAGGACTGTGCAGGCAGTTTTGGGCAGCACAAAGTTACCTGAGCTCTGGGCAGGAGCCAGCTGCCTTCCCTGAGGTGACCTGCACAGGCACAGGCAGCTGGGATTCTGCTTTGGAGACTGATACATAAGGTCACTTCTCCTCCCAACCCTTCCCCAGCCTACTGCTGTCCTGCTTTTCCTGTTGATGAACACAGAAACCCTCATTCTGTGATTGAATGACTGCCACCACACCTGGAGAATGTGTGTTACCATCACAGGCACCACTGGAATATGCAGGTGCCAGCACACAGGGCAAGGTGGCTCCTGTGTTCTGTTCAAAGGCTGAGCTCTCCATGCCTTGGCCTGGGGCACTGGGACACACCCAGCTCGCTCTGCCCAGGATTTCTAACACACTTTCTGATTAATACCCTCTGGATAGTTATTTCAGATGGGACATCCAACATGGCAACACTTGTTAGTTGGCACACACTGCCCCAGGAAGGTTCCTTTTCCTCAGATGTTCCCTCCCAATCCTCCCTGTAGACAACACCCAGCAGCAGCTACTGACATCCTTGTATGCAAAGAATCTAAACACCTATTTTCTTCCATTTCCAACATTTTTCAGGAGTGTATTGAAGCTGAAAAATATAATCAAGCTATCTTCTCTGGCTAATAGCTTTTCTGGACCACTGAGTCTACCCAATCCTGCTGACTTCTTTGTGTAAGAATTCACCTCAGGGCAGAGAAGCTGATGATTCCAGGGACTAGCTAGCAAAAAATCTGCCCCCAAAAAGGAGAGAGAGACAGCTATGCTTCTACAAGCCTTTTCTTTTACTTAATTTTTGTTCTCAGAAGCCAATGATTCTATGAAAGGATTATTTAGTACTCAAAAAAAACCTACCAAAAATAATTTTTAGCTGAAATTTATTAACTCACCTTTATTTTCAAATACTTACTTCTTCCAAATACTAAATGCTCTCACTAAAATAATAAAACTCTTATGAAATATAAAACACTTTGAATCTTTTTAACAAAAAATAGACATATTTGTGTCTGTGTCTGTCTGTAACCCATGAGTAAATGGGTCCTTCTCTCCTAGAAAAGACTTGCATATGAACTTCTCCAATGCAAGCATGAACTTATTCAAACAATTTGAGAAGAGCCCGTGCTGCCATAACCTTCCTTATTTTCTCCAGCCTTGACTGTTGATGCACAGCCCCCAGCATCCTTTCCCTGCCTCTCAGAAACTCTGTGGTGCTCAGCTCCCTGGCCTACAGCAAAAAGAACTCCCCAAAACCCAAGCAGTTGCCTTCCTTTGCTGCCTAAGCCTCTTCCTCCTGCCCATCTCACACTTGTAATTCATCTCCTGCTTCTCCTTTTGCAGAAATGCCAGCAGTGTCCTCTCTAGAAAGGGCTGTAGAGGCAGCTGTTCTTCTTTCTTTTTTGGTACTTATTGTGTCCATGATCCCTTCTTGCCTGTATTTCCTGTGTGTGTATTAGATACCACAGCACCTTCTGACCCAGCAGCAACATGTTCTGTTGGTCTCCTGCACACTAAAACCTGGAGCTCCAAAGATCTCACCCTCCTAATGTTGGTGTGGTCATTAATCTGGACCACAGCCCTCTAAAAAGGAAGTTTGACAAAACAGAAATCACTCATGAGGCGAAGTGAGAGGACAAATGTCAACACTTAAATGAGGATTAAGAAGTGATTAACTTCATTGTGTGCTAATAAAAGAAAGATCCTGCACCTCATAAAACAGAATCCATACCCCGAGGGGTCCTGAGGAGCCTTGCCAGGTGTGAATCAGTAATTACCTTGCAGAATAACACTCGAACTTATTTTACTTAAAATATAACCTGAGCAACATCAGATTGGTAAAAGAAGTGGATTACTTCGGCAAAAGACATTAATGAAGTCCTGTGCCCCTTTTCCAGTGTGTGCTTTGGAAAAAAAATAATAATAATTTCAAAAAGCGTGTGAAACATGGAAAACTTTGGAAATCATCACACAGAAACTTCTGGGAAGTTCAAACTGTTTGACTTATTCAAGAAGTCACAGAGATGACTTGATTACAGTTTACAACAGCTTAAAACACATTATGACAGATGCCATGGGAAAATAACTTCAGATTAGGTAGCTTTCTGGTCAAAAATAGTAGGAAAAGTTGAAACTGTTGGAGGCTGAAACTACTGCAATCAGGATGAACTTTTTCTTAATGAAGATTAAAAGTAAACACTAGAAAAACCACCTTATGTAAGTGGTTTGATTCTTTAGATTTTTGAGGATTACAAACAGGATCAGATGTCTTTATTATGAGACAGAGTTTTAACACAGAAATTACATGTTTACTTTGGAAGTAGCCACAGGAAAATACCTGACCTACTTAACATCATTATAGAGAGGACCCATCCCTAGCCTGCCTGGTGGCAGGGCAGCAGTAGCACACAAACCTCAGCTTTCCAGCCAGGCAGACATGCACAGATGTACAGATTTGCCACCCAGCTGTTCCTTTTTGTCTGCAGTCTCCTGAAGCCTGGGCTGCACTGCCAAACTTTGTCTGTGCAAAGGTGCCCAAAGAGAAACCCCTGTTAGTAACTCACTCTCCTTAGATGGGTGCCCTCCTCCCAGAGCTACAAGAGATAAAGAAGAACATTCCCCCAACTGCTTTCCGCAGATGAAATAGAATATACATTTTTTTGGTTCCATAACCCAAGACACCAGCCCAGCACACTGATCCCAGGGCCCAGAGACTGCTCCTTCCCTCCTGCAGTCTGTTCCAGTGTTGGCAGGGTGTTCACGGGCAGAGCCTCTGCTTGCACAGTCCCCCTGAAGAAATGCTCTCCAGGCACATTCCCAGTTCAGATGAATGAATGATCTCACTGTCCTGGAGAAGTGCTATGCCTCCTGGCTACCTGCAAACTTTCTCACTAGGCTTGGTACCCAGGATTTTACTGGAAAACAGCTCAGCATATGTGCTGCCTGCAATTTTTTTCACCAGAACTGATATTTCAAACAGTTGCTGTCTGTCAGGTGCCATCTGCACTTCAGGGTCACACAGCACTTTATCTACTCCCTTAGCAGATAGATGTAATTTACATAAGGAGTTTATCTAAGGTGCATATAAGCAGACTCAAATTCATATTTTTACTCTTTGGAACACTTTTGCCACTAACAGTTCACCTAAGAGAAATTCAGTTTTCCACAAGGAAACCAAACCCAAGGTTATCCTAAGAGTTAAACATGATTTAAGGTAATTATTGGAGTTCAACTTTCACACAGGGTAAATGCACCCATTGAAACAAAACTGTGCCAATTTATTGCAGCTGAACATCTGCCCATTTATCCAAAAAAAGTGCTAGAGAGAACTTTCCAATGTGTCTAAAATTTGGTGAGAGGAATAAACCAAGGATTAAATGTGGCTGCAAAACCTGAGAATTTCTTGCTATCATGAATTAAAAGTGCAGGAGAGCAAACCTCTGGCTTGGAGTTTCAAGAACCCTTGAAAAGAAAGTAATCTTCCCAAATCGGCCAGATAAGGATAATTTTTGTTCTTAGGGTGTAATGGGAGGTATAATATCATTATTAGTGTTGTAGAAAGATAAAGAAATAAATGTATATTGAGAATTATAGGAGCAATAGAAATGTTCAAGTGTGAAAGATTTCAAGGATGATCTTTGGCTCAGGGGTTTTACCTGGACAGAGATCAGTCCCAAACTACTTTTCTCTGGCAACAGGAGCAAAGACCTGGATGTCCTTCTGAATTAAAGCACTTTTATATGCGTAAGGATGATGTTTCAGCTTTATTTCAGTTTCAAATATGATTCATCAACTCAGTATTTTTCCACTTTGCCCTTGTCTACTGATGGCACCTTTGGAAGAACCAGATTAGATTCTGGCTACACATTCAGTACCACAACAGCCATAGCATCCTTTAGGATTTCCTACAGTTACTTTACCACTGAACATTCTGAACACGGAAGTTCCCATCCAGTTTGGATTTACCACAGCAAAAAACTCCTTATCTCAGTTGATAAAATTCATTGAATAAGATGGCTGAACGCATACAAACTTCTTCCAAAAAAAAAAAATCCCTGCAAATCTTTTTCTAAAGATGTAAATTTTTTTTCTGCAGAAGCAAAAAAAAGGAGATATATCACTGACACCTCTGAAACAAGAAACAATGTCCAAACAAGGAAATAACCTTGTGAGGAACAAAATTTCAAGCAGAAATAATTCTTAACAATCAGGCTGAACGTATTTCCATAAGGTGAACATTAAAAGGCCTGTGGAGTTCAAGTGCCTAAACAAAAGTGTCTGCAGAAGGCAAAAAATTGTTAGTATTCTAGAGAAAACTGTAGAGAAATATGAAAACCATTGCTCTAAGCTGTAGAATCATCAGCAAAGATGGAATAGGGTTTGAGCTTTGCTTCTACTGGGGAAAAAGGTTGAGGGAGGATGCTTTGTTTTTAATCCAGTTATAGTACAGAGAGGGAAAGTGGGCTTCAGGTATTGCTTCCCCCTAGAAGCATTGAAATGAGAAGCAGGTAAATACAACATCAGAACTTGCAGCCATAACAGGCAGAGAGTTCCTGAAAATGACAGCAATTGGGAGAGTCTGACATCAAGGGAGTAAAAATCTCACAGGTTTGTGCATGTCAGTGGGGCGTCCCAACCGGACAGCTGAGGAGCTGGATGCCAGTTGCCAATTTTACTTTGAAATAAAATCAGCTGCTGAAGTGTCTGGAGCCAAACGTTTAAACAAAAGCCCCAGGCCAGGCAGAAGGGGTTGGGTTCACCCTCCTGCCTGAGGATGCCCCACCAGGGCTTGGCTGTGCTCAGCAGACAAACACAGGCTCTCTGCCAAGCCAAGGGGGACACCTGAAAGGTGAAAGCACAAGCTGTGCCCTGAGGCTTGCCTGGGGGCCAGTCTGGCCCCACTGCACACAGGCAGAGCTGGCCGTGATGCTCTGAGCACCCAGAGCAGCCCTGCAGGGAAGGAAGGAGGCTGATGTGCTCTGGACACCAAGAGGCCCAACATTTCATGTGATATTCAAAAGAAAAAAGGAGGACTTTGTTCCCAGTACATCATGAAAGGGGCAGAGTCAGCCCTCCAGGGATGTGTCTGAACTCTGCCTGTTCATGGCAGGAGAATCCCCAAAGACCCCCCAGCAGTTGCAGCACCAAGCACAAGGCAGAGAAGGCAGACAGAGAGGTGATTCCAGGTGTTCTGTCGAGGAACAGACAAAAGACAGATAAAGACTTCTCTAAAACCTGGCACTACAGGGAGTGCTCTGCTCCAGGGCACCCAGAAAATCTTCAGTGGTGCTTGGGAATGAGAGGTGGATCAATGCCCCATGTTACTCCTGGCCAGCAAGAGCAACTGTTCCTGCCACAGGAAACCCTGAGCCACAGAAATGCCACAGAGGTTGTTTGCATATATCTGCAAAGCATCACTGCTTGATGGATGAACTTACCTCTCTGCCCTTTTACCCACCCTGAAGATAAGCTGCTAAATAATTTACTCTTGTAGAAACAACACATAACTCAGTAGGAAGAAAACTCAAAATCAAGAGCATTCTTAGTGACATAAAACTTCTGTAAAGACCCTTAGAAGCTACAAGCAAATTAGTTGTCTGAATTAAAATATCATGCATATGTAGATGGAAGCAATTGCTGGGTTTACTGGGTTTTGAAAATATCAGTTTTATAAGGTAGCACAGAACTACTCTGTATGCTTACCTCCTCCTGTTCCACGACCTCTCTTCTAATCTCATGGCAAACAGCTCAAAGGAGTTTACTTTCCTAATGTTCTACTTGTTCTCCCTTCATTCCTAATCCAAAAATTTTAGCAGCCAAACAAGTTTAAACAATTGAATCTACAATGATGAACTTGCTCCATTTCTTCTTAGGAAAATTTGTTGCTGTGACAGGAGCAGAAGAGATTAAATTTTACTCCTGGTTAAGATCACAGTGACATGGTTCTTGTTTGGAGTTTTCAGACACTTTTTTTTTTTTTTTTTCCAGCACAAAATTATCAGAAATTTTCAGATCTTTAAGTAACAGAAGCATTCAGCAAGTGTAAGGTGGTCTGGAAACTGAGAGTTCAGAGCAACATAATGTGGATAATAATTGGCTTTATGGAGGTGGAAAAACAAGCTTATTGTTAAGGGATTTTAATGTTGGCACATACTTAGCATGCAAATACAAATTCATACACATTGTTAATTTGTCTGCCTCACCAATTGCTCCGTGTTATTAAATCTTTCCCATTAAACAGACCCTGGCAGGCTTCTGAAAGTACTTCCATCCAAGGAAACTGTTATTAGATGGGTATTCTTGAGAAGGTTCCAGCAACATCTCGGCAACATTGGCAGTTCCAGAATATTTATGAGCACATAACAACTCGGTGTTGGTCACAGCTCCAGGTGCAATTAACATCCTCAGAACACAAATTAAAATTGTAAAAGGTAGCACTGCATTGCTCAAGGGAAACCAGAACACAAACATGTAAAAACATGATTCTGAAAAATCCCTTCTTCCATGGAGACACTCCTCTCCAAGGAAGAACTTCAATGACCAGGAGGCAGGGTGATATTACAGTAAAGCACCATCATATTTCAGTCATGGTCCTGCATACCACAGAGGCAGGGTCAAATGGAGCTTCTGGAATGCTGTGCCAGCCCTGCAGGGACACTGTCCTGACTCCAATGGCAGGAATGGCTCTTCCCACAGCAGGTACATTCAGCAGCAGGGCTGTGTGCATGGGCTGGAAGGAGAAGGCTGTGTTTGTGTTTCTGTGTTTGGGGGAGCACCACAGTGGCAACGCGTCCCTTAGCTCTGTGTTAGCTCAAAAACAAATGCTGGAGGCATGAACCTCTGTGACTGCTTGCTGTAACAGACATGGGATATAACTCTATGGCCCATGCACACACACAGCCCCAGGGTTACTCCTGCTGGGAAGGAAATGTCCCTGTGCAGTACAGGCACAGAGGGATGGGGCAGTCAGAGGGTATCACTGTGATCCCAGGTCTGGTCCGGCTGGGCGGAGCTTGGAAAATATAAAGGGACAAAAAATGGAGCTGCCCAAAAAATGAACTTTAATGGTGGTAAAATAACAAACTCAGAGACTGCATGGTCCAAGGGGCAGCATCCAAAACCTGGAGGTGTGGCTACCTTTACAACAGATAAGATTCCCCATCGGGTTTTCCCAATATTCTCCGAGGGTCCAGCCCTGTTCAGAGTAATGGCTTAATAATAATTAGAGAGACAGCATGGTCAGGCGTGTCTGGAGACTCAAAAAGGTTTAATAGAATAATGAAAATAATACAAAACAACAAACAAAGATCAAAGCAGAGCACAGTGTAGGGACAGATCCCACACCTGCTACAACACCCCGAGAATGCCTGCAAACCCCTTGTTCTTTCACTTTTTCTACCTAATGGTCGAGGATGGACCTACTGGAAAACTGCCAATAGAAAGAGGTGCAGCTTTTGACAAACAGTGACAAGGGCCAACAGGTGCTCCTGTCCTTTCACTGAGCCAATTACAAAGAGAAAAACACAGGACTTTCTGGCTAAACTTCCTAAAATGTCCAAAGGTACACTGAAACCCTTTCCTTATACAGAAATGCCCACTCAGGAGTGGGGGTGCATTACTACAATTCCCTTAGGGCAGGAGTCCAATCCTGAACACAGGACAGGGACATGTCCCCTATTATGGAATGTTTCTATTGGCATAGCAGCACCCATGGTCACACCCTTCTCACCATAACCTAACCAGGTGTCTCCTTTTCAGCATCCTGCTTCCCATGGCCTCAGGTTTATGGTTTCTGTGTAAGCTGCCTGGGCTAAGCCCTTGCTCACCCCAGCCAGTGTGGTTGCCACAAGAGAGAACTGGGATGCTTTGGGGAATTGGAATGAGAATTGCCACACTGGCAGGATTGGGCCAGTTTAGACTGAGGAGCAGCAGGAGGAGAGGAGGAGCTCCATTGGTGTGGAAATGAGCAACTCTCCATGCCCAGGGTGGATGGCACAAGAGCAGGGAAGGGCCACAGGTACAGCTGCAAAAGAGCAAGTAGACAGATGCAAGGAAAAAGAAACAAAACACCTACAAAATTTCTAACTTCAGGAGCAGCAAAAGAATTCCCTTTGCCCAAAGGCAGTGGGTGGGAAGGAATAACTGTTTTGATCACTTATTTTTATCTCCTCTTTTTTGGCCACCACACTGTGCAGGTCATGTGCTAAGGCCTGAGCAGCAGGAGTCAGCCAGAGCTGACCTACAAGATGAATCCTGGGCACTCTGTGATTAACACCACTGGCATTATTTAGCTAAAATTAGATGACAAAGATGCTTATCAGCTCTGTATAACCTGCATATATATATATATATATATATATATGTATGTATATAGTATAATCTGCAAGAAATGCAAATAACTACTACTTATCCTTTTGAGAATCTTTCCCAACTGACATGAATAGAGGCTTGTTTGTAGGGTATTTTAGGGGAAAACCCTCCCAGGCCATGGCTGGTTGGGAAGTGTGCCATCAGATCCAGGAGCTTCTGTGCTAAAAGTATAATCAAGTCACTTCAGCTTACTGACTTGGGCCTATAAAAGCTGGACCCACTTTCAGGGAGAATGTGGAGACCTCACCTGTGGGTGGACACACCACACAGGATTCTTCCAGCTGCTGGGAAGGGTTCTCCAGGTCCTCACTGCAAAATGGGGCTGCCCAGAGAACACAGACTCTGGGTGATATTTGGGCAATTGGTGATGCATCTTTTTCAATCACCATCCTTTCTCCCATATAGAAATGATCAGGTGCATTACCTTGCTTACTTTTGCTTGTTGCTAAAGCCAAGCACATACTTCTATTCAATGTATCATTTTACTTTTGTGTTGCCTTTGTATTCATAGCAAAATAAGACCAATTCTTTCCATTGTGTCTGTGTTCTTTAATTCACCCCTGTCAATTGGCAGAACAGAAGGTTTGTTTTTGTTTTGCTTGATGATGGATTTTCCTCCTC
Organism: Phylloscopus trochilus trochilus; assembly: GCA_016584745.2. NCBI lineage: Eukaryota > Metazoa > Chordata > Aves > Passeriformes > Phylloscopidae > Phylloscopus > Phylloscopus trochilus. The sequence continues at coordinate 33,683,426 of WQNJ02000014.1, forward strand.
TGTTCCCTTGATTTGAAAGGTTACCTCAGACACTGTGTCCCAACTTTTTCCCTGTTCTCCTTAGGTTTGGTGTTGTCACTACTTTTTAAAACAACATTTAATCATTTGGCCACAAGCCCCAGGTTCATTGACTAGACACCTGGTAATCCCTTCCATACATATTTTTCTATGATTCCACAAATTTATTACAGATGCTAAGATTCTAAAAGACAAATAAAGAAATCAGTCCTCAGTATCTGATGAGAAGGGTTAGCATAGTTATTGCCTTTGCTCAGCACTGCAGCTGATTTATTCAGATTGTGAGGTGTTTTATGAAATTAGCTTTATCTTTGTGTTATCATGCAAACCTTTTCATTTGTACACAAAGCATCTCCTAAACATTTTTCATTAGCTCCTCACAGCCCATTATTTCCTGCATGATTAATGACAGTTACATAAATACAGCATTTTTCCCAAAACAGACGTGCTTTGCTTTGCTGTCTTACCATCAAAAGACTATTGGCTTTAAAGCAGCTCTTTAATGCAATCAAACAAAGGGGATATTCAGTATGCTTTCACATCACTCTTAAGCGTTATGAGTCTGAGGAAGGGATATATGGGCTATACTAAGCCATCTTTCATAGGAAATGACAAAAAAACAAAATACAAGGAAAAAAGGCAAAAGCTGCGATAGACAATGAGTGACAGGAGCAGCTTCCTCCTAGGCTACATTCTGTCCATTTGTTGCCTTAACACATGTCAAAGGATTAGTGGAAGGAGAAGCAGTTTTGCCCAACTGTCAACAATACTTTTCCAAAATCAATGTCCTTTTTAAAGAAAAAAAAAGAAAAATTCAGATTTTATGTATTGCTAACTCCAGGTACAAATCAAGGACCGTGTTTCAAGACCACACCACCTCTCAGGCAAATCTTCTGTCAATAAAGTCCAGAGAAATCCTTGGAATGACACTGGTCTGTAGGAAAGGAGAAGTAAACTTTATCTACACCTCTCAAGCTGTTTCTTACTGACCCAGACAGCTCAGGCAAGACAACAGATATAAACCCACCACAGTTCTGCAGCTACAGTACCAATTTCAGTGTACAGCTCTTCTAGCAGAGCTTACAAGTGAAAAGGTAACCAGTAACACTTCATGCCATGGATAAAAATAGAAAATAATGGGGAAAAAAGAGCCACAGAGTAACTGTGGAAAAATAAACATTTCAGAACTAAAGACATGCAGAAGAGAAATTTTTCAACTGATGTCACCCATTCAAACCCCCAAAACTTGGCTGATACTTTCAGTGAAAGTCATCATCCTTAAAAAAAAAAAAAAAAGTCCGACATGATTTTTGCTGTGACTTTGTGGTTCATCTATCAGAAATTCCATGTTAACTTTCTCAAGGGTAACACAGAAGAAGGTAAAACTGGAAGACCCTCACTTAAAGACTTGGGTCACTTCAAAGAAATCAAAACTACTGCCCTTTCCCTGGCATTTCACCAATGTCACTTCACATGTGGCAGCTGATGCATTCTCTGTGTAAACAGTTCCCTTCTCATCCAAATTAATATTTACAGATTAACCTTGGCATAGATGCAAATGCTTGGGCTGGTTTCCTGCAGCTCAAGCTCCCTCAGAGCTGACTCACTTGGGCACAGGCAGCCCCTGACACCCCCCACCAGCACAAAGGGCACCAGACTCCAGGCAGGTAAGGAACTCTGACAGCAAAACCGAGTGCCTCTGCTGACAAAGACTGAAATTCCTTAGGCAAAGCAGCAGCAGCTTCCTTTGGAGGGGTGAAAGAGAAAACAAATGCACAGCAATTAAAACATCGTTCCCCTGGAAGATCAATGGGCCCTACAAACGCAGGAAAGCAGCAGTGCTGCAACTGGGAGCAGTTCCTTAGGAAAGGTTCAGCTTCTCCCTCTGATTTTTTAACCTCCTGCTAGATAATTCCTCAAGTTTCAGCCCTGGCACCCTCATTAAAAGAGATTTCATCTGGGGCAGCTCTGTGGGCAGGGATTGCTGATGTGCAGTGGAACTGGATCAGCCTCCTGTGTACTAAGAACTCCATGGACAAGGGAAGGAGAAGTGGCACCCACAAGAATTTGGGTAATTTGGGGTTAGTTTTCCATGAAGAATCTCCTACAACCAGTCATATGCTGCAGTTTGAACACTGCTCCCAATACATGCTGACAAGCCTGTATGTGTACACAATTAAAGGTTATTTTACTTTTCAGCAAGAGTAAAGGCCAAAGTTGATGTTACATTTGCATAGCATCTTTCAAGCAAGGCATATGTATAATGTATGAGAAAACAATGCAATACAAAACTTCATTTCCCTACAATTCAGTACGTTAAGAAAAACCCTGAGACCTGCAATAAATGCCATACAATCCATGCTTTTCTTTCCATGCCTTTTTTCCCCCTTCTCATTTATTTTACCTGTAAGGATTCTGTATCTCATGACCAGAGCTTGTCATAGGAGAGAATGTCTATTCTCTGAAAAAACCCTGCCATTTTACCAGATTTGCTTTGGCATACCCTGGAATATACTCTTGCCATATTTACAGAGCAGTAAGTTTAAAACCAGTAGAACAATCAGCAAGAAATGCTTTGTTTTTTCAATAAGGATGCTTTCCTTCACTACTCTGGGAACAAGTCACTCTCTCAGTGGATAAAAGCTGTAATTAATATTTCGTAATTTTTTACAGAAGTCCAGAGAAAATGAGAGCAGTGGGTCAGGGTGTGCAGTGCAGGGAGAGTAAAAGCTGCTTTCTTTTTGAGGACTGGAGGCTCACAAGGATTTTCAGCTGTTTTCCTTTTACATGGTTTGCCTTTAGCTTCCTGGGGCTGGTTTGTAAAGGACACAGCTAATTAGGAACATCAGAGACTTCTTGAAATTGCCTCTTGACTTCAGTCAATGAGAAGCTATTATTTACAGGGTTTTCTGTTCTTTTTCAGCCACCAAGAACTTTGTTGTAGATGAGAACCAGTGAAATGAGAGCAAAGCTGCTGGGACTGCATTTCAGGATGGGAAATAAAAAAAAGAAAAAAACAAGTTACAAATATCGTGCTTATTGACAAGCATGGAAAAAAGAAAAAGGAGTAGCAGCATGATTTAGAACTCTGTATTTTATATATAAAATACCTATAAAATATTTTCTTGGGTTTTTTTTTCCTGCAAGACAAGGAAAAAAGACATTTTAAATAGGTGGTATAATATATAATACAAATACTATTAACAACTGAACAGAGCTCAGGAGACCAGCAGATTTACAGGAGAATGGTAAGATTTTCAGAGGTAAAATTAGCCCTTCACCTGCAGTGACCAGCAGAAAAAAAAATACTTATCTTTTTATTTTGGAAGCTGAGTTCTGCACTAAGTCCTTGATCTGTCCCACAGGATGAAAAATCCTCATCCCTGACAAAGCCATTAACCCAATGTGGGGAAAGGTGGGCTGGAAGCAGGGGCAGAGCTGGCACCTCCCTGGCTGGAGGAGGAGCTGGCACAGGAGGGAGCTCTGAGGGAGGGCACTGCTTTGTACTGGGGCTTTGCAAAGAGCCAGGTGTAATCACAAGGCAGCCCAAGAAACAAAGGCATAAAGCCTGAAGAGAGCACATCCTGAACCTGAACTGGGTAACCCACCCCTGTGCTAACACCTGCCTTCTGCCTTGCTAATTTGACAGAAAAGCAACATCAACATTGACATTCACCTGCTTATTTTGTCATGTTCTTCCAGGAATTCCCTCTTGCTCTGTTTGTAGGACTTATTAGAGTCCATGATGTGCAAAATTCTCCAGCCTGGCCTAAAATTGTCCTCTGGCACCCTTTCTTACTGCTGGAATTTGCTAGGTTTTTTTTTTTCTTTTTTTAGCTCAAGCATCAAAGTCTGTCATATTCCGTTCACTTTGCTTTTCATGTGCAGACACAGAGCCCCAGACAGCTGGGGGCCCTTGGGGAGAGATCTCCTCTGACAGGAAAAGCTCGAGGCACAGCACCGAATTTCTCCTTAGAAACACGAAACAAGGGAGAAACAGATTCATTTCCTCTGGGTAACGTCAGGCTGTAGAGTTTCTCTGACTGTACTTACAACACATGAATGTAAATAACCATGTTCAGTGCTGTTTTCACTTTGCTAGAGGTGAGCTGAATAAGACCACAGAAGCCTTAATCTGGGCACTAAAATGCAAATCTCAGCACATCTCTTTTATGATATTTTCACCATCTCAGGGGGTTATCTGCCTCCCCTTTGGGCCTCTGGCAGGTTTTGGGATGTCAGTGTGGAAGCAGCACATCATGTATGCCCCCCCTGGAGCAGAGACCCACTCCAACCTTTGTGCTGGCAAGGAAGATGTTTGAAAATTTATGCCTTCAAGTACTGAAAACTGGGAATAGAATTCTTCGTTCCTAGGAGATAAAGGTATTTGGTATTTGGTGGTGATAAATATAAAGGACCCAGTAACTGATTGCCAATTAGATAAACCTTTATTAAAGCGAGAAGCTGAAGCAAGCAGCGCGCTGGGAAAGCCAGAGAGCTTTTAAAGTTTTAAAGTTTTTAAGTTTTCCCCACAATTTCCCATTTTTATAACTTTTTGGTTTACACACACCCCTTGGTCCCTCCCCAATCCATGTTTTCCCATATTTGGTCATAGTTGAGTCTTCCAATTCCAGGAGTCTGGGCTCCTCTGCCCTCTCACAATGGTCAATGGATGAAGTCTCTCCTCTTCCTCGCAGCACATCCCTGGGAACCTTCCACTTGGTCACCATGGTTTCACCAAATCTCCCATTTTCTCTTTCTTCATGTCCTATGATACAAAGTTACATTATATTATCCTGCACTAAGGCCAGGCTCTCTCTAACTTTTTTGTTTCTGCAATTTCTGCAATTTACAGTTATTGCTTAATATCCTCTATATATTTACAATTTCTTCAATTTGCTTAATAGCCCCTACATATTTATAATTATTAACTATAACATTTGACACAAATTACCTAAATCGTTAATTTCATTTATAACAGTGGCATAAAATAACTCCAGATTTGGAATTATCTACAGAAACTCTAAGTTAGAAAAGACACCAACTTTTCAGTCTTATGGGTGTGGAAGAAGAAAAACAAACTAAAATCCAAACCAAAAGTGCTGGCAAAGGAGGAAATAATGCATGAGCCACTTATAAAGCCATGTGCCTACAATGTCTGCTGCTAGACTGCCACAGGGAATTAATTTAGCTAAGTCCAACAAAGAGCAAACATTTACCATGTCAAGTTCTATTCATGTGATCTTTGCCAATATAAAAATTAATTACAAGTTGTCAAATTATCCTACATTTCCAGCAGTAAATCCTTCCTCCACAGTTAATGGCTCAAAGCAAAAGAGTGCACATGTTCAACCAGAGATGCCTCTGAGAGACTGACTTCCTACTGGATTATTGCTCCAGAACTCTTCTTCATCTGTGCTTCCATCCCACTGGCAGCATTCTCCCATGCACAATGCTATTAAAAATAATGGTTTAGAGCATCAATAATATATTAAAGATGGACTCCTCAACACAGCTGCCGTGACAGCATAATAAAATCCATCATTCTTTGAACATTTGCAGACAGGCTTCTTACAGTTAATGATGTGGCACAACTCCACCATCAAGAAATGAGGGAAATAGAAGCTGACAGCAAAGAGAAAAACAAAGAGAAAGCAAAAAGAAAAGCTTTAAACTGAGCCCAGGAAAAGTGCAAAGGATTCTAAAGTGTAGGGCTGCTTAACTCCATACCCAAGCAGGGAGCTGGCTGCTTAACAGGAGATCCAGGTTTGTCGTGGTAGACACCCTAACAAGAAGTTTGGCCTCAATCTTCACTTTAAAATCTATTTGGTAGCTTAACAGTATCTAAGGATCTGCATCATGGAGAGCACACTTGGAGAGACATACCTCCCTAAGCTCCCTAAGTTTCACCATCCAAAAATGAACCAGTAAGACTGAGTCACATGCTTTGGCTTGTCAATGGACAATTGTCAATGGACAGGAGCCTCCAGAAAGCCACCTATTTCTGAGCCCTATGAAGGTGGAATTACTGACTTGAATATTACACTCTCTGATACAAAGAGATTACTCAGTAGCACCACAGAACCATTAGTGTGTTATTTTACGACTAATAAGCATCCATTTCCCACCTACACACACTAATTGAGAACTCTCAAAGATGTTTCAAAGCCTACAGTTCCTTCACTTCACTTTCTGAGTGGGACCACAATTCCCACACACAAAATGGGCACTTTCCTAGATTTGTTCATTAATGATTGTGCAGAGTAAATGCTTATTCCCACTAAACCACACTACACCTTACCACTTTCTCCTCTGGCAATATTTAACGCCATTTTCATGAAGTCAACTGACAGAATATCAGCTTCTCTTCACCCTGCTCTCCTTCTGCTCCTCTGCTGCTCCAGCTTGCCCTCCCAAAGGCAGCTCTGAGGAGGAGCCTGGAACAGTGCCCCTCTTGAAAGGCAGCTCTTCCAGTGTGTGCATGTGTGTGTGTGTGTGTGTGTGTGTGTGTGTCCATCCTGGAGCACTCTGTGTGTGTGTGTGTGAGTGTCCCCTCCTGGAGCACTGTCTGTGTCCCCTCCTGGGAGCACTGGGCTCATCAGCCACTCAACAGAACCAGTGCACTCAGAGACATGCTGCAAGGAAGGAATTAGATTATGGAAACAGGCAGTGGGCACCACCCACACCAAGGGAAGGAGAAGTCCTTTTCCTCCTGACAGAATCAGGAATTAAGCAAATCAAAGGATTCACCTAATTCAACACCAATTCTCAAGGAATCCAGCAAGTAATGTAATTTCTGTTTTAATTCCTTTTCTCTTCTCATTCCAAAGTTTCTATTCAAGTAGCAATAAAGAAAACTTTTAAGATCTGTTTGTTTTCAACAGATAACAAAACTTGTTCTTCATGAACTTCTACAGTCTGAAAGTCACCAGGTGCCTCCAATTTTGGCATCACAACAGCAAGGAATTCCATCTTAGAAAGCAACTGAATTCCATCTATTTAGAAAATTCAAATTAAGAAAACCCTACCTATAGCTCACCTAAAACTGCAAATTTTTTTTTGATTTTTTTTCATAAAAGGAGCTTCATGCAAATATATACTAGGTGGAGCCAGTAGCAATCAATGATACATTAAGATACTCAAAAGACCTTTTTGAAATTACTAAACATATTAATGCTTCATGTCAGTGTATCTGAAATGTTTTGTGTCTGGTATTGGTGGAGACTTGGCTGACACTAGATTCCTACATATGCAAGAATGAGGAAATCTCAAATATTCCTACAGTGAAAACATTAATGGAATAAAGAACTATGGCTAAACAGTCCTTTACTGATACTAAAAGGATACATAAGCCTGGTCCACTTATAATCCTCATGTAAAACAGAGATTTCACTGTTCCAAAGAGATCTCTTCTTTTTTTTCAAGCTGTAGCAGTGCTACAAATTCCTTACACCTTGCACATGACTGTTCTAATTGTTAGGGTTACATGTCAATATTCCATTCATGGATCTCAATATTCCAAAAAGCAACAGAGACTGCATTGCATACATTTAGTTCTGCACCACAGTGAGGATCTGATAGCACTGTTAAGTGCTTCTCTTTAGTGACTTTACATTTACTCCAACTAATTTAACTTGGATTCCCAGGGTTGTGTTTAAGCATCAGAAATCATCTTGGACAGACTGTGTGATGAGGATCAACACTGCAGCACCTCAGAGAGCATTTCCTCTGGAAGACGACATAGGCAAGAGAGAAATACTGTTCTAAAACATTAAAAAATAATAAGCATGGTACCAGAGTTTTCCATTTGCTGTCTTTCTTAGGTTCAAAGAATGAGATATGAGATTGCTCTTTAGTTCTTCCATTTGTAAGAGCAGACCTGTGAGCTGTGTGGTCTTATCCAAGCACCTGATGTTCAGCTCTGTGTGCTTACAGTGATAAAAAGAGCCATAAGCTTTAAACAGAGTTTGTTCTTCCTGAGAGTTTCAGCTGAAAACTCCTACAATAGCAGAGATAACTGCATGGTGATGAGTTGGCAGATCCAATATATCTTTTTTATAGAAGAGTATCAAACAATATGTTAAAATTCAAGGGTTTATTCACACCCATCTCAATTTCAAGACAGAGCTCACAAAATTTTGTCAGCGGAAGGGCACAGAGAAGATGTAGAGCAGCTACTTTTTCCAGACAAATAACACAATTCCCTTTTTTCTGTTGTCTTTAACAACAGGAGTTGTGCTATAAAGCAGAAAAAAAAAAAACCCACCAAAAAACCTCTGCCTCTGGACTCCAGAAAAAGCTGAAAATGCTGAGCCAACCCAATCATGATGGAGCTCCCCAGGGACACTCCGTGCATGTGTGCTCAGTAAATCTCAGTGCACAGGCTGCTGTCACCCCCAGAAAACACAGAGCAAGGCCACATCCTCATCCTCCAAGTTCACACACTGGTTTTAACAGATAAGCACACAAGGAACAATAAGAAACTTGCCGAGGGTGAAACTCTGGAACAGTCAATAAAACCAATAGCAAAACTAGTTTGCAAACATGAGTGGCTTAAATGAGGAAAGGAAAAGGAAAAGGAAAAGGAAAAGGAAAAGGAAAAGGAAAAGGAAAAGGAAAAGGAAAAGGAAAAGGAAAAGGAAAAGGAAAAGGAAAAGGAAAAGGAAAAGGAAAAGGAAAAGGAAAAGGAAAAGGGAAAGGGAAAGGGAAAGGGAAAGGGAAAGGGAAAGGGAGTCATTATAGGACCCACTTTTGTAAAATAATTAAGCTGGGATGCAGGTGGATCACTGTTTAAAAATGTGGACATTGATTTTGGCTGTGGGTATTGTTTATGCAAATGTTAGTGAACACGCTAGAACTTACAGCATGCTGTGCAGCCACGAGGTCCCTTCCATCCAATAATATCCTTACCTGCAAAATTTTCTGGGGTCTCCTAAAGAGCCAGAATGAATACAAACAGATACATTTCCTGAAATAACTCTTACTACTACACCTGTACCGCTGAAGCTTTGCAGAGATCAGTCACAGAGAGCTGCCAAGCAGAAGGCTACCTGGCTGTCCAGGTTCTAAGTGAATTCTTTTTCAGAATACCTCATTCTTTGAAGGGCTGCAAATTCTATTCAAATCCTCATAGGAAGAGGATTTCTTTGAAAGATTCCTGTTGTTCTGGAGAAAAAGAATGAGGGAACAACTCATCTCTTTCTGAGGTTTTTTTTTTTTATTTTTCTGGTCTCAGGATAGTATGAGATTGTGAATAGTAACAGGAGGAAGTGAGAAATAAATGTGTTATTTCAGACTTTCAAAGTCAGGTTTGATTTTAATTTTCTCTATGGATTTACACAGCAATTTTCATGAGTCAAATTTCATTTAACTTACTAATAGGGTTCGTATATCACAAGGTATTCCTTTGCAAAAAAAGAAGTTGCAAATGAGTCCTTCCTTTACTTCCATGTTCTATTTATGAGTGTACATTCACAGCATCTGTCCTGTCCTACATCAAAAGAGGCAAAATTGCATCTGACACAAACCAGAAGTTTGTGAAAGAAGAGCAGAATCTAATACCCAAGATCCCAAGGTGATGGGCAGGATCAGTGTTGTAGCTTTAATGCCTCATTTTAAAAGTATTTCATCTTCTAAATTTTGCTACTTTGCAAAGAAACCAATTTACCTTCTGCTTTAGAATAAATATTTAATGACTAATTAATAACTTAAAAATGTCTACTGATATGCTGAGAAATTTGTCATAGTCTCCATAATAATCTACTCGCAATATTCTGTCTTTCCTTGAGATCCACATCTGCTCCCATCTTATTGCTGCTTCCCTGGGCTGCCAATTTGTTCAGTCACATGTCCCTCCATAACACTTTTCCTTTTCTCCTTTTCCTACCCAGAAAGATGCTGAAAGGAAGAAGCAGGTACCTGTAGCAGGAACCTGCCTCTGTTAAAACAATGCAGCTCCAGACAGCTGAAGAACGAGCACAATAAAATAAACAGCTATGAGATAAATTTTCTGGGAGTCCTTGCGTTTTCTGAGCACTGCATGCATGCAGCCATCACGAATGAAGATTAATCCTGTAATATGTGGGATCACCTTAGCTTCCAGTCTTTCTCTCCAGTTGACTGGAAGACTGCCTTGGGTGAAAACCTCTGTTTATCTCCACAGAAAATGGAAAGATTGAGGAAAAAAATACCCAGTAAGGGCAAAGTCAGAAGAAGGAAAGGAGGTGATGATTGTGTGCTCCTCAGGCCACATCCCCACAGGTCCTCTTCCAGGTGGGCTCCATCTCAAGTGTCCCCATCTCAAGGCAATTGCACACACACAGAGCCTTCCACAAGGAGAGAAACCCTGCCTGCATTTAGGGCCTCAAGCAATCATCACACTTCTTTCAGTGAGCAGAAAGAATATCTGCAACTCCTCACTGGCAGTGACCTTCAGCTTGGCCTGGCCTGATCCTGTACCCTTGGAGAGGAGCTGCAGCAGCTTGGCACTGTCTGCTGGCACTGCCCTGTGCATTGATTGGGATTTTTTTCAGCAGGTGGAATTCTAAGTGAATGTTGAGAGGAGAGGGAGAAAATCCTCAAGGTTTTTTTAGAAGCTTGGGAAGCTCCAAGAATCTGGGTAATTTTGAGAGGAATAAAAACTTGTCCTTCAAAGCTATTTTTATGAAATCTAAGTGGAAAATACAGGAAAAGTACCTGGTGATAAGGAAAATGTTGGTTCAGTTCTGCAAGATACATAGAACTCTTCCCAGCTTACCTTGGGCAAAGGAATTTTAAGGAGAAGGTAATGAGGATGATTCCCAGCTCATCATAGTGTTGTCTTTGGAAAGACAGGTGTCAGCCAGGCAAAGCTGGAGTTTCCCTTAGAATGGAGAATGTAAACCCCTCACCCCTGCCAAATTATAATTTTGTAATCAAGGGCTTTCAGGCAAAGATTTGGGAATAGGAACAACAGTTCTTTACTAGGAATATTAACAATACAAATGTAGTAGAAAAACAAAACCACCCAACCAAACCAACAAACAAACAACAATTTTGGAAAACCCTGACAGAGTCAGAGCTGTAACCTGACACCCTGTTGGTCAGGCTGTTGGAAGCAGTCCAAAAGTGAGTCCTCCTGGAGTGACAGATGTGGTTCTGTTGGAGTAGAGATGATCCTGCAGCAAAAGGGTCCAGTGATGGTGAGAAGGGGTCCAAGTCTTCCTCCAGGAATCAGGTGAAGCTAGATAGTTCCTGTTCCTACGTCTCAGTTTTATCCAGGTAGGAATGGTTGGCTCCCCCCACTGGGTGGAGCATCTCACAATAGGATGATGGAATGTGGATGTTTTACTTTGGGGATGTGTGCTTTTAGGGGTGTCTTAATGGCCCATTAGCAGAAAATATTCCCCTGGAGGGAGGATGGGTGGTGACAGAGGTAAGAAACACTGCCCCACCTGGTTTAACAGCTGGCCCATTATCAGAAGGCACCCACCCCTCTCCCCCCAGAGTTACAAGAGATAAAGAAAAAACATCTCCCCAGCTGCTTTTAACAAATGAAATAGAATACACAGCCCTGGCTCCACAACCCAAGACAAGTGTGACCATGCTTAAGAATGCCTGTTTGTTTCAGGAATGTCATAGTCTTGGGATGCCATGATTCCTCTAAAACTGTAGCACTTCTTCCACATTTGCTGCCAGACTGAATGCTTCCCCAGTCCCTGGTGAGGTCACTTCTGTTAATGCAGGCTTCTCATTTACAAGGCCAGTGCTATTAAATATGCCAATCCAACAGAAAAAAAACTGCCTGTAAAATGTCAGTGAGTTTTAAATGGGATTCCTTCCCTTTGTTTGAATAGCATTTTCTGATAAACCTTTTCCACAAGAACACACAGAGCTGTGCATCATCGCAATAATTACACCAGAAAAAGGGCACATGGTGAACAAAGGAACACACTGGATGCTCTCTAGAATAATATAGCAGATCAGATTTTTTTTCCCCACACACAAAGAAAACATTTCTGACAAAATGCCATTAAAATAAAATTGTTGTGGGGCTTTCACTTCAGGGATGACTACAGTGCTGACAGACAGCAACTGGTAATTGGCGGAGTTCTGATGAGGAAAACCACCAAGGAAATCTGACATAAAATTCTAAAGTGGGATGTTTATTTGCCACAATATTTCTTCCCAAACAATCCCAGGTTTTCAAAAAGCTGGTTTTGAGAAGCTCTGTACTGATAGCTGCTTAGCCATTAAAAACACACCTCTTCCCTATTTCCTGATGGACAGAGATTCTCTGGCACCTCCCTGGGCCCTTCCACCTCAGGCTGTCTCCAAACCCACTGACTCGTATCTCTTGGTGACAGGCACTTTCACCCCACATTCAAGTGGTTCTGGACTTTCTGCTCAAAACTTGTCTTTCAATCTGCAAGAGCCAGTGAACCCAAACTCATTCTTCCGCTGGTAATCTGCTGCTGACAGGAGCTTGCTGTGAACCACACTCCTTTCCCTCTGGGCCATTTGTCTTCCCTTCCTCAGGGTGAAATGAACTGATAAGCAATTTTAGAATTTGGTCACTGTGAAATCTAAGTTATCATCATGTAGGTCTAAATTCCACTTGGGAATTCCACTTCTCCTTAGCTGCCAAACTGGCAATTTCAGACATACAAGGATGAGAGTCACCTCTGATCCACAGGGAAAAAGTCAGTGAGGGCTCTCTGTCTCCACATTTTATGACTTCTTAAATACAATGTGGAGTTGTTTTCAGTGGGAAACGACATGATTTAGTGTTTCAAAAGGCAAGAACTTGCCTGGAGAGAATTTGTAGCCATTTGCCTCCTCCTCCTTCCATTTGTGTTACCTCACTCATTTGCCTTCCTGGGCAGTCTTCCATGTGCAGCATGCAGAACCCTAAGCATTATAAAATCCTGAAAACTATTCCAGAATTTTGTACATTTATGACTATTTCGACCTAAATTACATGCAAGATCCATAGCAAAAGGCCTCTTTCCTCACCTGGAGCCTGCACTTGCCCAGATGAACATGCTGCAATCACACAGGTGCTCTTTGAGGTTTGAAATGTTTGAATTTTCATCCCTTTAAGATGAAGGTGTACCCACCCTTACAGTTCAAAAGTAATTTTTTCACTATTGGCCCATATTCTCTATTTTGCTCCTTCTCCCCAAATTCTCATTTCTCCACTACTTGCAAATCTTCTGTGCCCTTGTACAGTGGTATTTACATTTAAGTAATAAAGGGTGGGTTCAATAAAATATTTTAGACAGCATTAGGAATTAGGCAATAATTTTTTCCCTAAAAAAACCCAAAAATCATCAGTTCCTCAAAGTGCAATTTCACATTTTTTAAAAGGATTTTCTCTGTAACAGGAGCCAAGCACTTGACTATGCTGCAGAGCCTTTTGTTATTTCTTTATAACAGGTTGTTTGGATTTCCATGCACCTTTTTAGTTTGTTAATAGCTGTTTGGGCATAGGGCTTTATTGATTTATAAAGTCACAGCCATTTTTCCTGTCTCTGATGTTTACAACAGCAAGCTGGAAAACAATGCTTGCTTTGCAAAAACAGCACAAGTTTAGAGCAGCTGAGGTAAGATATTATTCTCTGGGAAGGGACAAGGGAAAAGAAGGAAACCTGTTTCAGGGAAAAAACAACTGCACAGGTTAGGGAATACATGAGGATGCTTCAATCAATATTTATTTCAGATCAATAAAACTTGATGTTCATTTCAGTGAAATCAATACCTGCTTAATTTAAGTATTGTTGCTCCTTGGCTCCATCTACTTCTCCCTGTTTCCAAGATCTCTTCCCAGTGCTTAAGATTTCAAACTTGATCATCCAATCTGATCTTTGCATTTCCAGAATTTTCATCATGGGGATAAAAAAAAAAAAAAAAAAAAAAAAAAAAAAAAAAAGTTATTCCCTTCACTGAGCACTGGAGAAAAATAGATCATTTTTTTCCAGAAATCTCAATCTTTATCTAAGCCAGGGGAAAAGTAAGGGGGCCTGAGGAAGAAGTTGTACAGCCAAAAGTAGGGGCAGGAGGATTAGCAAAGATGTTGTCATCCTTGCTAACACCTCACAGGTGCTGAAAAAATGTGTTTTATCTGCTAATGTTCTTCCTAATACCTGGCTTCTTGTGGGGGGACTGTCCTTATCAGATTGATTTTATAAGCTGTCAGAGTGTTGTCAGAGGTATCTGCACCCAGACTGAATCCTAAGGATCCTGATCTCCATCACCACTATCAATGGTCCGGCATCGAGCCCTGGAAATTCTGGCTGCTTTTTCAGGTCATGATTTCTGCACCATGCTGCAAGGAAATTTCAGCTGAATCCTTAAAGGATTCTGCAGCAGCACAGCACTTGGCAAACATGTGGAGATGATTCTTTCTGCTGGAGCAGGTGCTTCCCTTGTTCTCGCTGGCTGTTCAGGCTCAGGGCTGCTTCTCTCTACCTGCTTATGGCATTTATATTTTATTCACCTTGATTTTGGTTGGTGATTTCTTTCTTTTTTTCTTCTTTTTTTTTTTTTTTTTCTTTTTTTTTTTCTTTTTTTTTTCCTTTTTCTTTTCCTGCAATGGTCTCTAAACAATAAAAAGGTATATCTAGTAAAAGTGTACCAACTCAAACAGAACCCTCCAAGAAGGATGTGTCTGTCCAGACCCCTTCGTGCGAGGAGTGTTTGAGCCCCTCAGTAGTACCAAGGGGACAGAGCAAAAGATGCCTCTGTGTGGTGAGAACAGGTGAATGATCTCCTCTGTCTGGTGGCAGAGCCTAAGGAGGAAATAGAAAGACTAAGGAGTATTAGGGAAAGTGAAAGGGAAATAGACTGGTGGAATTTCACCCTTCCATCCCTGAGAGAAGCCCACCAGGAGTCAGAGGACCCCCAAGGCTCCCACTGCCAGGCAGAAGGAGGAGACCTGGTGATGAAGGGAAGTGGTAATGGGTCTCTTCTCAGGGAGGTTATAAAAATTCCTCCTGACCCCCATCACCTGCCCAGGTGCCACTTCAGAATGGGTATGAGGCCCCGGATCTACAGGAGCAGCCAGATGACATGGAAAAAAATGACAGCAGAGCTACATCTGTTTTAAGGCTGCCACAGAGCTCCTGCATGTAGAGCTGCAGCTGAAGACTAGATGGGAAAGGCTTGAAGTCAGGGATTTCCACTTTTGTAGGGGAACAGCTCTGTGGGCAGCAAGATGCGGTCACCCAGCCTGATCTACAAAAACCATGGCTGGGTTTTGTGCTCACTCAGCCAGGGAATGGGAAGGAGGGATCTATCCCCATGAGAAACTGTGTCTGGGGATGCATTTACATAAATATGTCCTGGTTTAAACTTTTCCCTCTGTGTGAATGTGCCCCTTTTGCTTTGGGGCACACCTGAGCCATAGGGCTGTACATTGGTCA
This sequence comes from Phylloscopus trochilus trochilus, assembly GCA_016584745.2. Taxonomy (NCBI): domain Eukaryota; kingdom Metazoa; phylum Chordata; class Aves; order Passeriformes; family Phylloscopidae; genus Phylloscopus; species Phylloscopus trochilus. The sequence goes on from WQNJ02000014.1 coordinate 33,698,845, forward strand.
CCTCTGAGCTCTTCAGCAGTTTTTGAGTTTGGTAAGAGATGTTATTAGGAGACAACCAACCCCAAATATCTGAAGCTAGGGCATTGACAACATTTTTTCAGGTATCTTCTTCAGTTTGAAAGAAAGAGAGAAAATTTCTTCAGAGAGAAAATGAATTTAATTTGATTCCTTCTTCTGCTTTTATAGCACCCGTCTTGTTTCCCATCTGCTTTGCTATTACTGAATAAACCAGATACTGTAGCTTGAGCAGCCAGCATGGCTGAGGCATTCAGCTTGTGGAGGGACCTGGCAGCAAATGGGAATGCTGTGGGATGGAGTAACTTCCTCCTTCACCCACTGCCTAAAGCTGAGTATGCACCCCAGTACCTCCCCTGGCACTTCCCAGGCAGCACCCGTGGGTGCTCCTTGCTCCGGAGGGTTATGGGACCATCCTGCCACGAGCCTGCTGCTGCCTGGCACAAAGCCATCTCTCACTGTCTGTGTTACCTCTGTGCCAGCCCATGCCCTTGTGCTGGAGGGGACTGAGTCAGCTTTCTCTGTGTTTTGGGTAACTTGGCTCCTGTCCCAGCCCTGCCTGGCCATGCACTTGAGGAGGGGCTGTGGCAGCGGCACCGGCTCAAACCCAAGCTCATGACAAGCACAGCAGAGGTCTCAATTACAGCCATAGAGAAAGATCCCTGCTGCTGGCACCCTGAGGACTGCTGGGGAAGCTGGACTGCCTCTTCAGGGGCCTCCCAGTGCTGCTCTGGGCAGTACTGAGCAACCCAGCCCCTCTGGGTCTCACACAGCTCACACACATTTGAACGTGACACAAGGGTGCAAAGAGCCATAACTCCAGCTTGGCACTAAATGGAAAAACTTAACTTTTAAAGGAGTTATCCAAACCCTGCAGAACTTGTGTGCCTCTTTGTTCACATGTTCACATTTCCTTTATTTAATTTAGGGGCACCTGCAGAATGCAATTGAGCAAGGCACCATAAAGGGAATTTATTCACTGCTGCCTCTTGATTTTCAGAACTCCCAGCAGGCAAGTTAGGCATCCAGACTGGTGAAATCTGCAGGGAACATTCTGAAAGTCTCATGTGACAGGGAACAAGTGTGAATTTCAGGAAGCAAAATGGTCAGAATAAATATGCAGCTCTATAAATGCTTCTTTGAGGGCAATTTCATAGTGCCGTACTTTCAGTTTTGCCTGGAAGTTTTCTGGAATGATTTTCAACATCAAAAGTGTAGGGAAACACATGGTTATCTCTTTCAATGAGAAGCCTCCACCCTTCAAAAGGAGGCTGAGCCTTCAGTAATTTGATTCTAAATAAGCATGTAATTATAGATTTTAACATTAAACTTTCATAAAAGCCCCCATTTCCCTGAGGAGGCTGCAGATCTGGGCCTTGACATCTGTGGCTCAGTGACTGTAGGACAACCAGCATTTTCAATTAACTCCAGAGCTTTCAGCAGAACTGGCTTCTTACATTATTCCTGTTCCAGCTAGGACAAGTTTTCTGAGAAGCTTAAATGGTATCTCAAGTATTTCAGGAGGGGTTTGCTTGCAGGCCTTTGAAAACAGTCACAAAATCTTCACTGAAGATATTTGTTTCCTCTCTGGGTCAGAAGTAGCTTCATCTGAGAAATGTAAGAGGTAAAAGAAGACAGAGTCAGTGCCATGCCATCAGGCTGCAGCTTTCAGGTATATACCCTATCTGAAATGTTTACTAAACTTTGCCCTTTTTACTCTTTATCTTCTACATGATTCCATGACAGACAGGATCACAGCCACCTTCTGGGGCTCCCTCACTGGCCTGGCTACACTGAACACAGCCTGGGAGGCTCTGCTGAGCAGGGATTTATTGCAGTCTGCTCAAGTTTGAATTGTCCTGCGTTGCACCTGGCTTCTGTTCACTTGCATCTTATTCATATACTTCCAGTGTTTTCCTCTTTTGAAGATGGGAATTGTCATTGGCTATATAAATTCAAAGGGGATGCCTCCCTTGACTCAAGTGTTTACAGCCTAATTGCTGGAAGAATTTGAAGGAGCAGCTCAGCTGTGTTTGGGGCAGGGGACTTCAGTGGAACTGGGATTAAGGCAATTTTCCTGGATGGAGCTAGCAGCCCCCAGCAGTTCAGTGAGCAGGGAAGGGCAGTTTCAGCACTGAAGCACACTGAAGGCTGGCTGCTCTGCACAATTAGAGTGCTGAAACCAGAGAATTTTCATTGTTTTCATCTTTTACTTTCACTGAGGTACATTCACAATATTTAACATCTTTCTAGGAGTTTTCTGTTGAAGATCACATCTTTATTATTGTCAGTAAGCCTCTAAGTGGGTGTTTGATGAAGGCATTGCAGTGGGCTGGAGGTGCTGGACAGGGGAAATGGGTGTAAGGAGAGACAGGAGAATACAGCTGAGGGATTAGATGGTTTCTTGGAGCCCAGAGTAGGCTTTGGAAGAGGATTTAGCCTCGAGCCACCCAGGCTGCTGTCCTAACAATAAGACATGGGACAACAGAGGGGTCTTTAGGAATATAATCCTAAAATTTTGCTGTGGTTAAGTTTCTTCCTGTGTTTGAACCTCTGGAAGTGATGAGGATGAGCACACAGGTCAGTGCATCCCAAAAGACAGTTCTGCAAAAAGGATGCTGGTGCTCAGGATGTTATGTGGTGCAAAACTGGTACTCTTGCACACGAGAGGAGGAGGAGTAGCAAGAGGGAATGATTGAGACAGTGAGTGATAGAAACACCAGGATGGGATGTTCTCAGTGGCCTTCCAAAATTCATGTTGTCATTGTACTAAGTAATGGTGTGTTTTTGTGATAAATTAAATACTGCTCTTCTGAGTGCTGTGCTCTCTTCTCTGATTTATTTGTTACGAGTTATATCAATGACCCGTCTCTCATAATTAAGTTGACATGCTCTTCAGTGCCCTTGGCAAGTGTTACTCAAAATAATGCAACCTAAAATAGCCTATCTGAGTCTCCAGGGCTGAAATTTCCCTGCTCATGCTCTGGCAGTGATGTTCTCAAGTGGTGGCTGGAGGTAAAATTCTGTGGGAAGAAAGGGCAATGTGTTGGTTGGGAATAGCTCTGCATTTCTGGAGTTGGAGTTCCAGGGCATAGCTATAGCTTTGTTTCTTCTCCTTCCAGCCAAAAACTGCAGCAGATTGTTGGGAGATAAAATAATGACAAGGTAGTAAAATCCCAGCAAAGTAATTGGTGAGGGATAGCTTGTCGTTAACAAATAATGTTGTAGTGTACAGCTACAAACCCCCTCATGTTCAGCAGGGAGACATAAAAAGAACATGAAAAGTAAAAGGGATCATTACTTGAGTGAGGAAAAGCAAAAGTGTTCACAAACGTTGTGGGGAGGAAAAAATAGAAAGTTAAGGAAAGGAAAATAATTACATGAGAAATCTACAGAAAAATTTGGGGTTTTGTCAGACCTGTGCCATATCTATTCATGTTTCCTGAAGAAAGCCCAATCCCACACTGAAAGAAACAGGAACACTGAGTTGTTCACAACAGCCCTCTGAAGAGAAAAGATATGTTTTTCACTGAGCTGCTGCCCAAAGGAGCTGAACTCAGTTTCTGACCTCTTAAAATTTTGCAGGTCACCTTGAGCCAAGGCTTGAATCCCACTTGTCTGAGGGTTTAATAACACATTCCTGTGCAGAAGGAGCTGTGAGCAAACTGATGGTCTGTGCTGGCTGGGAATTTTTCAGGAGCTTGCTTGCATGGCAGGAGCAGGGCTGTGAGCCTTGGCTTCCCCAGTACAGACTCCTGGCCTGGTGCAGCCAGGACATTGCTGCTCTTGGCCTTCTTCCCTGCCAGACCCATTAACTGCACAGTCATCAGCCAGGCTGCTAATTAGGGGCTGGCTGGTTGGGCAGTTTGGGCTGGGCACAGCAAAGGCAGCAGAGCTCACCTGAAAGGTTGTTCCCAGGGAGAGAGGGGAGTTGTGTCCTGCCCTGTGCCTCCCTCTTCCCCCTGGCTATTGTCCCCTGCCTTGCACTGGCCCTAGGCCCCCTTCACCTGCCATGAGCCAGTTCAATGGCATACCAGAAAGTTATTTGCAGTTTTTATTCCTCTTTTGCCTGACTGCTGTTTTCTATCATGTTAGTGCATCCAGGCAGGGCTCTGCTCTGAGCTAGAGCCAGCAGAAGGCAGCAGCAGCAGCAAGCAGGCAAGAGGAGAGACTGGGAAGGAGGGGGTATCCTTTTTGGCAGCAAAGCTGATGCCTTCTCATCCTGTCCTGTGGAGCCATACCCTGCCAATCATCCAATTAAATGGTTCTGCTAGGAAGGATGTGAGTGAAAGGCAGAAGAATAACACTGGGAGCCAGAGCAAAATGAGATAAAATATTGTCCTGGAAGCAGTCCAGCTCTGTGCTATGTAAACCTCATGCTTTGCAGCCCTGGCATCACCACCTTGGTGCATGAATAATGAATTGCTTGCCATTTGGACAGCCTGTCCCAGATTTGGCTCACCTCACAGGAGCTAACTAAAAGTCAAGCCTCCAGTGCCAAGGTTGTTCTATTGGCTTCCTTTAGAGATGGAAAAAAGGGTCAGGCACACCCAGACAGTGATTAATGCAGCCCAGCTGGAGAGGGGGTTTGGCCCTCTCTGGAGGTGCTGGAGGAGCCAGGCCACTGCCCTTGCTCAGGGGGTCTCCTCTCATTTAATGCACTCTTGTGTCCACCTGGGACCACCATCAGCTGGGCTCCCTTGCAGGGAGAGAAACTGCCAAACATGCTGGTCATCATCCCCTACCTCTGTGCAGGCTGCAGTGCCTCCTCTACCCCCAGGGAGGACCAGGGCTCCTACCCCAGGCACTGACAAGTTCAGAAACTTGTTCAGGAAATTGCCATCTCTCCTGGCAGGGGTAAGCAGCCCTCCCACATGGATGAATCACACCTCAAGGGAGTGATGATGGGTAAAGTCTGGTGTTATTCCAGGGAGTGTGGGTGTCCTGGGGTGCCTGTGTCAGGAATTCCAGCCTGACATGGGTGTCTCAGAAATCCAAAGGGCACACACCACACATGTGCTGAGGCTGGGGAGGCACCTGTGGCCCTCCTGAGGCAGCTCCAGTCTGATGGAATGAGTCATCTCCTCTGTGTGTGTTTCCAGCACAGGGCAGGGAGGGTGTTCTCCATGCTCTGGGACAGGGTTTTGGTTTTTTTTTTTTTCCACAGTGTTGGTCTTGTCTGTTGTGGGACACTCTTGCCCCCCTCCTTTCCTGCTGTGTCCCCAAAAGGAGGGATGCTGTGGGGCTGGGGAAGTCCTGCTGGGAAGAGCAGGGGGTGTGTGTGGCCATGGCCCCAGCACAGAACATTATCCCCATTAGGGTCTGGTGGTGCCCTTGAAAAGCACAAGTGGTGGATATGGGAGCAGGGCTGAATGGGTAATATTGGCCAGCAAAAGATGAAAGTTTGGGTTTTAAGTTTTGTTTCCATGCCACTTAAAATTGCAAATGTACTTTTCTGTAATGATTATTTTAAGAGAGCCCCACTGCTCCAGGGATCTCCTAATTATCTGAGTATATTTTATCCACATCCATTCCCAGGATGGCTGGTGCAAGGGCTCACAACAGAAAAGGTAATGAGAATGTAAATGGAGATGTGAAATATCCACATGAGAAATCCAGATGCAATTGAGTTCTCAACAGGTTGTTATTTATTCTGGCATGTGAACAATGACCTGATCTGCTACAGGGTAAAGTTCTAAATTATAATCTGTATTACCAGAATGCTCTTAAAAGCTTAGGGTTGGTAGCACACACATATCTTACTGTGAGGGGGAGGTATTGCCAAAGGGAAATGGGAAATAAAAACGGGCAGGGCAGGAAATGTGGATGGAATCAGGAACAGCAAAGCAAACCTTTGGTTACAAGAGAGTGCATTTCTGAGGTGCCCCACAGAGAGTCATTCTTTTGGGCCATGATTTGGATACTAGACAAGTTAGTTCTAGCTTTTATTTTGGCAGTGGATATGATGATAAAATATTTTAGGGTTTGAATTAGATTTAAATTTTAATTGTGTAGAAGATTCAGAACACAACAAATAGGAAATAATTCTAGGTGGTATGAGGCTTTTCATTATCAAGGCTGAAAATTATTTAGAAAGTAAGTCTTTCCTTCTCAGATTATTTCCCCCCAAACCAAAGAGTGAACCTGGCAAGGCTTGTTACAGGAAAAGAGAAAATTACCAAGAGGCATTAGTACAGTTTGATGTGAGTAAATAATTCTGTTTGCATTTTGGGGATATAATATTCTTGACTGAACTATCAGAGCTTCAGATATTTGGGCCTTTCATATATATATTTGCATGTGTCATTCTGTTGTTGCAGATAAACAAGCCTGGAGTTCTTTGCATGTATAATAATGTTATTATCAGTTCTGTGATAAGACCAAATGAAAGCACTTTCTTTCTTTCCTCTTGATGCAGCTTGGCAGCCAAAACATCCTTGGGTTTAACAAACCTGAAAACAGTTTTCTATTTTGTGCAAAGGAAAAGAAGAGGTGAAGGTTAAAGGACAAAATGAGCTTTCTGGTGTGAGGGGTTAGCAAAACCCCCAGGCCCAGCTGTGGAGGGAAGGAGAAATGAGGAATTGGTTTATCAAGTCTTGGCAATTGATGCTCAAATTCGCAGAGTTGCAGAACGAAGTACGTTCCAATGAACTTGGAAAAGACCTTTAAGATCATCTAGTCCAAGCTAGGACCTAACAGGTCCTCATCAACTAAACCATGGCACTGAGTGTCATGTCCAGTCTTTTTTTAAACAATCCAGGGATGGTGACTCTACCACCTCCCTGGGCAGACCATTCCAGTGTCCTATTTCTCTTTCTGTGAACAATTTCTTTCCAATATCTAACCTAAACATCCCCTGGCAGAGCTTAAGACTGCATCCTCTCATTCTGTCAGTGGTTGCCTGGAAGAAGAGAATGACCCCACCTGCCTGCAGCCACCTTTCAGGCAGGTGTAGGGAATGATAAGGTCACCCCTGAGTCTCCTTTTCTCCAGGCTGAACACCCCCGGCTCCCTCAGTGGTTCCTCACAGGGCTCCTGTTCCCAGCCCCTCAGCAGCCTCGCTGCCTCCTCTGGCCGCGCTCCAGCGTCTCACCGTCCCTCCTGAACTGAGGGGCCAGAGCTGGACACAGCACTGCAGGTGTGGCCTCAGCAGTGCCCAGGGCAGGGGCAGAATGACCTCCCTGCTCCTGCTGGCCACACCATTCCTGATCCAGGCACGGTGCCCTTGGCCTTCTTGGCCCCCAGGGCACACTGCTGGCTCGTGTTCAGCTGCTGTCCCCAGCACCCCCAGGTCCCTTTCTGCCTGGGCACTTGTCCCCAGCCTGTAGCACTTGAGGGGGTTGTTTTGGCAAAAGTGCAGGACCTGGCACTTGGACTTGTTAAACTTCATGATGTTGGATTCAGCCCATCCATCCAGCCTGTCCAGGTCCCTTTGCAGAGCAGAGCCCTCCTCCCTTCCAACAGACCAACACACCTTCCCCTTTGTGTTGATCTCTGCAAATTTACCAATGAAAGACTCAACGTCCTCATCCCTGTCATCCATGAACACACTGAGCAGAGCTGGCCCCAGCACAGAGCCCTGAGGAACACCACTGGTGACTTTCCCCAGCTGGAGGCAGCACCGTTCCCCACCACTCTCTGGGCCCGGCCCTGCAGCCAGTTCTGAACCCAGCAGAGAGTGCTCCTGTCCCAGCCCTGGGCTGCCAGCTTTTCCAGGGGTGTGCTCTGGGAGACACTGTCAGAGGCCCTGCTGAAGGGCAAACAGACAACAGCCACAGCTTTGCCTGCATCCCCCAGGCAGGTCACCTGCTCATAAAAGGAGACCAAATTAGGCAAACATGACCTACCCCTCCTAAACCTGTGCTGGCTGGGCTTGATCAGAGATGAGACACAAATGAACCATTTCCTTTCACAGGTTACTTTTTTCTTATCTGCAATTATTCCATATAGGCAAACACATTTCTCTGAGCCCCCTCAGTGGGCTCCATCCCACTGGCTCAGGACCTGCATGCAAACAGTGCAACATGCATGACTGCTTTTTAAAACCACTCTCCATAAAAATAACTTCTGTGTGCTTACCTGTTTCCCTTTGTTCCCTGGGTAGGCTGATAGCTCTTACTGAGTGTTAACATCCATAATGCTGATAGTGAGTTTGTCTAAATATACAATAATAGCTGTAGAAGTACCAGCAGTGCCATCAGTTGCAATTCATTGTTTGCAAGAAAATTTAAGGCAACTGTGGCACATCCCTGCTTGGAACAAACATGGCAATCAGCAGTTTTCACTTAGATCAGTGTAGAAAATAGATGTCATGTTGCTTTGCTGGCTCAAACAAAACTCTATTTCATTTCTCTTAAAATTCAATTGTCAAGGATCATAAATCCTTTCCAAATGTAGGATTTCTGCTTTGCTTTCTTAAATAGTAAATTCAGTTCATTTCCACCTTGGCCACCACAGATCTTGGACTTTCTCATATTGGCACAAGTCCCAGTCAAAAATGAGACATTCCCATACTCTGAGAATAAAAAGGAACAGTCTCTGACTCTCAGGAGTTTGTCAAGGAAATACATTTGTACCCTTTTATTCAGAAATATCAGAACTGTTATCTGCTCACTGCCTCAGGCCCCCCAGCCAGCAACAGGTGAGTCAGGACTGGCTTTAGCTCAACCAGCAAATTCACAGCTGGGAAAATGGGTTTCACACCCAGATGAATCAAATTCCTGTGAAAGTCAGTCTCTAACCATGAATCAGGAGCTGTCACCTTGCTCTGGATCCAGACTTTGGGAAGGATAAATACCAGGTTCTCTAACTTAAGAAGTTCACATATTTAAAAGCCTAATGAGCAGAGATGCTGAAAACCAAAATTCGTGTACTGCAGGAAATTAAATGATGAAAGTTTGTTTTGTCTTGGTGAAAAGAACAATTCTTTTTTTCATTAAATGAAATAGTAAAAAAATATGTAGGTAATTATTTTGACAATCATCACAGCTAAAGAAGAAGTCAAAATTAATTCTTCCAGTCTCAAAATGCCCTAACAATAGACCACAGAAAGCATCAGTGGGAGAAGTTGCTATGCAATATTTTAATTCAAATTAATTCTTATTTTGGACTGAAGGGAGATTTTTTGATTAACTTATTCCTCACATCACAAAAGCCTACAACTATTTTTTTCATTAAATGCTTATAAAATGTTGGAGACCAGTTTACATCCTAGAACAATTAAGGGTTTCTATAAAAATGATACTTAAGGAAGCACTCTTGCTCAATGACATATATTTGCACTTGGATTAAGAAAGAAATAAGAAAATTGCAGACAAAAGGATTCTCGGTGGGGTCTTGCCTACAAGTCCCTCCTTTCCATTAATTAGAACAACTTTTGAGTAGTTTTTCAAACAGTTATTTTGTTTAAAATAATTTCTGAATCAAAACATGAGATGAATTTTGGGAGCACATAGGGCACCCAGGTCCAGGGTCCTCAGCTGTGGAAGGACCTGGAGCTGTGGGAGAGAGTCCAGAGGAGGCCATGGAGCTGCTCCCAGGGCTGGAGCCCCTCTGGAGCCAGCCTGAGAGAGGTGGGGGTGTTCACCTGGACAAGGCTCCAGGAAAAGCTCAGAGCCCCTGCCAGTGCCTGAAGGGGCTCCAGGAGAGCTGGAGAGGGACTGGGGACAAGGGCTGGAGGGACAGGACACAGGGAATGGCTTCCCACTGCCAGAGGGCAGGTATGGATGGGATATTGGGCAGGAATTGTTCCCTGGGAGGAAACAGGGTGCCCAGAGAAGCAGTGGGCTTGCTTGCTCTGAAACAACCTCATTCCAAATTACATTAAAACTATCATTTAAGCTACATGTTTTCGTGCAAGGCCCAGATCTGCTAAAGAGACATGCTTATAAAAGTTTTGTCCATGCTGAAATTCTGATTATGTGCTGCAACCTCTATCTTGCTAGAAATTCCACGTGGCTCATTCAGCATCCAGCAGAGTCTGCTAATCAGTCTTCCCAAGGAACCTGATGGTGAAGTTCAATCTAGATTTTCTTACAACTTGGGTTTCCAGGATCATTTGCAGTAATGATTTTGCCTCTCCTGTTATTTTTAATTGTTGTAAACTGTTGTCTTTACTCAGGTGTTTTATGTTATGACAGCTGTGGGAAGGCACATGCCCTGGAATAGGTCACATGGAAAAGAAGAATCTTATTATCCAGTGCCACCATACAGCTAAGAATATACTGACTTTGTAAATTATGGGAGGAAACTGAGCACTGCATACACATCTGCACTTCATATTCCTTGGAACAGGGCAGGCCATCTCCAGTGGTATTAAAAAAGCCTCTAAAACAGGAACCAAAAGTCTTGGCTGGTCAGAGCTCTCCACCCAGCAACAATCACAGCTCCAGTTTCCTTGGAATCCTGGACTATCACCTACACATTCTTTCACAACACTTGTGAAATTCTGTCCTGCCACTTCTGAGCAGCCACGCCACCAGAAAAGGCACAAAAAAAAAAAAAAAAAGCATTAAAACTCCTTTTCATCAGCCCTAAAAGATTTAGAACATTAAAGGAAGCTATGGTATACAGTCACAGAGCCACAGGATCTTGGAAGGGCCCCACAAGGATCATCAAGTCCAACTCTTAAGTGGCTTGCACAGGGATCAAACCCACAGCCTTGGTGTCACCAGCACCGTGCTCTGACCAGCTGAGCTCATCCAAGACTTATTTCCACTGCTGAGCCAAATTCCAACTACTTCTGGAAGCACAGAAATGGCAGTAAAGCCAGCTAGGAAATATATCTCATGAAAGTTTTTTGCTGCTTTTCTTCAGTTTCCCTAAGAAACACCAAGGAGGAATTTTAAATGGAGCCTACTTGGACTGCTGCACACGTTCAGTGCCACACTTCCCATGCACTCCTGGGCTGTGCTCACCTCAACACTTCTGGTTTTAGCTGACTAAAGGTTTACTGGGAACCTAAGGAAGGAATAATTACTCTTGTAAGAACAGCTAGATTTTAGTGAAAAGCAAATCTCTGCTCTAACAGTGCAGGTGCAAGGATCACCCTGTATCCAAAAAAACCCCAAAACAACAACAACAACAAAATACTACATTTCACTCTGGTAAAGAAAACAGAGGGAGGGGAGCCATGTGCTGGCAAGTGCACAAACTGGGGTGTTTTATTGCAGAGAGGTAGTCAGGACACACCAAAAGATGGTTGCAAGGCACAGCTAAGCTCAATGATTCCCAAGAAACTTTACCAAACTTGACAATCTGCATCATGTAGAGAAGAGAGACATTTCTGTGAAGCACACAGGGGTATTGCCAGCCAGTGTGTTGAAGGATCTGTATGGCCAAACAAACAACAGCTTGGATCTTTATGGCAAAGGAAAATAAAATCAAATTTCAGTTTAGATAAAGTCTGTAGAAAATTGTGAAGTCAGATCTGTACAGACACACAGGTGATATTTTATGTAGCCCTGCTTGGAAACACACCTCTCTTTGTACACACACTTCATTCCACAGATTAACTTTTCTTAGATTTCTCATAGTGTAGATCTTGTCTTTCATTGTGACAACAGACATCCAGGCAAAATGATATGTCAGGAGTTCACTCCCTGGCTATGGAAATGAAGCCATAAAATAGCACACTTTCACACGAGACTGAAGCTTTAACTTTTTGGAAGTTCTGAACTGCAACACCCAAATTTGCAAACACAAAACCACAGAGACATTCAACTGTTGGTATGTCCCCAATGAGAGGGACAGCAACAGCTTCTGCAGAGCTTTGTGCTTGCCCAAACCACTTTCAAGGTTAGCTTTTTCCATCCATCAGTCCTTGCTTCATTGTTATGTTTTCCAGCTCCCATCCTGCCAGTTCCTGCAGCTTTCTCACAGACTACAGCTCCCTCCTGCCCCAGGGATCTCACAATAGCTCATCTTTCTTCATTATCTCTGCCCAACTCTCAGTGTAATTCCCCTTGGGAACGGAACATAATCTATGCAGTTATGATTTAATTCTGTTTTCACTTACACTTCTTGACATTACAGAAGTCCCTCAGGTTCATTTGTGAGAGCAGAACAAAGCCAACCACTGTGTGCACAAAAGTATTTGTTTCAAAGGATTCCCCAGAACTGCTGAATCCCAGCTGTGCTTGCCAGTCTCCAACAAAACATCATGTTGGATTGTTATGTCACAAGAGGAGCTGGTGAACCACAAGCACAGACCAGGCACACAGCAGATGGCTCCTCTTTGGGGTTCCCACACCAGGTACTAGCACAGATCTGCAGAAAAGCTACAAACATCCCAGCCCCAGAAAACCCAATTCTCCCATTGATGTACCAAACCTTCCATCCTTGCTGTCTTCCAGAGACATCAGGGTGTGCCCAGATCAGGGAGGTGGCTACAGAAAAATTTTGACATTTTAAGAGATTTTCATTTGGCCTTAAACTGAGATGAAAGGTTGAAGGGCTTCCTAGTCATTTCAGTGCTGCTAAGGAACACTGCAGGGTTTGAGGCATGGAGGTTGGTTGTGTATGGAGCTGTCTCATCATCTGTGAATTCTTAGAGCTTTCTGTGAAAGGAAGTGCAACTCAAATCATCTACACAGGAAGATTCCTTTGCATTCCCCTCCCTGCACTGCAGCCTTCAGGAATTAGCAATGTAGACGTGCCTTGCCTTCTGAAGCAATGGAAACCAGCTACAATAAGGCATTTACTAATTACCAACAAGGCATTGCTAATGCTGTTCAATTTTACCTCACCATAGCAGAGCTGCAGGAAGTTAGTGTGAGAAGACACTAATATTGCCATAAAATAAAAAAAAAAATACTGGGTTATAAACAACTAACCCATTTTATAAAGCATTTTATTACTGATTAATAGAGACCTTCTCTAACGTGACACCATTTGATTAAGCATTAACCCTCTCTCTGGGGATACCCCAATGCCAGCTTGCAGGTACTAGCATTTTTAATAATCTGACAAATGGTCTATGCAGCAGTACTGATGAGATGTCAAAGGTTGATATATTTTGCATTCACTGTGCAAGTGCTGGATTGAATGGCAATTGCTTAATGTAATAATAGCTGGTTGTTTCTGTTTTATTTTGACTTCCTCACTGTTATTGCAGGTACCCATTCTCATTTTCCAGTTCCCTGTAGTAGTGAGCAGTAAATGAAAGAGTAGAGACATTCCCACTTTCCTCCTCTTTGAATTGTCCTCTAAAGGACATCAAGGAAGCTAGAGAACATGCTATCCAAATCCCACTAGTTACGGAAAGCTAAAATCTAGAAAAAAAAACAAACCCACAAGTGAAGATTTAAAAAAAAAAAAAAAAAAAAAAAAAAAAAAAAAAAAAAAAAAGCCAAAGTAACAGACCCACAGAAGAAACTAGGTTGGGAAAGACCTTTGAGATCATCAAGTCCAACCTAACACACCTTTATCAACTAAACTATGGCACTGAGTGCTTCATCAAATGTTTTTTTAAACACATCCAGGAACAGTGACACCACCACCTCCCCAGGCAGAAAATTCCAGTGTCCAATTGCTCTTTCTGTGAAGAATTTTCTCCCAATGTCTAACCTAAACTTCCCCTGGTGCAGCTTAAGACTGTGTCCTCCTGTTCTGTCAGTTGCTGCCTGGAGAAAGAGACCAACCCCCAGCTGACTGCAGCCACCTTTCAGGCAGTTGTAGGCAGTGATAAGGTCACCCCTGAGTCTCCTTTTCTCCAGGCTGAACACCCCCAGCTCCCTCAGTTGTTCCTCACAGAGCTCCTGTTCCAAGCCCCTCAGCAGCCTCACTGCCTCCTCTGGCCGCGCTCCAGCGTCTCACCGTCCCTCCTGAGCTGAGGGGCCAGAGCTGGACACAGCACTGCAGGTGTGGCCTCAGTAGTGCCCAGGGCAGGGGCAGAATGACCTCCCTGCTCCTGCTGGCCACACCATTCCTGACACAGGCTGTTGCAGCAGCCCCTGTGTTAGACGGTAGAAATGAGCCAAGACACAGATTTCTTATTAAACACAGCACAAAAAGGGCCCTGGTTTACTCCTCTTTACAGCTCAGCCATCCTGACTCCAGCCATTCACTGACTCTGGCTGCACCAAGCTCCTGCTGTAGGTTTCCCCTGCAGCCTCTGACTGCTGAACATTTCCTGCTGAACTCTGACTGCAGCTTTTACCCAGCTAGACTGTGACTGCAGGTTCCAACAACAGGCTCTAAACACAGACCCAGACTGACCTCACTGCAGGGATTCTCTCTCCTCAGTATCCTGCTTCATGATTTGCTCATTCATGCTCCTCAACATTCCTCCTTGATAATGATCCAATCAATATCAGCTCACCTCCTCTTTTATCCCACTCACCCTTATTGGATACAGCTGTGACTCATCAGGGGCCAGGCTGTATTGGGTAATTAACACAGCTGGTACTGATCAGGGCTGAGGTCACCTGTATTCCCTTCTCCTACACAGGCCAGGAGCCATTGGCCTTCTTGGCCCTCAGGGCACTCTGCTGGCTTGTGTTCAGCTGCTATCACCAGCACCCCCAGGTCCTTTCTGCCTGGGCAATGTCCAGCCACTCTGTCCCCAGCCTACATCTCCGTTAGTATTCCAATTAGTATTCCAAAACCTAAAGAGCTGACCTAAGTTTTGGGAAATTGTATAACTGCTGTTCATGCAAGGAGTAAGAAAAGATTGTCACCACTTGAAAAAAAATGTACTCACATATTTTATTGCCTTGATGTGGATCTGAAACTTTAAGTGCACTACAAGTTTGGGGGTTTTTATGCAAAATCCCCTTTGGGTTGGTCTCAGTTGTCCATTGCTTCAATCACTCTTCTGGGTCCGCTCCCATATTTTCTAACCTAAAGTTGCAGGCCTTGCTGGACTCTAGATGAGGGATCTGCATAGAGCCAAACCAGAAAGTGTCACTCACATGTTCACAAGACTCACAAGGCCACTGCTCAGCAGTAAGTGCCCAGCTGCAGACAGAAGGTTGCAGGGATTGCAGTGTGGAGCATGGAGTGGTGATCCTAATGGGTGGGGGTGTAACACTGGCCTAGAAACAGTGCTGAACCAGCTCCAAAAGTCACAGCCACAGAGAGTGAGGCCACCCAGAATGACAGTGACAGTTCCACAGAATGGATCCTGGCCGTACCTGTACGAGCTTCACCGAATTGGCAGACCTGCTTGCCTCTCTGGGGGAAGAAAATCTTTGTTGCAGAAAACTTTCTGAGTCCCTCCCTTCTCCCAAGAAAAAGAGCAGATTGAATGGGGATCAGGTAAGAATGCTCATCACAATGTCTAGATCAAAGGCAGGTGATGTCAAATATTTGAGGCTGTCAGTGAAGCAGATGCTATTTTGGGGCAGTCACAGTAAGGAAACAGGGACAGGTCTCTGCAGAGGAAGGTCATCTCAGGTGTCTTTCAGCTCCCTGGCCAAGTGGACTTGTTCTGAATTCATAGGGTAACAGTCACACTGAAACAGAGAAAATCTCAACCACTGTGATCATAGCACTCACTGTAACAGTGTCACACTGGTTAATACATGAGCCAGGCTCATTTCCACGCATGACTGCTGGGTCAGGATGGTGGCAATCCTATCCTAAGCCACTCAATGCATTAGTGCATAGTCTTCATAAATCCAGGATAAAACACCATAAAACACTCAGCAAACACCACAAATGTCCTAAATATCTCGCCTTGAGCTTAGCTAACTGGATCAAAACTGAGGAAGCTCCTGCCAGGAGCAAACCCCAGTAAGTTAAGAAGATCCTGCTGCAAATGAACTAATTTGAGAAGTTTTGTACTTGGCTTCATAGTCTGAGGACAAAAATTATGTTGGGGGGAACCTAACAAAAATGTCCTGACTACACCAGCCATCTGGCTGGTCCAGCAGTTTCCAAACCCGTGAGGAGCTGGCTGGGATCTGCCAGGCCAGCTCTGGCTTTTGCCATGGGCTGGACTGGAGCAGTCTCCAGTGCAGAAGGCTCTGTCTGCACAGCCCACACAGGCTCCACTGCGCCTTCCTGCAGCCCTGCAGCACAAAGGCATCAATCACTGCCAAACACAGCATTCCTGGTGGGCAAGGTCCTTCCCACAGTAATGGAAGCCCTGAGAACAGCAGTCCAGAGATTAGCTACGACCACTGTAAGCAGCATATGTTTGAAAGGTTGATTTATTTGAAGGAACTCAAGCATGGGAATACTGCAGCAGTGCAGCACGGGAGAGGTGAGGGACTGTTGCCTGTGCTGTGCCACTTCCTGCATCCTGACCAGGAGGAGAAGAGACAACACTTTAAAATGCTCTCCTGTCCCATGTAGGTGCATTCCCCCTGCCAAAAAACACCCGTGGAGTCACGCTGGGAAGTTCAGTGTAGGCAGAAGGTAATGCCAAGGAAAGGGGTTTATTTCCTGGCAGCTCTAATATACAAGAGACTCACGTGAATACTGTTTCTGTCTGGATTATTTGCAGCCCAGAGCAGGCTTGGCTGTCTTCCATCTAATACAAAGTTTCTGAATAATTTGTTGTAAGACAAAGTAATTTCATAGCCTGCAGCACTGCATCAAGCCTTTGCAAATCTGAATCAGCATTTGAGGGAAACTCTGTTATCAGAACAGAGGCAGTACATACCTATTTATCAGCAAATGTTTCATGTAAGAACATTTTCTCCTACACCACAGATTTCCAAATAACTGTCTTTTAAGAATTTATTTATATGAGCAGGAGTTAATATTTTTCTATTACCAAAACAATTTTTGATGCTGACAAAGTCAGATAAATTCAAAGGTGGTTTCATAAACAATCACCATCAACAGTTTGAATAATTTCACTGAATAAACCCCTCATCCTTCATAAATTTCTGGTATTTAATTAAGATGCAGGTGGGTAGGAAAAGTCCAATGTCCACTGGAAGTGGTACTACGCAAACAATGCAAGTGAATGGCTTGGTCTTTCAAAGAAAAATTAAGACAGAATATATTTCAAAACAGCAAAAAACCTCTGGAATTTGGAGAAGCGTCAATTAAGGAACACCAACTGGAATGCCTCTGGGGTGGAGCAAAGCCATGGCCCTACCAGAGAGATTTCCAACAAACTACAGAGCATGTGCTAGTGTAAATTATTATAGAAGAATTAAAAACATATCATTTCTACCTGGTAAGAGGCAGGCAAGTAGACTCCCAATGGGAAATTTCTTGCCCAGAAAAAGGAATTTGGTCATGCAAACTATTAGCAAACCAGGAAGGAAAGCACAGCAGCTTGCCCAGTCAGTTTGTTGATGTACAGATTTCCTGGGGAAACTAAAATAAAATAAAATAAAATAAAATAAAATAAAGAATTTCCATTCTAGAGAATATCCATCTTTGTAACGTGTCACTTGTGGCAATCCGAGGAATAAAGAAGACTGAACTTCCATGTGCAGTATAATTAGAAAAAAGAGCAGTAAAGGCAAAAGTAAGGAGTCATTTATTAATATAATGGTCTAAAAAGGGATTTCCAGGTACAAAATGCTAGGTTGCACATTTTGAAATGTTCACTTCCTGAAGTAATTTTCACTGTTAATACAACCTCTAGTGATACAAGAAAAAGACAGGAATGTAGATATTGATCTGTTTTCTGGGGAGTGTTTGTCAGAAGCCTCCAAGGAAAGGAAGTTTCTGTTCACTTCTGCTGCAGAACTTCACCACCAAGTTTTATATCTGCACGGATTGTGCAATTGACATTAAAAAAGTTACCTGAGGATGTCTGTGAAACAGGAGAAACCAAACTGTTGTGCTTTGAACTCACCTTAATTTCATAACTGGATAAGCAATAACTATCTGCCCATAAATAATGAAAGGTAACAACAGTGTTAATGCTACCAGGAATAAACTTTTGTGAGCATTCACACAAGGACTAGTGAAAACCCGTTTAAAGGTTTGCACAAAAATCAAAAGAAAATATTAAGTTACTGCTAAGCCTCCATTCTGTCTAGGCTTTTAAGGAAAAGCTCTTCCTTAGTCAAGAGTTAGCATTTAAAACAACTGAAGAAAATACATTAAAATAAGACTGCCAAATCTGGTATGTTTTACCCTCTGTGGCTACTAACAAATGAAAAATGTTGTAATACTTGAATACAAACTTAGCCATTTTATGAGGCCTTTCAGTATCAAGACACATTAAGGAATCAAAAGAAGGTGGGGTATTTTTTTAGCTAAATACCTGGCAGCCATCTGGCAGTGATTTTCTGTCACTAGTCATGTGATATCATCCACTGGGATCCATCTCACTGAAGCTCCTTACAACACACTGCTGAGGAAGCAATGCCCCAGCACTGAATGGCACCATGTTCTTTCCAGTGGGTACATTAAAGGAGAGATTTTCTGTATCATAAGGAATGAAGGCCTGCAATCTTGACATGCTGATACAGAAAACAAACTACCTATCAAGTGAGGTATAAAATATAAAGGATATTCTGAGTGTAGAAAATTATTAGGTTTAGAATTCCTGAAGGTCCTGTACTTTAAAGAGCCTTCCAATCACCCAAGTTAATCAAATTACTGACTTCATTGACATAAATCATGCTAATCAGAAAGAGCATTTCTTAAAAAGCCAAAAAGATGAGAAATCATAGAAGATAAAGACTTTCTCTCTCTGTAACCATCTAAAATTAGCAGCACTACAAAATGGTATCTATAAATTAAGGCAGCTTTACCTTAGTGACAGAATAGTAAGATAAAGGATCTGCCAAACAGCGATCCATGTGTGAAAACTCTTGTTCACACTTAAATTCCTGTCTGCAGATGCATAACCAATGTTGGGGGGAGGCAAGGTCGAACACAGATAAATGCTTCCCATGATGGGCAATGTATTATTGATTTCTAGGAAACAGAGAGAGACATCCTAAAGAACTAATCTCCTTTGCATTCATATTTACAACCATTAGAATTTTAAGTAGGCTCTCATTTATCAGGTTGTCTTACAGCAATGTTGCTAATTTACTTGCTGTACTGCCTAGGTAACAGTGTCACTGAAGCAGCATATGTTTGTATGTGTCAAACACATTACATAGAGGCACCATTTTTTTTTTTCCTGGAGAGGGTTTTTTTGAATTTCCCTTCACCCTGAGAGGTGGGGTGCTGAATGAGGTACAGAGACTGCAGCCTCTCACCCTGCTGAAGGGCTGGGAGGCCAGAGGCAGCTCTGGCAGATACAGCTGGCACCCAAGGAGCCAAGTTCTAGCAGAGTTGTATGAGAAATGACAGTGAGGTGGGGCTTCCTCCTCCTTCTCTTCTCCCTCTTTTGGCCCAGGAACTGCATTTGCATTCACATGTAGTGCAGATTTTCTCAGAATAGATGTATCAGATGGCAGCAGGGCCACAACGGTGTGCTGTTTCTGCATCATTGGTACCCGTGGTATTTAATGCTGAGACAATGTCCTCTGAAAAGGCACATTTCCCTGGAATGGAAACTCGTCCCTGGCATGTTAAACAGCACCTTTTAATTGGCTGTAGCGTCAGGCTGCTGCATTTGTTAGTTTAACAACTCCATCCCAGTGCCCGATAAAGAGGCCTCATTGAGTGGCAGAGCAGGCCTCGCCTCCAAGGCTGAGCAGCCAGCAGGTAAGTAGGATATTTTGGAAATATGTGATGACACCTAGAAAAATAGGGATATTTTATCAGCCAGTGCCTATCTAATTCAAGGACAGAGATCAATATCAAGCTGCTGTTGCCTCATCCATCTTCTGACTAAGCTGTTTTAACACCACAGTTCCCCCTTCTCTCTTTCAGAAAGATCTAAACATTTTTTTTAGTCCTTACACAATGAAGACTACATTTTGCACCAAGAGGTAAATTTATTAGTTCATTGATAATAAGATTATTGCCTTTTCAAACTTGGTTACACTGTAGGATGAAAACACCATTCCCTGTATGGTGATCCTGGCAGCCAAGTCTCTCTGATCCTCTGAAGGGGAAAGGGATGCTTGCTGCAAACAGGTGGGGTTCCTCAAACCCAAACAGCTGTGCTGTGCTTTAGTGACTGAACAGAGGAATTAATTCCAGGAAAGCAACCACAGTCAATTCCATTCTGCAGCAGCAGGTCCAGAGCAGCACCCTCAAACCCCCAAACTGGTTAAAAGACTTCCACAGGCTGCAAATGAGAACTTAGATGTTTCCATCTCATCCCAGGCTCAGCTCCTGGCTGCACTACCACAGAGAGTCTTTGGTGGAGATTTATTTCCTGCCTCAGACAGCAGATTGGGCAGCTTCTCCATTCTCATCTAACCCCTGTTTTCTGCCCATTATCCTCATGGAAGCATTGAGGGGGAGAAGGGAACAGGGGCTCTCCAGTCAGTAAATGCAGAAGGAGAAAGTACCCTCTTCTGTGGAGGCAGCTGCTCAATACAAAACCTCCCTGAGAGCACAAGCAATAAGGGTAAAAGAGTTAATTCCCTTGGATTTTGTTTGATGCACTTTGGCTGGGACTTACACATGATGCACTTTGGCTGGGGCTTAAACATGATGATAAGCAGAAGCATGGAGAAAACACTAAAAAACCTGCAGTAAAAGCAAAGAAAGGGAAGAAAGAAAACTTACTGCTAGTGCAAAGAGGCTGAAAATTCTGAACAAATCAGCCAATTTCTAAATTATTATGGCTGTTCTGCTCAGAGAGCATTGCACTGCATCAAAGATATACAGGACTAGGTTATTGATTTCCTCTTCAAAGAAACACCAATACGTGAAACATTAAGCTTTTACTCCCAAAGAGCATATTCTCTCTTTATCTATTTATCTATATATATATATAAAGAGAACACATGCACATCATAGACATGTGAGAGACAGAGACACAGAGATAATATATAGCAGGCTTGCAAACACAGGGATGCAAAGGCATGACTTGTGCACCTCTAAAAAACTCCCATGGAATTTATTTTGATGTTTGCTCTGCTTGTCATGCTTCCAGAGGGACTCCACATGCCCACTCAGTACAAGGCCAATCCTGGTTTTGCCCTTCACTTCCCTATAAACTGCTACATCAATAGACAATGGCTACACACACATCAGCAATTAAAAAAAAACTCAAAAGTTGACCCTTTGTCACGACACATAGTCCTTGAGTCTTCCCATCTCCTTTAGCATGCTTCCAAGGCTTCCCATCAATGGCATCTCCTCTATCCTTTTTCCTACAGCCAGACTCTACAGGCTTCCTCAGTTTTGCTGTCTCTTTCTCCATATGAAGAAGGGAAAGCATACACTTTCAAACTTTAGCCTTTATGGTCAAGCTCTTCCTTGTTTGTCCTGAGTTATAAATAGCTTGTACAGCTCCAAGCACATCCATTTTTTCTTGGTTACACATGAATCAAGCTCAATCAGTTGTCTCTCCTACTGGACTTCAAGGCATTGATTGGTCTATTTTATTATAAGCAAAAGTACCACAAATCTGGCAAAAGTTGCTACAGGTATTATTAATAATAATTCACTCTGTTGTTCCCACCATCATATTTCAAACAACTTTCCCCATGCTGTTTCTTCTTGATAAAAGTGGGCAGGTTGTTCTATTAACCAAAAACTCCATCTGTAGCTCATGCTTAGCCTGGAACTCTGCGTTATTTATTAGACATTTAGCTCAAGTAATTGAGTGCAAAAAGTGCTTTACAGAACCTTATTGCCACATGTGAAAGATAATAGTGAAATCCTCGTTGCTTTCAGGTGGAATTAACCACTATTGGAATAATTTATGTCAAAGGGTACCATTTGTAAGGTACAGTAAAATGTGATATACACAAAGCTAGACAGCAGCCTGCAGATCTAAAACTGCTGTAAACTGAAATCCAATTACTGCAGAAATTGGGAATTAATTTCACAAAAATCTCGCTCAGGACGCAGTATTTTGGAATTTTACCTTATTGCTGAGGAATCACTATCACCTGCCTTTACCTGTAGTTGTTTCAGTTCTAGTTTACTCTGAACACAGGAATATTCATGTAACACCAGCTGTGGCTGCTACTCTTTCCTCACATTCCTGCCTGCCTTCAGTGCAGGCTCCCCTCAAAGTCCAGAAGCCTAGGAAAAGCCTTCTGGACAAAACACATCTCTTGACTACACAGATGGGAATTGTAAATGCTGCTTTTGGAGATGGACAAAGTCTTTGAAGAAACAGACCTATTGGAGCAACCAAGCCTTGGGATCTCAATCTCTGTTTAAGATCAGCTAATGGCAGTAAGTAATGTCAGCTGCATGGGAAAGAAGTGGAAAATGTACCTAGGGGTTACAGGGACTTTCTTTCAGCTCTCAAAATAGAAGCCTAAAGGATCTGATTCACAAACAATCTGCCTTGGGGGCATATGGTGAAGAATGGGAAAAGGAAGGGAGAAGGCAGCAGAACCAGGGCAGCTGTACTGGACTTCCTCAGATCACAGCTAAGATCACGAATCTTCCACAGATCCTTGGTAAAGCCATGAATTCTTCAATTGTGGAAGATATTCCTCAATATGCAAGATTGAGGCACTGAGGGATGGAAGTGAGCAGCAAGCATAACTCTGGAAAAGTGGAGATCAGCTCTGGGAGAACACCCATCTGGAGGAAACCTTCCTGCCACAGAGGAACCTCAGGGGCAGCAGAAGGGACTTATCCCAGAGCCATTCACCAGCCAGGCTGCTAGTACCTGCACTTAAAGGAGGCTGTAGAACTCGAGGGGATTGGGATGAAAGATCAAAGAGGCAAAATGCAGTTCCCTAGATCCAAGAGGACCATTAATGCAGCTTCTGGAAGTAGGGCTGCATGTGTCCTGCTGGGGTAACCATAGGATAGACATAGGGCAGGCTGGCAAAAGCCTCAGCCTCCTCCTGATCCTGAAGGAGAAGCAGCTCTGGGAGTCTATAGTTCTGCCAGCTGAGTCTGGAGAAGGCAAGGAGAAAAGGCAGCACCCAGTTGTGAAGCTGGCTGCCTGCTTATTATCCCAGGAGAAATCCTCTTCCATGCCCCACACAGGCTGGAGCCCAGCATGGGCTGCTTGAGAGCTGTGGCTGAAGGTGTCTTCAGAGTTTGCTGAAGGAGCAAAGGAGGACTGCTGGGAAGGAGGAGGACATGGGGAAGAAAAAAAATTATAGAAAAAGAGGAGGGAAAAGAAAGTGGTCCAGAAGGGTCAACATTGTTTTGAAAATTCTAAAATAGAAATTTGAAGGTCCCAAACACTCTGCATTTCTTCCATTTTTGCAATATACCATGGGACAGCACACTGGCCTGGTTTGGCTGATTCATACTTAAATTTTCTTGCTTTATTGCAAATTTGAAATTTTTAATCTCTACCCCATAAGATAGAAATATAGGATAGAAAACATGCTCTCATTTAGGCACATGACATTTTATCCAGTGTCCTGATTGTGGGGTCCAAGTCTAGTTTTCCAGTCACTCTTTTTTTTTTCTACATGGTCTAATTTTCACAATGCAATTTATTATTATCACTGACTCATGATAATGGAGCAGCTAGATGGTAGAGTGTGGCTAATTCCCTTTTATACCTTGTTGAGAAAATGGTATTTTCTTTCTTTGAGGCTTGACTTTTCCTTCTCTCACACCCACACATAGACACAGACAGGTGGGTCTGCAATGGAAGTGTCCAGTCTCTGGTCTGCAAATGAACCACAAACCCAGAGTCCAAACCCACACGGAGCAACTTGCTAAATCCCACAGCTCCTAACAGGGCCACACTCCCAGCTTCTGAAGCCAGCAGGAACTTCCCCAAACGAAGCCAGACCTTTGCCCAAGCGTTTGCTGATAATTCAGGGAAGCAATCCCATTATTGGGACTCACTGCTCTGTGCTGTGCCAGCCAGTCTGGAAGCTGTGGGGCAGGGGCAGAGGGCCCATGTAAAACAGTCACAGTCTGGCTGTCCTGCTGATTTCCTCGCTGGCCATTCATCGCTATCATCTGTTTCCTGGACTCATTTGCAGGCACCAGCTGTCAATGGGAGTTTTACATTGAGCCATAGGAAACAAATGCATCTGGACAACAGATTTCTTACAGCTTTCTCTGGCATCCATCGTAACACTTTTAGGGGATGAAAAATTATATCCAATTAGCCTCTCAGTATGCAATTCTTTCCAACATTTCACCTTGCAGGGATTTCCATTTTTCCCCCCATTTTCTTTCATGCAATCACAGAGATTCTCTACCCTCATAACCCCATTTACCAGCATTTCACCTTAGGCTGACAGTTTTCAAATCAAATTCATAAGGCAAGGACTGACACCAGAACCAAATGACACAGAGTTATCTCAGAGCTGTTCATAGCTTTCCAAAATATCCAATTACCTTTCCTGTGTAGCAGTACACAAAGGTTTATTTTGATGTTCTCTAGGGCTGCCAGGAAACATTTGCTCAGGAGCCACTGATGTTTATGGGCCTGCACCAGCTCACACATATGGATGGGGCTCCCAAGTGCTTGTTTGAGCACGGGGCATGTCACTAAAGAAATGTGCAGCCCTCAAGGCCACAGGCATTTCAGAAGTGTCCTGTTCTCAAGTGTTAAAGAGACCTCGTGCAGGAAAACTTCATGTTCCACTGATATGCCCCCAGGTGTTCTCAAAGTCAAGCTGATCCTACCTTTGGGTGCCAGCATGGCTTAACACCTTCATCTTGAACATACAAAATGAGTAAAAGCACCCAAAATCACAGCCAGCACCACCTACTGATCACAGAGCAGCACCAGAGCTCTGCAGTGCTGAGCCAGTGCCCATCAACCTGTCCTTGGAACCTATTCCAAAACAAAATTAAAGATTTCATAGGAATCAGACATCAGAGAACTCCTGTGAAACCTTGCTACTGTTTTTTTTTTTAATCCACATCTTCTGCAGAGTGAGCAGCAGATTTTATAGCCACCATCAGGGCTTCATGCTTCCAGCTGGATTTTCTGACAGATTCCAGATGCAGCACTGATGACCCAGATGATGATCTGGGTACATCCAAAGAATGCCCTGGCTTTTTAAACCAGACAAAGCTGTAATTCCTCTTGCTCCAGCTGTGTTCCAGTATGTCTGACAATGTTAGGCCAATGCCCCAGATCTAAGATTTCCCTCAGACACACACCTATCTACCAACACACTCACTGCCCATTGTTAGGAATGCCCCTCACAGAGCTCAGACACTGCAAAGCTTAGTGCTGATGTCCTGGACTTGACCTGTCCAAGCTGCCACCTGGACTTGTTCTCTGAGAGAAAATGATCCTTTCATACATGAGATTAAATTAGGGGGTTTGGCTTCTTTCATCAGGTTTTAAATTCAGCTTTAAGCAGTGTAGCACCTTCCCTTCTCCACCAATCAGTTTAGCAACCAGAGCACATACAAACAAAAGCAAGAGCTTTTGCATCCTGAATCACTTTTATCCCCCAACAAAGAAGCTTTGGCCCTCCAGGGTCCAAACTCTGTATTTTTCTGTGTTGGTTTACAGTGGCCATGAACTATGTAAATCCCAGTAGCACTCCCATGCTACAGAGAAGTGACACAAAGCAAGGCAGTCTCCCCTAGCTCCAGCTGTGCATTAAGAGTTATCCCACAATGCTGCTCTAACAGGGCATCCACACAATGTCCATGCAGCTCCTGTATCTGCCACAGATTAATTACAACCCATACTGTGCATGTGAGGTGAGGCATGTGCCCACTGAGAGGCATTTCAACAACTCTGCTTTTTTCTTAAGGCTCCAGATGCTTTCTGTTGCTCTAAGCAGACTACAATATCCATGGTTTAAAATTAAGGAGAGATATTGAGAACAATAGAATCTGAGATCTGGAAAATCTTGATCTGGAAAGAGATGCTGGAGGAACTAGGGTTGCCCAGACTACAGAACACCAAGGCAAGATCTTCTAGAAAGTGCAGCTGGTGAACAGGAAAGAATAAACTTCACTGTATGTAGGACAAGAAGGAACAGTTTTGAAGTAGGACAGGAGAAATTTTAGTCAGGTGTTAGGAAAATAAAACAAACTAACAAGATGGCTAGTGAAGCACTGGCAAAGACCAGTTAGAGACTGTTATTGGAGACAGGGCAGCCAAGACAAGCACCAGCTGTGGGTGGGGGAAGCTGCCTGTCTGCATGGCCAGCTCAGCTTTTATGGTGTCCACACTTCTCATATAAAAGGAGAGACAGATGAGAGGAAGCAAATAAAAAAGGTCATCAGAGCACATACAATGCAATCTGACACCAAAACTACAGGGGGTTTACTGTACAGATGCAAAACTGCTCAGAAATGTTGTACCTCTTCTGTACTGGAATTTGGATGGAAATGACAGTTTGGTATGACATGCATGACTACAGCTTGTCTGTGCCTCCTCTGGGAGCATGTCATCAGCTGTATTACCTTTGCCTTCTGGTTAAGCTGTGCAGGGAGTTAATGTTGGTAACTGAAAAATTAAACTACTGATAAAAGAGAAATCCAAGTGTAAACACAATTGTATTGTCTAACCCACTCTTCTCATTTCTCATCTCAGTCTGCCTGGCAGCTGATATTCTGCCCCCTGGTACCCTTCACTGAGACAAGGCTCCACTTTGTCCTGCAGTGTTCACTTGTGAGCTGAGGAGATCACAGCAGGCTCACAGTAAGATAAACCAAGATGGGCAGAAGAGCAGGCTGCTCACAAGCTCACTACTGCAAGAACAAGATGAGGTGTCTTTCTGAGGTACCTACGTGTTCACAAATGCCAACAACTGTTGATGTCCACTAGGTACTGAGCAGACTGTATACCCAAATCACATCCTTCTCTGAATCTCTGAAACTTAAATACCTTTCTGAAATTTTATCCTACATGTTTAATTTTGATCCTACCCAAATATCTCCATTTAAGCATATTTTATGCTTTAATTCCATTGACTTAGTTTTCCCTGACCTGTGTAGTGAGGATTTAATGAAACTCAGGATTAATCTCTTCTGGTGATCATTCAAGGGTAGCATCTTGGAATACAATCACCCTCAGATCACAAGGGTTGCAGTAATGTATTTCAGCACTGTGTGTTAATTTAACACACGTGACTTTCACAAGTGCAATTCCAAACTAACTAAAACATAGATTATTCCCTCTGCTTGCCTTCATCGCTGATTAAGGGAAAAGGTACTGAATTTTATGAATAGAGCACACTTCCCTCATCCCTACATTTAACTGCCAGTCATGCTAATCTCAATTATCTCCTCCTGAGACAAGAATAAACCACTGATTGCTCCTGCTCAGTTACATGAAAGTATGATGGGCACTGGAACATCCCAACCAAACCTGTGCCCTTTGAGCCAGCACTTAGTGATTCTGCCAGCAAGAATTTCTCCCAGGAGCCAGTTCCAAAGGGCCCCATGTGCCAAGCACCACCACCCCAGCATTTCTAGAGCCCCAAGACTTGCTCCAAAGGCTGACTTGGAAGCACTTGTACAGATGGAGCCTGTCAACACCAGGACATAATTTGTTAGTGCAAGAACTAAGGACAATTTAGCACTTCCGATGTAGAGTTTTAAATAAAATACAACAGAGGCCATTAACAACATCCATCTTCCTTCAGAAACATGACAGCAACATACGTTGCTTTTATTTTACATTCCTGTATTTTGAGAATTTATTTTTCATAAAAGAAAACCAGTCAGAATATTTTGATTAGGCAGCACTGTCCAAAAAAAATTTGGAGCTTACTAAATGCATACAACCATGGTTTGGTATGGACATATTTTTAATTACTGTGAACTCTTGATTCCAAAGCCTATGATTCCAATGTGTCCTTAGGAGAAAAAGGGGAATTCAGCCAGGTATTAGAGGAAAAACCTTGTGAGGATTGGAGGGACAGAAGAAGGAAGCCTCTGATTTCTTGCCTGCTGCCAGGCAGCTGCACTAGAGGGTCACTGTGGGCCCCTTCCAGCTGCCACAGCCTGTCCTATTCTTGTTCTAGCTCTGACTGTCAAATCACAGTGAGGGAAACAACACTTCACCTGGAAAGAGGATGTTTTACTTCAAGCTTCTTTAAAGGCCAGACACCCTCACCACTTTCTGATGAAGGAAATTCAGAAAGAACTTTAACCCTTGGCTGGGTCTGAACTTGGGGCAAAACAAACCCACACTTGTAGCTGCTTTTTCATGGAAAATACTTTTCCTTGCATATTCCCTGAAGTAATTTACAAAGTCTCATATAGTTTTGGCCCTTCTGCTAAAATTGGAGTGGTCCCAAAAGATTCCAAATGCTTACCAATGTAGAGCTTGGGGCTAATGGAGTCCAGGACCCACCTGGAAATAAATAACCTACATCAGGATGATGTCCTCCTTCTACAATATTTCTAAACAAGTGTTCCTATTATCCTAGGGTTAATTTCAGACAGCTGTTGCATAAGTACAGAAAGGAAAGTACAAGCATACCTAGTAAAAAAAAAAAAAAGAAAAAAGGTGGGGGCCAGGAAATGGAGAAAGATGGGGGTTCAAGACTGGTTTGTGAAGAAGAGAACTGCCAGAGAAAAGGAGAGAGACCCAGCCCAGCTCTGTCAGATGTCAGCATCCTTGAGGGGCCCCTTTGGCCCCATTTCTCAGCTGAAATCCAGTCCTTTCTGCTGACCTGAGCAACAAGCTGAATGAAATATGAGCTGCTCTCTCTAAAGGAAAGCTAAAGGCGATGATGCAGGCTCAGGTTTTGGCTTTATGGATATTTAAAGGATCCAAATAAAAAGATTAAAAATAAAAGAGATTGATTTTTAAATATATCTGGTATTGTGCAAGAGCTTTGGTACCTCAGTGATCTTTTTACTGCCTTCTATCAGAGAACACACGCAGGGCATTTTCAATTACTTTAATTACGTGTCAGGGTTATTGATGCACTGAACCCTGCCAGACATTCCACAATATTATCTTTAATCGCTACTGTTTCCTTATCTGTGTTCCAAGGAAAACCGTTCTCAGTTATTTTCCAGGATAAAAAGAGAATGAAATACGGCTTTTAGATTGAATTTTGAAAGATAAAAAAGGTGAATTTTCTCACTCGTCATAATAAAATATTTATCACACTGGCATTATTTACCTTTGTAAAGCTTTTATAAAATCTTCCTGGCATAACAGCAGGACTAAAGTTCCTGGAGTTTCCTTAATACCATACAAGGAGACCTTCAATCACAGAAATTCAAGCACCAAAGAAAACAACACGGGTACCTCTGTATCTACCCATCCAGATTATCTGCAGATGACATGGACCCCAAAAAGCTGAGCTGGTTAAATGAATTTCCTTCCTCTTTCTCCCTGCAAACCATCAAAATAAAAAAGGGTCCTGAGATGAGGCAATCAGTGCAGATCAGCACAGGCCCACCACGCCCACATTTTGGTCAGTAAAACTCAGACACCTGATTGGCAGAGGGTCAGCAGACAGACAGTGTAGGACCACTATACATTCACTTTATGCAACAAGCTCTTGTCGAGTAAGATGTTTCACATCTTGTAAATAGGTTAAATCCTGTCAATTTCAGAAAAAAAGAGCAGAGAAGGTGGCAGAGACACAGTTCCATATCACCTAGTTTGCAAGAAAACACCAAAACAAAACAAAAAAAATAGTTCCATTTGTGTACGTGCCTCTCTTTCCCCACAAAACCACCTAACCAGTATGTCTATGGTAACACACTGGTGTAATAACAAAATAATTGTACAATGCCAAAGGCAAAACCTATTTTCGACTCCATGTAGAGCTCTAGGATTTCTTTCAAAAAAAATCAAATTACTTCTACATGCTTCTGAGTCCAGCCAACTTCCAGGATCTCACCAGGGGGCAACACCAGTTCCAAAGATGCAAAACCTACTATGAGCATAGAGGACTTATCCAGTTTCTGCTCTTCTCTTCAGCTGGGAAGCCTGCTCTCCCTAAAACTTAGATAAAAATTTACATTTACTAGGGAGACACCAAGCAGCTGAATGATACAGCCCTGGTATGACACACTGCTGCACAAAAATCCCCCAACAATGATGTCTACCCCTGTAACAGCAAGGATCCAAAATTCTGTCTCATTACCTACTCCTAAATTACTCTGCAGCACTCATGCTGTAACAGCCACAAACCATAATTCTGCTCCAAAACAGATTTTTTTCATCTGTTAGGCTCAATACAATGATTAGAGTTGTTCCAGTTTACAAGGGACAAAAGAAACAAAACGTCCATGGCCTCCTGCAAGGATCAGCTTAATTACAGTTCCCTTGTTTCCATCAGCCTGTCAGCACCAGCAACTCACAGACCACCACAGCCCCCCTGCAGCTGTGCTCCTGCTAGTTGCCAGATACCACTTTTGTGATTGCTTCTGTCCAGACGTCTGCTGCACTCCTGGGCATACAGGTAGGGGTGCTTTCCTTTTTTACAGGCTGTCTTGTTCCTAGTCTGATGAACACCCTTGCCCAGGCAGAGGGGAGAAGCTGGGAAACATTTCAGGTGACTGGAGAGCCATCCAATACCTCGAGAGAAATGCTGCAGCCAGTAGTCACAGGGCTCTGGCAGCCAGGAATTCTGCCTGAGATTACACTCCATCTCCCTTCAGGTCTATGTTCCCACCTGCAGCAATGTTAAACACAAACAAAGCAACAAGAAAATCACAAAGTGGGAAAAAAAGCACCAAATCCAAGAGAAAGCATACCTCAAATTTCTGCAGCCCACCTCCCCTTGATGGTGAGTGCAGCTGAAGCTGCAATGACAATGACAATGACACTTTAACATGCTGCATCATTTCTCAGATGCTGAGTATCACAGCAAAGGAGTAAGAAGAAAACAAATAAAGAGATCAGGAACAAAATGTTTCTGTGGACCTCTGTACTGGGTTTGCTTGGCCAGGTTTTGGGGCTACAGGGGTGGCTTCTGTGAGAAGCTGCCAGAAGCCACCCTGGTGTCTGATGAAGACAACACCAGCTGGCCCCAGGACAGACTCACTGCTGGCCAAAGCTGAGCCCAGCAGAGATGGCAGTGCTACCTCTGGGATAACAGAATTAAGAAGGGAAAAGTGACTGTGCAGGAGCAATAGCAGTGAAGAGAGGAGTGAGGATGTGTGAGAGAACAGCTCTGCAGACACCCCAGGCAGGGCAGGAGGAGGTGCTTCAGGCACCAGAGCACAGGCTCCCCTGCAGCCTGGGATGTGGCACATGGTGAGGCAGCTGTGCCCCTGCGGCCCATGGAGGAGACCACACTGGAGCAGGGGGATGCCCAAAGGGGGCTGTGACCCCATGTGAAGCTGTTCCTGAAGGACTGCATCCCAGGGGAGTGATCCACACTGGAGCAGTTCACTGGGAAGGACTCAGGTTGAAGAAATTCATGGAGAACTGGCCCCAGTGGGAGGACACTACACTGGAACAGGGGCAGAGTGGGAGGAGTTCTCCAGCTGAGGAAGAAGAGATGGCAGAGGCAACACATGATGGACAGACCTCAGCTCCCATTCCCTGTGCTCCTGCACTGCTGTCAGGAGGAAGCAGAGAAACTGGGAGTGATGTTGAGCCTGGGAAGAGGGGAGAGTAGGGGGAAAGGTGTCTTAGGATATGAGGTTTCATTTCTCATTATCCTACTCTGGTTTGATTGGTAATAAACTGATTTCCCCAAGGGAAGTCTGTTCTGCCCTGACAGTAACTGGTGAGGGGCCTCTCCCTGCTTCATTCCAACCCACAAACGTCCTGCTGTGGTTTCTCTGCCCTGCCCAGCTGAGGGTGGCTTTGGTGGGCAGCTGGCATTCAGCCAGGCTCACCCCACCACAGCTACCTCGGTGCTCTGACTGATTTCTCATTTTCACATTACAGCACCTCTGCTTCACAGAAGAAAACCCAAAAAATTAATTGCCAAGACTAATGTGCGCCTAGCAGTGGGAATTTTCTCATTAACATTTCTTTGTGTTAACAAACAAGTTCTTATCTTTTCTAATGACTTTTTAAGTACCATCAGTGAGGACTGCCACCATCCTGAAGCCATCCCAGCCCCCAACTGGTGATCTCACAAGGTTTTATAGGTAGCTCATGTATCCTTAAACAGAAGGAGCTTTTGAACACAGCACAGTGCAGGGAAGGAAGAGATCTCCACATATTTCACAATCCTCACCAATCTTTCCCCCTCAACAGTGATGTAGTTTCCATTTCTCCCATCAGCAGCATCCTTATTTCATTTATAGAACAATAACTCCCACCCACACTTTACTAATTGTCAAAATAGAAAAGGATTGCATGATGCAGCTGCAAAGAAGGTGGAACAGAAGCAGAAATAAGAAGACAGTGCCATGAACAGAAACACAGGTCCAGTGTAATTAAACATGTGACCTCAAGAAAAAGGCTGGACTAGCTTTCAATGCCCTGAAGATTTGATTCCAGAGTCATACACATATTTCATTTACAAAGACATCTTGTAAATAGGTTAAATCCTGTAAATTTCAGAAAAAAAGAGCAGAGAAGGTGGCAGAGACACAGTTCCATATCACCTAGTTTGCAAGAAAACATCAAAACAAAAAAAAATAGCTTTATTTGTGTACATGCCTCTCTTTCCCCACGAAACCACCTAACCAGTATGTCTATGGTAACACACTGGTGTAATAACAAAATAATTATTTTTAAAAGATTCATATTTTCAGAAGCTTTTGGTCATTGTCTCCTCACAGTTATCAAACCTCACCATGGTAATCTGAATTCTCCAGGGAGCTATCAACACTTAACTGCAGCTGTAGTTTGCATTTCAGACTGAGCTGGCAAAGTAAGGACCTCTTGATCACATTCATTTTCTAATTAAGAAAAAATGATAAGCAGATGTAGGAGAGGGGGAAAAGGAAAACAAACATCAAACCCAAAAAATCCCCTTGAACTAGAAAACATGTACTTTCACTGGGGAGCTGAGCAACTGCATTGTGAAAGAAAGCAACAACAAAAAATGGGTAGTGGAAAATTAGCAAGGGAAATAATTATGTCAATAAGTAAGTAGTGAACAATTGATTGACACAACAGTAAGGATTCACCAGAGGGATTCAACATGAGAAATCCGCCTCCAAAGCAAACAAACATCAGCACTCTGTGATAGAAAGTGTAAAATCTTTCCCAAGAGACTATTAAACATGTAAAAAACTGCAAGCTAGTTTGCAAGATGCAGTTTTGCACATGTTTAGCTTATTTCTAATCAAGTGCAATACTTAACCACAGGCTTCAAAATAATACACTTCAGGCTCTCTACTCCTCAGATGAAGACAATTACTGAGCATGACTCTCCATCCCCTCTCATTTGCAGTTACAATAGGCTCAAGCCATAAAGTAGTGGCACTCAGAATCACTGTCTTCAACTAGAAATCAGGAATCAGTGAGGCAGAGCAAAAGCTCACCTGCCTCAGCACCCTGTTCTGATGCTGACCCACAAGGGAATGCCCAGGACACAAAGTCAGACTCCCAGCCATATGAAGTCTCCCAGAATTTGGATTAACTGAGACCAGAATTTTTTGCACAATAGGACGCAAAACCCAGACCAATATAGGAGAGGGAAAATTCCAGCTGTCCCTATTCTTTCCTGTTTGCAGACAGGTGATACTAAACACAAAAAGAATAGTGGGGGGAAAGGACCATGATTTGTGTTGTGTTCAGGGCAAATCAAGGAGATATGCTTATTGCTGCAGCAAACAGAAATGGGTTTCTGGACTGTAACTCCTCCTTTTCTGCAATTTTCTGGAAGATATAATTTCTCTTAATTCTCTTTCTACCAGGGTGGAAGCCAAGGCAGGTCTGGCTCGAGACAAGTCAAGTAATTGCTTGGGAGGAGAGTGTGCTTGAAACAGCAAGACATTTCCATCCTGCTGCCTCTGTTGCCTGCAACGGTCCTGAAAGTGAGAGGACTGTAAAGGGTGTGGGGATCAGACAATTCCAGCTGCAGTTAAAAAGCCTCAGCCCTCCCCTCAGGCATCCCAGCAGGGCTGCCTTTCCCTCTCCCCTCCCCAGCCCTGCCTCTGTTGCAGCAGGTGGAACACAAACGCATCACTGCTGTGTGTTCAGTGTTGCTGCAGTGAGCTGCCAGCTTCAGCTCTCCTGCCCAAAGCTTTGGCACAGCACTTCACACACTGTCCTCATGCAAGAGAGCTGTTTTCCTCCCCTTTCCTAGTGAGGCTGCAATCCCTTCTCCCTGCATCTCAGCTGCACTGCTGCTTAGCTCCCTGCAGAATCCTGTTTGTGCCTTGTCCCAGTGGAAACTGCTGAGGAGCAGGGATGCATGTCCTGCACTGCTGCCTGATCCACAGCAGGATCATCACCAGCAGCTGCTGATGACATGGGGCTTACTGTGGCTCTAGCCTCTGTATTTTTAGAAGTTGCATAAAGACTGGAATATCAGACTGTCAGACCAGGCTCTGTGAGTCACACCAGACCTCATAAAGGTCTCAGACTGGTTTAGAGGCCAGTTTGATGAATATAAGTACAAAGCAACAAAAAACTTTTTATGAAATGAACTTAATGGTAATAGAGTTGGCTCTTGCAAAACCTTGCTGCAGTTCTGAAATACTCAGAAAAGCTGAGAACCATAAAAAAACTCAGCAGGCCACACGATAAAAAAAAAAAAAAATCCAAAGAAGCCAAAGAATATCAACAATGTCTGACACAGTTTGGTTGTGAGTTTGTATCAAATGGTTTTGTGTGATTATGAAGCATCACATTTTCTGAAGAAACTTGCCGTGAAACTTACCTAAGAGAACTTTAAAGTTGTTTTTCTTGTAAAAGAAAAGCTCTCAAGCTCAGGTGGTATTTGTTTGGATGATGTTGTTTAAGGAAAGAACAGAAATATGGTAATCTGGACAATAACAGAGTGAAAGCTGGTTCAGTGGTGCAAGTCATTGCTCAGAGCTGCACAAGGGACAGCACCAAAATGTCTTCACTGCATCAGTTTAATCTCTACCTTCATCACAGTTATTTTCACCCCTTTGTGCAAATACCAGTATTCTTTAAAGATGCAAAGCACAGGTCTGAGTGCTCACTCCCTTTGTCAGAGGCCATGTGCCCCAGCTGGGCAGCTGCATGGGTCCCTGGGCTGGTTTCTGCTGGTTTCACTGTCCGTGCTCCTGTCCCTCAGTCTGTTTGTCCCCTCAGCCTGAGGGGATGGCACACTCACTGCTGTGTTTTATAGTGGCAATAATCCAGGAATCTGCAATGGGAAAAATTAAATTCCCATAATTAACCTTTTCCTGACAACAGCAGCAGCAACATCTCTGAGATCAGACCTCATTCAAAAAGCCTATGTCTCCAATGTTGGTGTGTGTTGTTTTTGATAACAGATTAAAGGGAGTTTTTCCTGTGTTCACATCCTCCTCAGACAGCAGGCTGTGTCTCACTGTTTGAACAAGCACTGGTAACAATTACAAGCCTCTTTGGAATTAAAAATTGTCACTTTATAGATAGACATGTCACAGAACACTAACAAAACATTTCTGGGTAATTTTTTCTTCTTCACATATTTTAATATACTTAAAATATACTTTTTAAAACATCAATCTCCAGAATAAATATTTGAACCCCAACGGCCATGTACCCATTTCTTGGTGTTTAAGAAAGAGGTAAGTTTTCAACCTATTGTTCTCTATGAATATGCATATTGGTTGGCAAAAGGCTCTTCTACTAGATACTACCAGTAGATAATCAGCCTGCTCTATTATTTCACTTTCTCTGATCATCAGTTTCACTTTGACACCATTTGTTAAGCTGGGGCATTTGATGCAGGTGCAATGGAGTCCTTTTATCATGTATTGGATATTATTCTGTGGTCTTATGTCCTTTTTATTTCTTCTGGTTTTATTAGGCGTCTACTGCAACTGAATATTTTACTGTGAGGAGTTTCAATTATTTATGAACATGGAATATTTGCTGGTTTTCACAGTTTATGGTTTCCATTCACCATCTAAATGGCTTTGTACATGAACAGAATAATCTGTGCTTAATTTTCCACGTGCTTTTGTAGATCTGTTCAGAGTTCCCAGTTCACCTGATTTCCTTCTTCAATCATCAACTTGCAGTTTTACGCCTTTTGTGAAAGAAACGAAACTAAACTAAGGTGGCTTGAATTATAACCTACTCCTAAGTCCTCGCTCCACTAAATTGAGCTCTCTCTTAAAAAATGAAATCTTAGATTAAAAAAGAAAAAAGGGCCACTGTCTAGTGACTTCTGATGTGTCTGTGTTCTCTCATCTGATAAACCAACAGCGTGTACATTCCTCAGCTCTGTTGTGGATATGACCCACTCACGAA
Organism: Phylloscopus trochilus trochilus; assembly: GCA_016584745.2. Taxonomy (NCBI): domain Eukaryota; kingdom Metazoa; phylum Chordata; class Aves; order Passeriformes; family Phylloscopidae; genus Phylloscopus; species Phylloscopus trochilus. The sequence continues at coordinate 33,735,032 of WQNJ02000014.1, forward strand.
AATCAAAGTCAGGTTTCAAACTACCTGACATGGAGTTTTTCCTGTCAATACAGAAAATTATTTTAGCAGGACCATTTGCAAGATTGGGAACTAATAAATTTAAGAAAAGAGTTCATAATAACTCGTGATCCACTGATATTTCTCTTGAAATGCTAGCAAAATTTCACTGACATGAATGATGATTCACGAATGATGACTTCAGCCTCTCTTTCCAAAAAAGCAAAATGATTCCAAGAACCAGTTATCTTTTTTAAACTTCTTTACACTGAAGAATGAAATAAAACCAAGAACACAACTTCCTCCTCTGCAGGAGCAACACAATTTGCTTACAGTTATGAAGCAAAAACTACAGAAAGGTGGTATCAGCTATATCAGAAGTAGACAAATCCCATTTATATGCTCTTGTTCTGAGCTTCATTGCTGATGTCAACACAAGCTAAGCAGCTTAAACCAACCCTTCTCCACTGATGGGCAGCCCTTCTTTTCCAGCTTCCCAGACTGCACTCCAGCAAGCCTTTCTCCTCCTTGTTTAGGACTAACACCTGTGCTACATGATTATCACCTTTAAAGCACAGCCAGCTGAGGAGGATAGTGGTGACCCCACACAGCTGACCAGGCAAGCCACAGCCAGTCAGAAATCCATTCACAGGGTATAAAAGCTCAGCAATCGGGTATAACATACTCAGCAATCCAGCAACATCAGAAGGAAAAATTGGTTTTCTATTATACAGACAAATGAGCATCCAGAGAAATACCTGTCAATCCCTCAGGTTGAAGAACTGCACTGAATCACCCCAAGTCTTTGTCCAGCTTCCACTGAGATTTCCTTGAGGTGACAGCATTGGGAGTATTGCTGGGATCCCACCACCTATCACCTGGAAATCGTTTTGGACAGTTTGTTCTCTTCCCATTCACAGCCTGAGTTTAAAGCATGAGGGAGATCAAAAAGGCCTGAGAGGGAAATTGCATTCTACCTCCTTTCCCTTCAACAGCATCATCAGAAAAGTTTGACTCACTCAGCAGAGAGTAACAACACTGTAAGAACTGAGACACAGACTCAGAGCAGCAGGGAATCTGAATCATTTATGGAAAGAAACAAGCTGGATTTTCCTCTATGAATCACCACAGCCTCCATATGGACAGTCCCATAACCAAATCCTTGCTTGTGCTACCGAAGCTTGACATTTGAACTCCATCTCCTGTACTTTTCTGTAGGAAATAGCAAAAAAAAGGGCATCACCACTACACACATGAACAGTCATGATCAGATAGACCAAAAATGTGTCATTTATCTGGGAAAATACAGGACCTCTCAGAGGCAGATGTAAATTAGAATGACAGACAGATGTAGTGCCAACAAAACCATGACAGGGATGTGCAGGAAAAGTTACCTCAGCTTACACTGGATTTGAGAAATTCAATTCTTTTCGTTCTCACAGTTCTATAAAACAGTGCTGGCTGCTGAAAGAAAAAGTTAAATATGCATAACCTCAAGTGAGCACAGGAGATTGCACCTGCTCTGCTTTTAAAAATGGGCATTACTAAGTACATGAGAGCAGTGCTGGAGCAAATATCAAAATTACCACCTGAACACACCAAGAGCCAGTGCTGTCCAGATTGAGGGGCACAAAGACATTAACCTGAAGGGGAGCAACACACTGAAAATCAGGAGAGCCCTTCCTGGAAAGTGTACTAAATACACCTGTCCTGCACAGGGAACAAAGGTCAGGTGCAAAAGCATTAATTTGCTAAGCACCTAGCAAGCAATTAGCTGGACATTCCTGCCTTTTCCAACATAACTCATTTTGCATGTCTGTTTTTCCTTTCACACTCTAATCTTTGTCTCCATAAACACATGTATGTTCTGCATTTTGTATATCAACTTTTTTTCTTTTTACCACAACTGGCCTTGAATACAGGTGGTTTTTCAGATCCCTGATGTATGCCAAAGCATACATTTGGGAATGGCAAATTTGAGGCACATGGTCCCAGCACTATGGACCAGGCCATTTCTCAGTCACAGAACTGGTATGCCTGAGAGGAGATGGTGTCTTTTGGTGTCCAGCAAGAGCTGGGCAGGATCTCTGGGATGTGCCAAGTCAGTAGGTGGAATAACTGACCACAATAAACCACAATAACCAATGATTTTCATAACAGGGCCTTCATTAATCTACCTGATTCCAGAAAGACTGAGAACAAAAGAGATGGAGGAGTTCAGACTGAGCTCACATTAACAGAGAAATATTTTGTAATGTGCATGTAGTGGTTCAAGCTGTTGTGACCTTAAGCAGTCTCATGCTTCCTTCCTCCATCTGGATAATTCCCTGCAGACTGGGAGACCTTATCACTTGGGCAAGGATACCAGAGCAAGAGAACAGCTTTTATTCCAGTAAGCCACAAAGGTAAAAAATATTCACTCTAAAAAGCTACAGATGGAATCCAATTAATGAAATCTGACTTCTCTTTTATATTGTGAAATATCTAAAAAGACTGGCTCAGATATGCCCACAGCAAAATATAAATTTTACGTTATATTCTTTTGTGTGCATTAGGGACATAAAACCAAATTTAACCTTTATTTAATCACTCACAACAACTGGAATATTCTGTACAAATAGGTATGGTTTAGAAAAAAACTTGTAAATTTATTGCTTTGATACCCAAGCTGCTAGTCCCTAGGATGCACTCAACTACTACACGCTTGCAAAACTGACGGAGGTGTTATTTATATGAAACTGCTGAAATTGCTGCTGTTCACCAGACAGATGGGCTGAGTCACTGCAGCACAAACCTCAGAGAACAACTGTGTGCAGAATCTGCTCTGTCACAGCTCGTGACTCCCTTTGTAAGGGAGCAGGGTGCCTGTGGGAGATGTCACTGTACTGGCCACACTCATTTACAGCAGTGGCTTGCAACTCTTTGGTCATGGTGCACAGGGTGAATGCTCCACATGTTACCAAGCAAATGCTCAATGCAACAGGCTAATAATGTACACATATAATTAATCCTTATTAAAAGTTCATCACACTGATAGAGTTTAATTCCTACAGAGGCATCATTTGACAAAAGGGGATAGTGGAAGAAGAAGGAAAAATATTTTATCAAGCCAGTTCTGCTGCTTTTTCTGTAATTTAAGTAGGGGAAAAAATTAACTAATGATGAGGTTGTGTTTCTGAAAGAAGTGTGACATGAAACATCCCACTGCTGTCCAAACTGCTCATTCTGCTGTCATTTGCCCTGCTAGCTGGCACAGAGAGAACAGTTGAGAAAGCTGTCAGTAATGCCTCCCTTCATTCCCAGGAGAAGTGGGACAGGCACTCTGACAAACTCTGGCACTCTGGATTTGAGAAATTCAATTCTTTTCATTCTCACAGTTCTATAAAACAGTGCTGGCTGCTGAAAGAAAAAGTTAAATATGCATAACCTCAAGTGAGCACAGGAGATTGCACCTGCTCTGCTTTTAAAAATGGGCATTACTAAGTACATGAGAGCAGTGCTGGAGCAAATATCAAAATTACCACCTGAACACACCAAGAGCCAGTGCTGTCCAGATTGAGGGGCACAATTTTGTGTGTCATCATCTCCCACTTCCCAGAACACTGAAACAATTCAGGGCCAAAAACCCTTGGAGAGATGCTTAGTCACACAAGGTTTCAGCTGATATTCTATTTTCTCAAAATTTTGTCAAGTATGCATGGCTGCATCCTTCGTTATCAATAGGCAATTAAGCAGATGTAGTCTGCTGTAATAGAAGCTTCAGTTTATCATGTAATGAGACAGACATTGAAACAGCAATCATCCTCTCTGACACTCCTGACAAAGATTAAAAAAAAACAAAACCTGAATTTCTGTTGAGATTGCACTGAACAGGCCATAAACACTCTCTTCTGCTGGCTATTCTACCTATCTATTTTTACCTAGATAAATATTCTATTTATCTAGGTAAAAAAACAGCAACCGAGAACTGATAAATCATAGAATTCTTTTTTTATATGCATCCAGTCAACAAAAGAAAAAACATCTCCTGAATAACTGTGATTCCTTGAGTGTCTCTGAGATCCCTGGCTTCCTTAGGTTTCTGTCAAACCTGTCATTTTGAGTTAAACACTGCTGGGAGCAAGTGACTCAGAACTACCCTATTAAATTAACTCTTCATGCTGGAATAAAATCCCAGCTCATATGCAGCACAGTTTAACCATCTTAGTTCTATAACCAAAAAAGCAAAAAAAAAAAAAAAAGCAAAAAAAAAAAAAAAAAAAAAAAAAAAAAAAAAAAAAAAGGCATTTCTAAAACCAAATCATTTGAAGGCTAGAGAAATGCTGTTATTATGCATGAAAGGCATGCTGCACTTGAAGCAGAGACACTTTCCTGTCCTGAAAAAACACCAACTCTATCACCAAACAGATCAAAAGCAGCCAGTTGCTCAAAGTAATGGGCTGCTTCTATAAAATTGTCACACATCAGTGATTTTGCCATTCCCACACCTCCATTCTTGAACACTCAGCAGTGTCCTGCTGATCCACCAGAACAGCTGAAGAATGGATTATTGTTTGTACATAAAATATAGCAACCATGGCCACAGATATTCAGTGCACACAGAAATGATTTAAAAATCTTTTATTTGGTCAGCAGCACACTTCTTGTTGGGATGTAAGTGGTGCCCACAGCTCTCTGTAATCTTTCAAGTACAGTGCTGCCTTTGCTCACAAATGAAGTCGTGTAGTGGTAGACTAAAGGATTTGTCATTCTCCAGTGTTTCATTTTTTATGAACCTCAGAAAGGCTCCCAGTCAAGCTTCTTATCAACTAGCTGCAGAAATCTTACAGCTTCATTTTACAACTCTGGGTTGTCCTGTGCCCAAACTTTCTTGCAATAAGCCAAGATTACTGTTCATTATCATAAGGGGCAGCAATCAAGTGGCCAAGAACCTAAGTACAGGGGTGTTGAAATAGTTACCCACAAAGCAAGGGAGAAGTTCTTTGTACAGCTGGAGAAAAAATGGTTGTTGAAGAAGAGTGGGGACAGAATGTTCAGCTGTTCAAGTGAAGAGAGAGGTGTCCAAAGGCAGCATATTAGCCATTGCAATAGGCACAAACCCAGTGAGGCAGAGATAGAAAGTTACACAAGGTGGACTGCCACAGTGCCACTAACCACGGAAAGGACACACATTGCTAATATTGTCACATGCCATTTAAGAGACAAAAGGAAAAACAAACAAACAAACAAACAACAAAAAAAAACACACACACAAAAAAAAAAAACCAACAACAACAAAAAAAAGCCTGGTGGGTGCAAAAAACTGGAAAAGTTTGTTTGCAAAGGAGACAGAGACTGTTTCAGTGACAGATGTCTAGTCCACATACCTGCCCCAGAACTGCTGCAGCGTCATCCTAATTGAAAATTAGTCTTCCAGAATGTCATGCAATTTTGTGTGTCATTATCTCCAAGGAAAAACATATTGAATAAATTCAAATGTCCGTGTCTCCCCAATGTTGGCCACATCTGAAAGCTGTTGCTACTTTGCCCTGAACAGAATTATTGAGGCACTTGGCTGCCAGCCATCAACAGATGAAACAATTCTGATTCAGTGGATTTTTTTCCCCCCAGTTCTCTTAGCCCACTATTGAAATTGCAAGCCAGGGTCATTCTTTTCTAGGCCTACCAGTCTCAGCTGTCTGGGATTTGCATTGCAGACTGTCCAAATCCTCTTTATGCTGCCAGCCTTGCAGAAGCACCAAGAGCGCAGTGTCCATGACGTTGGGCATGAGCCATTTTACACACATTAAACACACATGCACACATCTCTTCCCTGAGGGGAGTGCCTATGCAAAACTGCTGGTACTTCTCCTCCTGTCCCTCAGTGTCTCACTCTTCTACTCTCTTACACATCACAAAATTAAATGCAAGTTTCAAACCGTGTCTGACAACTTTCTGAGGTTTCTGTCATCTCTCTTGTTCAAGAATTTGTCTTCCAGTTCAAGGATTATTTTTTCTCTTGCCTGTAGGATGCTTGACTTAATTTGTTCCTAAAGACTCCAGTCTTCCTTACTGTATGAAACTAATCATTGTGGTATTGAATTCCTTTCTTTTTTCAGTAAAACCAAAACACTCCTCTGCTTAATGAATTCATTAGGCTTTTGATTTATATAAAAATAATAAACAGAAGAAACTGATGCTGGAAAAAAACCCCAACATTCTCCATTGCAAGTCACAGGGCACGTAAAAACTTTGATACCAAAGTGTTTTTATGCCTAACTTCTGCTCAAGAAAATAAATTAATTATTTTCATACTGCTACATCTGATGCAGATTGAACCATGAAAAGCTAATGCCACCACAGTGCAAGTGGAGGGAAAAGGCAGGAAAAAACTCTGCAGCAGCCCTGCAACTGCAGGTGTAAAAACTGGAGAGTACCTCTATGGAGGAAAGGCAACAAAGCTTTAAGCTCTTTTTTGTCTGCCTCTAGATGCTCAAAGAACTCCCCAATAACACATTCTTTCCTTTCGTTTTTAGACCTTGTGGCTCTCATTTTTGCAGTTTTAAAAGTCTAAGTTTAACAACTTATTGAACCATTAACTTGCTCTGCAAGTGAGCATTGAAAATGAACAGGGCTGACAGAAATTACCAGCTCTGCTGTCAGCTGTTCACTGTTGTCCTTTATAAGTGTTCTCATGAGAATTAACTCTTCCCTCATCCCCTGCAATTAGCTCTGTCTGGTTTGGATGCCAACAAATGCAAGAGAAACATCAGAGGAGCTAGAAATTCCAGATGTGGCAGCTCAGCACTGTCAATTAGTCATCTTCCTCCCATGAGAGCACTGCAGAAAAACCTCCACTCTTGAGGTTTTTGTGTGTTGGTGTGGTTTAATTACATGTGCTCCTGTCTCCTTACAGTGCTGGAAGAAAAGGCTCAGGGATATGAATAACCACCTCTTCCATAGTGTATTTCAGACTGTAAGCCAGTCAAAGCTGTAATAGACAACAGGGAGTTGCCAAGGCAATTGACACTATGTACAGCAACTCGCCACATCCTCAACTCCTCTTAAAATACACTCAGTGCTGTCAAAATTACCTATTGGTCAGGGCCAAGGAACACCTCTTCCAATTCTGCCTGTATCTGCAGCAAATGCAAGCATTTGGCAGTAAAATCAGTAGCTCTTTTGAGACTTGTGACCTGCAGAAAATCTTTGACCACTCACTAGAGACCAGACATTTGGTAATAAACAGAGAAATAAGAAGTAAATTTAATTAAGGTCAAGTAAGAATCTGCACATCAAGAAAGATGAAAATGTTCAGGCATAGCTGTTACTTTATGAGGAAAAGCTTTGTGAAAAGGAGTTTAACTAAAGAAGCAGTTAAAAATCTGAACCAGAAAAGGGTAACTCCATGACTGTGAGTTCCTTTCTTACAGAAATTAGACGTTCCTTATAAACTTGGAACCAGACAGCAGTTCTGCATAGTTTGTGACTTGGGACTGAAAGCCTCCTGACAGAGAGCAAAGGCAAAACCCTTTCATTTCTCTCTAGCCTGTATGATAGAGGTACTTTTTCATCTTGAACCTGGGACTCAATCAGAAGAAATTGTGCTTGCAGGAAGGTCAGGAGCTGCAGCGAGTGGATTTCAGGCAGGCAGCTACTCCCAATGCATCAGGCTCCGCAGGGGCTGCACCCAGAGCTGCAGTGACAACACAAAAGGACAGTGAGATCATAAACTCAATTAAAAATGCCTGTGTGTTTCTTATGTGTGTTCTCTGACAGCACCTTGCCTGTTCCAAAATGGACACTTGACTCTCATAAAGAGCAGGAGTAACCTGTGAGTAAAGTGGTCTTTGCAAGCACAGACCATCTCCTTAGCTGGCCTCCTGCCAAGCTGTCCACTCTTTCTCCTCCTCTCACAGGAGACACCTCAATGGGCTACAAATGCAATACATGAGAGAAGAATGCAGTGTATAATAAAGGTATTTTCTGTAAAATTCTCACAATGAAGGACTACCTACATTCCTGTGTGTTTAGTTTAGGCCCTCTGGTTGGCACTCTGGTGTCATTTCAGTCCCCTAGCAGTGCATCTTCCCAATAAAGGCATTCAGTGGGAAGTTTAGGAAAAGCAACTGTACTTCCATGTGCAGTGACAACAATCACTGCTGAAGGAACTGCCCTGGACATGCCAGGCAGCCCCACAACTGCAGAGAAGGGAGGAGTCAGAATAGTGGGGGTTTTGTCTATTTCTGCAGTGTACATTCAGAGGAAGCTGCACCATTTTTTGTGACCTCACAACAAATACAGGCAACCTTTCAATTTTTTTTTTCCTGTTTTCACAAAGTTTGCAGAGAAAACAAAAATTCATCTTTTTCTAGAAAATACTCAGAGGGTTACTATGGTCTAAAATCTATTTCAGTATTAGGAAATGGTAATTCAAGAAAACTTCACTAATCTTGATGGGAGATCAAAATGTGGAAGCAAGGTCTTACAGCATTTTACTTCAAGGAAACACAGAAATCCCAATGGTGCAAGTTGAACTTCCATTTTAACTTTCCTACGAGTATAATTTCATTTTATCTTCTTTAATTTCAGTTTCTGGAGGTTACTATCACGGATGAGAACACAGGTATTACTGGCCTGCTCAAAAGTAAACTAAAAAGCAACTATATCTCAAATAACAAGACTCAGTTTTAATAAATAGTTTCCTCTGAGCTCCTTTAATTATTCCATTAAATCTCCCATAATAATAATAATAATAAAAGAATATAAAAGGCCAACGGTATTTTTGTTCTGACTCAGTACAAAATTAGCTCTCTGGGAGACTCCTCAATAGTTTTCAGGATTCTTCTCTTACCTTTCCAAACAAAACACAGCATATTTGCTCTCAGTTAAAAGCAGATCTCTTCATGTTTTAGCTGAGCAATTTGGGCTCATTGCTAAGGGCTAAGAAAGCTGGGAGCCCAAGGTTCCTTGGAGCAGCTGTGACCTCCCACCAGCAGAAAGCTGTGACTGAGCAGGGACACAGACAGCAGCACCCCACAGATCTGAGTGGCCTGGCTGGGGTTAGCCTGAAAGACAGAAACATTTTGTGTGGCTGCAAGTGTAGTCAGGAGTTAGAGGAGCAGATCACAGGGCTGCTGTGCATTTCCACAGACTCACACAACAGCTGGGCTTGGAAGGGACCTCTGGAGGTCATCCAGTCCCACCTCCCTGCCAGGGCAGGGTCACCCAGAGCAGGTGACACAGGAACACATCCAGGTGCATTGGGAATGTTTTGAATTTTGCAACTTAAAAGGCATTTGTAAACAGTGCTGAGTTTTGGTCTTTGATTAATGAATTGGGAATGAAGCAGATCTCCAGAGGAAATCAATTTTATTCAATATCAGAGCAAAACATCCCTGCAAATATTTAGAAAAGAAGTTATTGAAAGCTGCTCAGTTTACTTCTACAATTTCTGCCCTGAGCCCTCCTTCCATCCTGTTTTTCACTGCTCTCAGATGAATATAACAAAATTATAACTGCTGGATGCCACTTCAGACCTCTTGGGTTCTGGAATCATATCCAGAATCTGTGTCATTCTTATGACATCTGGTGAGATGTTGCCACCTTCATACAAGAAAAAGCAGTGATTTCATCCTGTGGCTGCAAGAGCATCAGTCGGGAGTTTCACAGCACCCTATACAAATAACCCAAAGAAAACATATTTGATACTCAGAAATCAGAATGATTGCTTTCCATAAAGACATTCCTTTTCCCTTACTACAAATTGTATCTTTTTATACAAAAAAAGAGAAATAGGCAGAGATACTGGCTATTATTTATTTTTGAACTTGAGAATAGCATGGCAATAAAAACTCCAAATTATTTCACTCTCATTAAAGTTAGGGATTTTTTTTTTTTTTTGCAAGAGAGACTTCCAAATATGTGTGACAAAAAAACAAGTAAATTTCCACCACACTTTTTTGTGTCATATGTGAAATATATTTTAGAAGTTTAAGTTTTTTGCACTTTGTCCTGTAAAGCCATCACATCTTCATAGGACATTAGCTGTCACAATGAAAGTTGTACAAGGCTAGGAACAGATTCTTTTCTTCAACAAATGTGAGTTAAGGTCATCCTAATTCTTCCAGATCTAGAAAGGCTTGGTGAATTTCTAGTTCTCTTTAGATAGAAAGTTATTCTGCTGGAAGGGCTGGATGTCTCTGGGTTTCCTTTAGAAGAAGAGTCCACTCTCCAAAGCCTGGGGACAGCTTTGGAGAGTGCAGCTCAGGCTGCATCCCTTGTTGAGTTGTCTAAAGATCTTGGCAAGGTCTTCAGCAAAGCAAAAAAATAAATAACTAACACCTCAATGTAACTTAAAAAATCTAAGGGATGAGCACATAAAAGGACTTCCACATGTCTTAATACAATGTGTCAATCTGCAAAATGCCTCACACCTCTTCAGGCTTCACCCTTACATCATCTCTCTTAAAGCCTATGTTCAATTGCTTTCCAAATTTATTTTCTCTCCAATTTTATTTTCATTTGTCCTGAACGTAACTGATGGTGCATCCAGCAATTCCTCTCACACACCACAAATCAAAAGCTTCTTTCCATGAGGATGCCAGCTTCAAAGTCTAGAACTAGACTTCAAGTCTAGTTTGACTTGAAAAATCTTGCAAAAGAGGTCTCTGTTGTTCAGAAATGGATAACACGGATTGTGCTTGTGTGTGCTTCCACACATCACTGAAAGATTAAGAGGCAGTATCCATAACCTCCTTAATTTGATTCAGCTAAGGAAGCACCAGGCACGCCCTCTCTCTTTGTCTCTAGCAACAGCAAGAAAGCTGATGAAAATTTTCACATTGAGAACTCTGACACTGTTGTGGTGCGTTTTAGCAATATTTAACATTTTCTCTCCAAAACACAAATTACTGTTCTGTGCTGACTAACCACAGACTTGAAATTTCTCTCACACAGATAGAAAATAGCTGTTCCATTTTTCTCCTTTAACACAAAGGCTCCCAGCACTATTGTACACTGAAAAGGTCACAAGACTGACCTGTATGTTTTTATCTCTCCAAGTCTCTCATTCTTCTTGCATATTATTTATTCTTTGTGATATGAGCAAAACAGCTCCCAGTTTTGAGGCCAAAAAGCCACTGCCACTTCCAAAACTTACTTCCAGTCTCTGCAGACCACCTGCCATGGCCTTGGGAGCAGACAAACCCCTGGCCTGGGAAACAGCCACAGCTCATTTTCTGCGAAGCCATCCCCAAAATTCCTTTGAGTACAGCATGGGTAGCAGATGTGTGGATGTTTCTGTACCAGTGAGGCAGTCTGGGCAGCAAGGTGTCACAGAAACACCACACAAAATATTTCTCTCCCTCCTTTCTATCCCACAAGTCCTTCCAAGGGCCTCTATTCCAGAACGGGATTATCCTGACCAGCCTCTCAGGGCACATGAGATATTCCCAGCCAATTTCATTAGCAAGCTCTGAGAGCTGCCAGATATTCTTCAAGGCAAGCTAACCTCCTAGTCACATGAAGTACCAACAAACAGTATTTTAAAATTATGCTTAAAATCAAGCCCCTAAATGCCAAAATCCAATTCATTTGGGTGCTAAGAAGAAGGTGTGGAAAAAACCTCACCACAACAACAAAACCCCCACTAACTACATCAAACTCAGTAATACTGATTTTAGCTTGCTTTCACTTCCTTACATTTCATAATCTCCCCTATGAACTCTGATTCTCATCTATTTAAAGAACTCCAGATGACATTTTTAAAGGAATAAAGCTGCCCTGAAGCTGCTGTGCCTTCACCTTCCAGATACCAGGGGCAGGTGAGCATCGAGGGCCACACCCCACAGCTGGTTTTGAGGGCTTCTACATGAAGAGAATCATATTTTTCTCAATACGTGAGAATTCTCAATCATTCTCAATACGTGAGAATCACCAACCAAACAGGAAGCTGAAGAATGCTGGAAGAAATATCCAATTACATGTGGAGCTCTTCAGGAGGTAATGACTTCAAAAAGTCTATGGAAAAGAAAGATCTTTTTCCTCATGAATATGATGCAGGACTCGAATAGCCAGACATCTGTCATTTTGATATGTGCATGGTCTCCAGAGCTGTCTAGCTGACAAAGCCACGGCCATTAAAATACATCCTAAATAAAAAGAGACACAACAGCCCATTATTCTTAAGGCTGCTCTGTACCACACAGATTTGCAATGGGGATTTGATACAGTCCCAGGCAAATCTATGACTCACCATTAGAAATCAGAGCAGTAGGGATCAGGCTACTGTATCATAAGGAAAAAACATTGTATTATTTCACATTCTCCTGATGTTGTGTTATCAGAATTTCTTCTGACCAATGTATTTTAGTTTCCCATTACAGATAATTAGAATGTGTTTTGTCTCAATGCAATGTCCACTCAAATGAAACACTGAAGAGCATGATTAAAAATCAAGTCAAAGTATCTAATAGGTTTTCCTGTCACTGCTCATGGACATACTCTGCATTCACTCTTTTCTAATTCACTGTCTTTATACATGCAACTTGAAAATAGCTCAGGCAATTCTAATTCATAGCTGGGCACGGCATGCCCAACAGTGACAGAGGTAACAATGAAAGCAATTTATTAATAAAAATAGCAAATAATTATTTGAATGACAATGTCACCACCCCCATACTGTGCTTCTCCAAAGTAGCTTGTCATCTGGCTTTATTTATCCAAAGCATGCGTGCCCCTCCCTATGAGCCTCTTCCCTGCAAGACTGCATTTCACTCTTCTGTCTAAAAAAATGCTCCAAGAATAAGGACCTGTGATTCCTCACCTCCACAGACACAGGCCAGGGAACTGATTCCTGTAATTTAACTTTGATTCCACATATGGTTTGGCCATAAGGCGTTCTTACCTAATTTGTTCCACCAGTCATGAAACATTTACAGTATCAGACTGTTTTCTGGGTCTGACTTTTATTAAAAACCCACTGAGGCATATGAAACATTCATGTCTACAGCATATGCTAAACCAGGGCAACATTAGAAGAGGCAATGCTGCCAGCTTCAAAAAATAAAGGAAAACATGAAAAACAAATCACACTCTACCAACTACACCTTTCATTTTTCTTCTTAAACAGAAAACATTACTTATGAGCAATAGAGTTTTGGTTTCAACTATGGTCAAAACAGACTCAATCCCAAGTACAGCATTTCATTCACTGACACAGGAGATTTCTACACAAAGCAGTTCCAAGGCTCAGGGCACACCTGGAGGTTCAGATAAAAGAAATTAAAAGGAATTATGTGAGATGTTCCCCCTCCCAGTACTACAGGTTAGTACAGGTGTGCCTGAGCACTGTTTATTTTAGGGCTATCCTGCTCCACTCTGCATCTGTAGCCCTGTTGCTCACCTGTAGCAGTTAAAAGGAAGATGAGGAAAAGAGCAGTGAATCTGAGAATCATCATCTCCTGGAACTTTACGTGAGCCCTACAGCCTCTCAGTCCTTGTACATTTCTTATTTTGAGATCATCCCCTCATCACCTTAAAGAAAATTATGCCCTCTACACACCCACTAAATACAATTAAAGCAATAATAGCTTGATCACTAAATGATAGCCATGCTTTTGTCACAAAGCTCTGTCAAATCCTGGCTGCACTGACCCGACCAGCCTACAGACCCATCACGTCAATATGCAGCAAAAAGCTGCACAAACCTGTGTCCTGAAGTAGAGCAGGAAGTATTCCATCACCAAGACAGCCAAAACTTTGGGACAGTCTCATTATTTTTCCACAGAGGACTCAGAGAGCCCTTGAGTTAGTTTCCTATGGCTCAGATTGCTATAACCCTTCTTCTCCAGAGCAGGAATGTACGGTCCAAACACATGTTTGGTCGTAGGTCAGAGACAGAAATCATGACTGGAGCCCTCTTGATCACGAGACAAACAGCCTGTTTGATTGTTCACAACCTTCTTATATGGGGAGTTCAAAACTCCCGGGTCTAGACACTGACTGGTCTGGGTCTGAACACAGCCCAGCTCCCTGGCCAGTGATGCATCTGCATGTAGGGTTGGAAGGGACTGGCTGAGGTCTCTGCTTGAGTTTAAATCTGTCCTATGATTGTTCACCTAGGGACTTGTTTATCGAACTAGGAGAGCCAAATTTTTATTATAGCCACATTTATCTGCCCTGCTACAGACTAGCTGTACTGTAACAAAACACCACTTCCTATGCACTTAAAATTCTTTAATCTATAAAGCAGTAAGCCAAATTAAAGCACTATTTTTATTGGACATGAGGTTATTATCAAGATCTGATAACTGACTGACTTAGAATATACCTCCACTTCTCAGCCTTGCCATGCTTTGCAACACCTGATCACTTCTTTCTGAAGTTCTGAAGAAAAAAGCACTTTCACTGTGATTGAAGGAGGAAATTTGGTAATGCTGAAATCTTCTTACTGTGACTGACTTGATTGTGGGTATGCAAAAGGTAGAACCACACACTTTCAAGTTCTAGAACAATGTTAAGTGGCAATTAACAAGTCAGTATTAAGAGGTGATGTTCATCATCACTCTAATTAGCTTAGAAAAAATGTAACATATTTTCCCCCTTCTGTAAAAAGAACTGGAGTGAGCTTCTTCACAACTGTATTTTTTTTTCCAGAACAGTGGTAAAGAAAGATTTTCTTGTCAGTAGCACCCATAATAACTTTCCTACAACAGAATAAACCATGGGCAATTGCTAAAATGAGTATTAACACTTCCACAGAGCGTCAAGGAAATACATAGTGTTGATGTCAGTGGAGTCAAGAGATGAAAATATAGTGCTAAAGAACAACTTCTATAAAATGTACAACTGAGGAAATACTGACATTTGGAATTCAGAGTTATTTAGTGTTTTCCAAAACAAAGCATTCAATAAGCACTGTGTAGTATAAACACTGCATCCAAAGGTAAGAGGAACTCAAAGTCAGGTCTCAGATGTATTGGCCAGACCCTGGGGCAGAGGGGAGAATAGGTGACAACACCCCCTCCAAACAGGAAGAGCAGGAATTTGTACAAGCTCTTGTGACTGAGTCCCTATTGGTGCTATTGCTGTTTATAAAGCTCCTAGAAATGAGATAAAGATGAAAAGCGAAATTAAAGCAAATAAACTGGGTTCATTGAGACTCTCACTAAATCAACATGAGTTGTTACAGAGTCTCTCTAGTTTGAAATCCTCTGTATCAGCTAATGTTCTGAAGCAGACCATAAATGCCTCTTATTACTTACTCCCTCATATTTTCCTATGGTCCCAATGGCTTACAGTCACACCAAGGTGAGGTGTGCAGGTGGATAATGCAGGTTTGGAAAAAAAAAAAAAAACCAACAAACAGAGACCACTGCTTCTTCTAGCAGGATCTGTCTTTACTACACACACTCCATTATTTATGTTTCTGCTATGGGAAGGTTTAGGGAAAGTTTTGGGAAGGTGCAGAAGGAAAGACAAAACAGCCACACCACCAAGCACCTGGCAGAGCAGACACTTCTGCCCTTATCAGTCATTCCCCAAACATGCTCCCTCCCAGCACTCTGGGTGGTAAAGGACAACATTCACACGTGGTGTTTATGACTGGAGTCAACCCTTTGGTGTGCACCTTTCCCAAGAGAACAGAGGGCCTTTATCAAAGTCCAGATAAATGTGACAGGCCACTGCTTCTACACAGAGCTCCCATCAAGGTCAGGATGGCTGCAGCAGGCCACTGCTTCCACAGATATTAGACAGGTGATATAATTTGAAAGACCAGAGAGGCTTTTGGACACAGAAGCTGGGACTGGAACACTGCTTTTTTTATATGCAAAAAATCTGCACTTCTAGAGAGTTCACAAACCTCTGGACTATGATGCAAGTCTGGCATTCTGATTCTTGAGAAGGTCTGTACTCACTCTCAAAAATCAGTACAGCCCAGCATTGCCCAATGTTGTACACCACAGATTTCTTGTCTTTAAATCTCTCAAGCCTGACCAAGTAACACCTCTCTCTGAGCCCAGGATCACTGCCATACACCCCGAGCAGTACAGGGCATCTGATGCTAAATTCCATAATTTGTGTTCAGGATGACTGGAAGCAAACTGACAATCCTCCCTCTCCTCACAATGGCACTCTGCATCCTGCTCAGCAGAAAGGTATATCTTTCCACTTCCAAATTAGGAAAACCAGGAATTTGTGGCACAAGCAGAAAAATTTAGCCAAGAAATACCCAGGTTTTTTAAAGAGAAACTCAGTAAGTCAGTAGCAGTGTGAGTGAGTAAGATGTAGGAAATAATAGTCAATACAAAAAGACAAGAATTTAAAAAGACAGCTTTCACTTACACTTTCTGCACATTTTAAAACTATCCACCTGAGAGGAACTCAGTAGGATGCAGGGAGGTTTTTTTGTTGTGCATGTCAAATGTCTTTAACAAGATATAGAGCCTTGGCCTCTGCACCATAGTCCTCTACACCCAATAATTACTATAAAATCTGTTATTAAGAAGCATTACTAGACTCATGTTTTTAAATCTCCAAGATGCAATACAGGTAAGGGGTCAGTTTGGCCCACAATGCAAAGAAATACCGAACAACTTTGGCAATAAAAGTCTTCCACAATTCTGAGCTCATTTAATGCACCAGACAACTGGTGAAAAAATGGGTTAAGCTTAGACAGATGTGCTGCTTATTCCAGTATCAGCATGATTTCTTGGGAAAGCTGCTAGAAATACTTTGGTAAGACAAAGTAGGTGACCTAAGTGTCCATGTTGTTGCTTTAACAATAGCAGATATATGTATTTTGTAGTGTTTACCTTTGTCATTCTAACGTAAGACTTTGAAACAAGGTGAAATTGAAATAGCCTTTCTGAGGAATGATAAACTGCAGATGAAACCTACAGTGTTAAGTGGGGAGGGGAGCATTCAGTATATCCTTGGTGATCACTGGAAATGCCAGGGAATGAAAGAAGAAATGTTCAAAGTATATACAGATATACCTTTGCTTAGGGTATCTTTTTAGTCCTGTGATGAATCATTCTGAACCCAGTGTCTGTGTACAGTCTAGCTGGACAGCCTGCTCTTCAGCTACATAATCAGAACTCAGAGATAAGTCAGATAAAAATTAATGGCCTCAACTAATCCTGCATCACTTGAAGTGGGGGGAGATGGGGGGTGTTTGTGTGTAAACATACAGGGAATTGTTTTCTTTTTTACTATTTTAGGAAAAGTATGGGAAATATTGGGTGAGCAATATGAGTAAGGTACACTGACTCATAATTTAGTATCAATGTCCCAGATTCCACAAATATATAATGGTCTCTGCAGCACATCTATATATAGCATGTATTTCTATAAAGGGATAAAATTATCACCATTTTTTCTGGTGATAAATGGCAAATTGGCAAAATGGCAAAAAATGGTGACCATGGCAAATCCTGATAGGAAATTCATGTCTCGTTTCAATGTGTGCTGGTTTTAGAAGTTCAAGGTTTTCATTTTGGCTATGTACAAATATATTCTGAAATGTCAGGACACAAGGCGGTATGAACCCAGTACAGAACTAATAAATGTATTCTGATCTCTGCTTGAACAGTCTGGGTGAGCCACTCATAGTGTTCACTCATTTCATAAATGCTTTGGTAACTTCTGGAAGGAAATGGCATTGAATTCCAATTGCACAAAGAAGATACCACTGATGGTAACGAAAATTATTTTTGTTGCCTTCTATAAACTCACAAAACATAACCAATTATATCTTCCAGGTCTGCTATTTATTTACAAGAGAATAGGGAGATTAGTTTGAACAGACAATAAGCATCTGCTATCTATGCTAAAAATTGTTATGGAAAGGAGATATTGAAGGAGAAAGAGTGAAGGTCATGTTTTGTACTGCAGTAACAAGAAAGGTTCATTTCTTTTATTATCAATGGAGAGGATTTAAAAATAAGTACTAAAAGCAGCATGAAATACAATCCTCTAACAGACACCAAAACTATTTCTGTGTGTTCCTAGCAAATCTTTTTGACTGTTACAAAGAAGGAAGGTTCCTGACGACTTTGAAAGAGTGGTTAATACCAGGCACAGCAGAAAAACTTTTTTCTTCTCTCCCCAAAAGAAGGACATTTTCAAGGTAAAGAACCCATTGTTCTACCACTGAACACTGAATAAAAATACACCTGTCAATTATAAATATCATCATCATCAACCTGGTTTGACCTCCAGTCACACACAGCCCTTGGTTATGCAAAACACACAGGAACATTGTGGGGACCCATCTCAAACTACACAAAATCCTTCTATTCACACAGAAGAGAAAGTCAGGTTTTGCATGAGGCCATACAAGCTTGTATGAATGTAAGAATAGAGTTATTTTGTCTAGGAATATGAGGAAGAAGGTCTTTTTTAGCTCAAGCAACTTTGCTTGAATTTCACCCCCTCCCCTTGGTCTGCTCAAATTCATGCAGATCTATTTGTGCTCAAAAATAACTGTTCCATATTCTAGGAAGCTGCTTTGGGGGCATATTGTTTCACCATTTGACCACACTGCTGACACGTGGAAGGTTTAGTAGAGAAAATGGAAAAGTGAGACTGTGGAAGAGGGATGCCTCTACTTCCAACTGAACTATCTCCTGCTGTGATCTTTCACAGCCATACTCCTGGCATAAGCCCATATTCCTTCTCTCCCCCACGTGAAGAATCGTTTCATCTGCTACTGGTTACCACACCCTGCAAGACCTTCTGCTACAGCTGCTCATGAAAATGCTCCTGAGCCCAGGTCTTGGGAAGGGGACACTAAGAAATCCCTCCATGAGAACTGGTTCTGTACAGCCAGGTCAGGCCTGGGATGCAGCCACGTGAGGAGCTGAGGGAAGGTGAACCTCAGAGGAGTGAAGGTGGATGGGCAGCTGTAACCAGAAGAGGAGTTAGGGCCCTCTGTCAGTGCAGACAGCTCAGCTTGTTCTCACTGACTCTTCCTTCTGAAACCTTCTGCCAGGTACTTTGAGAAGGCATTAATTTAATTTCCCCACGAGCAGTTCAAACTGTGACTGGAATGTGTTTCTGGAAGATGAAAGGATAATTACAGGTGATTTCTCAGCCTCTGCCCTCTGCCAGTCCAGTTCAAGGTGTTGTTTTGATTCACAATATACATGTCAAAATGGGATATTGTTTTTGCCTGTTCCCTAGAATCAAGCACTTTAAATCAATGAAATGTTTACAATAATCTAAAACTTCTGAGAATCAGGTGAGATCACTTCAGCTTGAGGTAAATTCACACAACCTATCTGGCTTGCCAACAGAGCAAAATAATACAGCAGCTATTATATAAGGGTGTTGGCATTGTTCTATAAAAAGATATAATATTAGTTAGTTTTTTCTTTACCAAAAAGCCCATAATCTAGCTGACTTTTAGGTATTCTTACTGTAAGGCAATTACTGACTATAGTGCTATAAACTAAGAATAGGTATGAGGCCCTGGATCTAGAGGATCAGCCAGATGACATAGAAGAAAATGATCTGCCCAGTGAGCCTCCCAATTACACTTCATCTTTCCAATTTCCATTTCTTTCCAATCTGTCAGACAGATCACCACCTCTGACATTAAAAATAAAAGAAGGGTAGTCCTTGTGGCTGACTCCCTTCTGAGGGGAACAGAAGGCCCTACATGTCAACCAGAGCCATTCCACAGGGAGGTCTGCTGCCTCCCAGGGGCCCAGGTATGGGATATTACTGAGAGGCTCCCTGGGTTGATTCAGCCCTCAGATTATTACCCACTGCTGATACTCCAGGCTGGCAGTGATGAGACTGAAAAGAGGAGTGTCAGGGCAATTAAAAGGGACTTTAGGGCATTGGGTCAATGGTTGATAGGGCTGGAGCACAGGTGATGTTCTGCTCAGTCCCTTTGGTGGCAGAGAAAAACGGTGAAAGGAATAGGAGAACCCACATTATTAACAAGTGGCTCGAAGGTTGGTGTTATCAGGAGAATTTTGGGTTCTTTGATCGTGGGGCAACTTTTTTGGCACCTGGCCTGCTGGAACTGGATGGGCTCCATCTCTCTGTTAAGGGCAGAAGGATTTTAGCTCATGAACTGGCAGAACTCACTGAGAGGGATTTAAACTAGATTTGAAGGGGGAAGGGGGTGCAGCTGGGCTGTCTGGAAGCAGGCCCAAGGGTGGTAAACTCGAGTTAGGGTGAAATCAGTAACCCAGCTGAGGTGCATGTACACTAATGCACACAGCATGGGTACTGAAAGTGAGTACAGGCCCAGCAGGAGCTCTCAACTACTACACCAGTATAAACAGAACAGAGCATTACTTTGTATTTCTGGCATTTGGGCTGGGTGGCATCTAGTCAGCATGTTGTATTTGTCACAAATCTCTCTCAATCGCACTGTCAGTAACATTGTTTCTGCTATTTTCCTCTCCCTATTTGCATTATTCAGTCATGTATATGCAGTTACCCTCATGTGTTAGTCATCTTCAGTCTCTGCATTCGTCTATAGCTTTGTTGTACACTTCTGCATTTCAGCATTAACTAGCATGTTTATATTTTCCCCCCTATGCAAGCCTCCATCATTCCACCCTGATACAAGCTTGCTGGCTTTTTCACTTTCAGTCAAGCTCTGAAGACACCTCAGTTCCACTGCCCTGAACAACTGAGTTTTTTGCATGAGTTTTGTATTTTTATTTTGTTTTCTAAACCAACTCCCTAAACTTTCTCTTTATTTTTGTGATTAAGGGTCACAGGCCTCTTTCAATTCCAGAGCAAATAGCTTTAACTGATGGTCTTCTCAAGCCTGAGAAACTGATGGCTTTCTCATTCTACAGAATGTAATGCTGTTTACCTTTCATTCTTTTTTTTGTTGTTGTTGCTCCTTGTAGTGTTAGAACCACTCTTATAGGGATGAATTATCTCTTCTTCCAGTCATGATTTTTTTTTTATTCTGATGTCATATACACTTGGTTCTACCTTCTGTTTTATTTTGGCCACAGTAATTTTATTTACCCAAAGCAAAGTTGTGCCTTTGCATATGCTTCTTGTTTCCTTTTGCACAAGGCAACTACAGGTGCGCTAATTCAGCGCTGGCAGTTTTTCACCATTCCTTCTAAATTTATTCTGCTGTGTTCTATTCACACATCACCTTGACAACCCTGTGATTGATACTCCCCCAGGCAGCCCCAGAAACCAGTGGTGCAACACTCCCCAGCCAGCTGTGGGAGGGCAAAAGCAGCATTTCCCTGGGCCCTGGCAATGACTCTTGTGCCAGAACTGGGCAGCTGCTGGGTAATACCCAGATTTAAGGGAATAATAATGACTATTGTAACAAGATTGACCATCACTGGCCTTCCCTGATACCCTGTCTCAGACTAAGGACCAAAGAGCTGTGGGGCTGAGCTGTGCCAAAAGGAAAAGACCCTCATTTCCAACTGGAGCCATGGCATTTATGGCCCAGGCACAGAACAAGACAAATCCACAAACGACTGACCTTTGTGCACAGCACCTGCACAGGTAACACAAGAGCTGCTACAAGCCCAGGTGAAGCACATTTCCATCACATTACGACACCATCCTTGTAACATCTCCACTTCTATCTAGAAGAGTTAAACTTTATTGTTCAAGGGTAAAGTAACAGCTGGTCTAACATTTGCAGTAAGTTATATCAGCTAGGTCTTTTTTTATGTTTCCTGATCTTATTAAGTTTTATTACCAGTCCATGATAAAGTTTGCAAACCAGCAATTTTGGTGATCCACCATAAGTAATGAAATGACAAGAAAATCAGGTTAAAACAACATTAAAAGGGAGACTCATTCTTAACTGCAGAGCGTGGGAAGCTGCAAGTAAAACTCCCATTAGCAGTAAATACTGAAGCTTGAAAAAAATTCCTACATATTTGCCAAAATAGATTCAGTGAGGTTTCCATGCATTAAGGAGGATCATGGGACTCAAAGTTATTTTTCCCTCTTTACCTTCCTGAGCTTACCTGCTAGTTCTTGCTTTACATATTCTAATGCCATGAACAAATATTTTATTTTAAATTTCACATGCCACATATATAAACCTGTGTACACTTTGACTTGCAGTGGAGAGTTTCTTAGCTGGCAGAGGAGTATTTAGGGATGTGTCCTGTCCCAGATCATTAAGAAGCCTGCTTTACCAGGGTGACTGGTGAGTAGTTTTAAAAGCTGAACAGAAGTTCCTCAACTGAAGAAATGCTGAGGTGCAGAGAGGTGTCACTGCTCTAAGCACAATAAGAGGAAACCAGCAGGTCCAGGCAGGGGGGTGAAAGGTGAAATGTGTGTGTTCTTCCAGGTGGGAAGGACTGATCCAGGGGCTCCTCCACTGTCTCACAATGATTCATAGGGTCCTTAATTGCAATTCAGGACTTGTCATAGCATTTCCATGGAAAGTCCTGAGCACAGCAGTGTTGGGGGGAGCAGCATCTGGCTGCTTATTCCCAGAAAAGGGAGGGGCCTTGGGGTGACCCCACAGGGACTTTGGGAGGGGCCAGGCACAGCCAGGCACAGAACCAGCAACAGAATCCTGCAGTATTTATTCACTTGATGACAATGAATGTCCTTTGCTCTCCCTGCTTTGAAATTATCATAATTTTGACAACACATGAAATAGGAAAATTTTGGGATATCTAAGCACCTCATTCCAACAAGCTTCCCAATTCCTTCATTCTCCTCAGTCAATTTTGAAAACATCTTTTAGCACCAAATTGAAACAATGATTTTCCAGTATGCCTCTACTTTCTTTTAATGTACAAACACACTTAGGACATACATTCAGCTTCACTTCATAAAGAGTAAAGTTCACCTCTGCTGCAAGCCAGAGCAGCCACAGCAATTAAATTCCAATTTTAAGTGAGACTGCTGAGGCTTTGGCTTCATGCTCTCCCCCCAAAGACCAGCAACTTTCCTACTAAATGAATTTCCTGATAAATACCCCATCAGTGACAATCATTTCAGATCTGACTCCTGACACGGATTTTTACTGACAACAGAAGATGACCAAAAAAGTCCCTAAGCATCATAACAAGCCATCTGTCACTGTTCGCTCTTTCAAAAAATTAGTTATCACGTAGCACTCACTCTCTTTTTCAGCATTTTATTCTACTAAAATATTCTGACAGTTCTGCCACTTTATTCATGGGCAAACAAGGTTAATATTTTCTGAAGACAAAAACTAACTTCACTGTTTAATTTTCTACAATATACATTGACACATGTCTTTCAATCTAATACCTAGGGCTTGTGTCATACTTGGAGCAAAAATTTCCCTGATTAGCTGGAATGTCCTGAGGCCTCAGAATTAATAATGTGAGAATGAGTTTTGTTTTGTTTTCAAACAACTTTTTAAAAATTCAAATGATGGATTTAATTAAAATGCAATGTATTTTCCAAAATTCCTCCTAGTCTTTATTGCCAACCTACCTCATGCATACCAATCCTTGAAAAATTAACTCTCCTTTTGTAGCAACATTTCAGGGAAAAATACTTAGTGAATTAATTAGTAAGGATGGCAGGCAGACAAATTTCTGGAAATTAATTTTATTATCTACAAACCTAAATTTTCAGATCTTCCCCTGAGTGTGCCAGCTTTTTCTGTACCTATGCACAAACAAAGCTGCAGTTACAGAAGCCACCAAAGCCTGCACAGCCACAGCCCAAGTTTACCAATGCAACGTTGTTTATGCAATCATGTGCAATTTAGTCAAGATCAGTAGAAATCATCTTTTAAGGAAAATATGGAGCAGTTCTTGAGCACATCCCTACCTAGGAGTCCAGGAATCTGGTATTCTTTGTGCTAACTGAAACGCTTTAATAAATGTAAACATTGCTCACACCATCCACTCCATAATCAGAGCACAGCAGACACAGCTGAAATTGAAACAACAGGGCTTGTGCCATCAGCAAACCCTGAACACGAGCCAGCAGTGTGCCCTGGGGGCCAAGAAGGCCAAGGGCACCATGCCTGGATCAGGAATGGTGTGGCCAGCAGGAGCAGGGAGGTCATTCTGCCCCTGCCCTGGGCACTGCTGAGGCCACACCTGCAGTGCTGTGTCCAGCTCTGGCCCCTCAGTTCAGGTGAGACGCTGGAGCGCGGCCAGAGGAGGCAGTGAGGCTGCTGAGGGGCTTGGAACAGGAGCCCTGTGAGGAACGACTGAGGGAGCTGGGGGTGTTCAGCCTGGAGAAAAGGAGACTCAGGGGTGTCCTTATCACTCCCTACAACTGCCTGAAGGGTGGCTGCAGTCAGGTGGTCTCTTTCTCCAGGCAGCAACTGACAGAATGAGAGGACACTCTACTGTCCATGCCACATCCCAAAGACCACTTTGGTTTTGGGTTGTTTTTGGGTTTGTGTGTTTTTTTGTTTTTTTTTGTTTGTTTGTTTGTTTTTTTGGTTTGTTGTTGTTGTTGTTGTTGTTGTTGTTGTTGTGTTTTGTTTTGTTTTTGGTTTTTTTTTTGTTGTTGTTTTTTGTTTGTTTTTTTTTTTACAAGAAGCCAAATACAACTTAAACTGAAGTCCTTTAGGTCCTTCTAAAAGAGTCTTCACTTAGCTGCTTCTGGTACCACAAAATCTGTAGCCACTCAATGTAACTGCTACACAAGTTAATGAATTTTAGTTTATAACTTTTCTCCGCTTTTAATTAGGCCACTTCAGTTTCAAGTTAACCTATTTTTTTTAATATTTTGTCCATCTCAGTGAGAAATCCTTGGACTATTGACTATCTTCTCCTTTTTTTATAGTCATTTGAAAGAGAAGAGTTAGCAAGTGAAAACCTAAAGAACAATTCATACATTACGGCACATACAGGCTGTATTTCATAAGTAAGGCTGTCGGATTCTGTAGCCCTGTCAGATTTTCCTACATATTTTTTAAAATGTGACAGCCAGAATAAGGAACAAAGTACGGTTTTTCTTCATACAAAATTCAGCATATTAAAGAGGAATTAAATAAAGATGTGAACTTATTAAATAAAGATGACAGACACTGCATCCCACTGTAATCTCTTAAGTGCAGGTGGTGTCAGTCACTTTAATCTTAGAGCATTTTTCCTATACATCTGAATTTGCATCAGCTTTGCTGACCATTTCCTACAGAAACAAATTCCATTACAAGTCACACAATGCCACCAATGTCATCTAAATCCACAAAATATTTATGCCTTTAAAAAAATGCAAATTTTTGTCTTGTTTGAATGCAGCAGTATTATCACCGTCATGGAAGTCTGTGGCAACAAGCAGCACTGGGCTTGCCAGGGAGGAAAAGACGTCAAACCTGCTACACAGTCCCAAGGCAGAGCTTCATCAGTACCCCCAGCATGCAAACACCTGCAATTACCAAAGAGCAGCAGCACTTCAACCTTCTGCCTCTCAGAGCCAAGGTGATAAATAAAGGATGCTCCAACAAGATGGGGAAATGTGGAAAAAAATTCTCTGTCATCTCTGAGAAGTTCGAAAACAAGTTTAAGATGAAATGGGTATAATTTGTGTTTATATGGGTAACACGATGGTTGGCTCTGGCAGTTAAGGGATGAATATTATGTGTGTGTCAAGAGAAGGTTCACTGATGCATAGTTATGTTAGTGTGGTTTGTTGTTTGGATGCCCTCTATTGCCCCCACAGTCCCCTTTCCCCCCGCATGGGGCAGCTGGGAGGAGGGCAGGCTTGGTACTGGGGGGCGGGGCATGGCAGCACCTGACAGCCAATCAAACTGCAAGAAAGCAGCCTCCACCAATGGACGGCATGAAGGAGTTGATTGGCAGTCTGTGGGAGGGGCCAGGGTTGCCTGATGCAACACCAGGGGTATAAAAGGCAGAGCAGCCATTTTGTGGGTGAGCACATGGCGGTTTAGTTCCGTGCTCCCAGCACTGCTCTTTCTCCTTATTCCGCCCTTTGTTGTAGTTTGTAAAGGTTTAATAACCTTTGAAATTTTTAAAAAGTGTTGTTTGTCACAACTTATACATATAAAAGCAGAAATAAAGCAGAGAAAAAAAGACCCCTCCTGCTCTTCTCTGTTAACTCAGACCATTTTGTTTCACTTGTTCTCTGTTGGGTTAACCAGCACAAAGGTCAACCACAGCTTCAGGAATTGGTAGTTTTAGCTGGAGAGAAGATATCCTCAGTTTTGAAATCAGAAGGTAAAACCAGCAAGGAAAGTAAATGGACATGAACCCAAAAAGCAACATAGACCTCTTAGAAAGAACCTGTAAATCCTCCTCAGTATAATCACATATTCTCCCCTCAATCAATTAATCAAAGTCATCTCTGCCATCCTTCATTTCCATGCACTTTTTAAATGTAGTATATTTCGATAGGAGGAGTTCTCACCTTTCCATGCCCCAAGAGTATTCCACACTCACAAAGTATTGGGTGGGGGGGGTGGGCGGGGAGAGAAAAAAAGGAAAAATACTGGGAATAAAAGGTCATCTTCAGGAACCAGAAAAGCTTGAACCAAACCACTTTGAAAGAACAGCAGGCTTGGGCTGCAGTTCTTGCTGCTCCAAAACAGGAGCTATAGGAAAGAAGATATTTCAAGGGCTGCTCCCAAACAGGCTGGCCCTTGGTGGCTCATACAGCAAATGGCAGATGGCATTTCTCTGAACCAGAGCAAAGGGGACAAACTTCAGGAAGGAGCAGCTCTGTACAAACTTCTTTACTGAAAAAAAAATGAATTGAAAAGGAGTTAAGTACTCATTTTTTGCAATATGACTTTGTAGCCAAAACAATAAGGAGTGGAAAGAAGGATAGCAAGTTGTAAAATAAAAAGCCCTTTTTTTTACTATTGACAACAAGTAAGTTTTGTTGGACAGCCATACACAGTAGGTCACTTAAAACTCACTGACCTTCTTTAAAAGCCTTAATGAGTTCATTACATTCTCTTTGTGCTGCAGTAAAGTTTAGACGCTTCTGTGTAACAATGAGTGTGTAGCTTGGTTGGAAAAGCACAGCTCTGAGAGGAAAGAACAGAACATGTCACTGAAACAATGGAATTCTAAAAATACCCATCCATTTCCTGCTATTGTTTCACTGGGAAAACTCTCCAAGCTCAATGTTACTTGTGCCATTTTAATTTTCATACTTATGCATTAAAAAAAAGAAAAAAAACCCCAACCAAACACACCCCCCCCCTCAAAAAACCACCCAAAACCAAAAAAAAAACCCACTCAGCACACCTTCCCCTCACACAGAGACAGTGCTTGTGGCTTTTGTTCTTATTTGTCAGGAGGGCTGTTCTTCATGTTTACACGGAATTTACAAAGTGCCCGTTTGTAGATAACAACAGTCACACAACTGGCAGATCATCTGACAGGACAAGGTAAGATCTTTCTTTGTATCCAACTGCACTAAGATGTGGTGTGGAAAGGCAACCTTGATCTTGTTTCCATTCCATTTATCTTGGGTAGTTTGTAATTCATCTGGGCTTCAGAAGCTCCTTTAATGAACGGAGAAACTCAGCACACAACAAAGGAATACCTACACAAAACAGCTGAGACTTGAGTGAAAACAGAGGAAACCCTGCCACAGAATATCTGCTGCTTTTTTTCAAATATTTTCAGTAAAAAGTTCAAGTTCTATGGTTTGGAATTTTGACAATTTTTTATCTCTGTGCTTTTTAAATAAATGCTCTTCAAGAGATGGTTTGTGGATATGACTCTGCACAACAGCAAGCTGTTCCTGGGGGTTGATTACCACAGAAGAATTGGGTTTATCCTGTGCCTGCACTTTATCAGCCTTGAAATCCTTTAATGGAGCACCAGTTCCCAAGACACAGAGCTGCCTCAGAGATGCCTCACATCATATGCAAGACACTGACAATTTCTCCACACCATAGTTCAGTTCAGCAAAACACGGCAAAGGTGCAATAACTAAAGCTTAAACAAACTCAAAACCACTCACAAAAGCTCAGAGGCTTCAGAGAACAGAGCCATCAACCACTTCATTGTTATTAACGCTTTGCAGAAAGGATAACTTTGCAGGATTTTTAAGACTCTAACATGCAACGGATTTTTTGGCCTCCCAGAAGGGCTACAAAAATCAAGTTAAGGAAATTCAGATGTATCACAAACTGATGCTCATAAAACGCTAACAAATACAAGTTATTCCCATTTCATCATGGTTGTAGTCACAACACCAATATGAGTTTAGAACTTAGTCAGAAGCCATGATTCACACAGCTGCTGCCCCTCTGCAGTATGGACCAGAGAAGCATGGATTCAGAAACTAAATTGCACAGCTGTCACTGAAGCCTGTGGCAAATACCCTTTAGCTTCTAAGTACCTGTGGTGACACCACCCTTACAATGTTTCTTTCCAGAGGATTGGGAAACCCAGGACTGGGAACTTCAGCTGCAGCTCTGCCGCACAAAAGTTGATCTCATCCAGACCTTCAGAAAATTTCATTAAAGTCTGCAAGAAAAAAATTGCTTGTTGGAAGTTTTCAAAATGTCAGGAGTAATGTCTGTACATGTATTTCTTTAATTTCAGGTGGCTGGGATTATAGCATCATTTAGCATTTGTCAGAATGAATTATTCAATCAAGATGTATATATGCATTGAAGTTTTCTACTGTAGTAACATATTGCAGAAAGCTTTGAATATTTAAAAAGAGACTCCATCTTTTAAAAATGCAAAACACCCAATCTGCCCCCCCTCCCCTCAAGAATGGTCCTGCACCTGCATTTCACAAAATTAGTATCTGCACAGTTTTCTGCATGTGATCTAAGACAATGTTTCACTATTTCAGTTAAAAGAACATCCCAATATCACACCAACCTTCCCTTTGCTTTCCCTCTGTTTTAATACAACCCGGGCACTTGAGTTTTAGGGGTCATTTATTGGACTCCTGTGGTTACTCAGAGAATATGGGAGGAGGAATGGCTAAGGGAATGTATCTTCACTAGTTGTAATCAGAAAACAAAAAAAGAAAAATCCCAGCCAAGTTCAACCTCAGCTCTAAGGGAAGAGTTTTTCCTTGGTATATAACAGCTTCATTTAGCAGACAAAGAAATTCAGTTCAAGGTATATTTTGTTCCCTTTGTATTTTAGCATCAGCTGCTTGAAGATACTTAAGCTCCCTGTTACATGAATGCTTCTGTTGTATAAATAGCATAACCTCTTTGCATTATCAGTCACAGTATAAAATACCTGATATTCAAACCTGCAGGGCTCACAATTTAGCATTTTAAATTAGAGTTCTGCCTCAAAGACTCACAACAAGCTCTTCCATTCCACTTTTAATGTCTTTCACAGTAATGAAGATTGTGGGTGAAACCTCAAAAAAAAAAAAAAAAATCAAAAGAAATCCCCCTCCTCCCTACCTCTGACAACATTGCAGAGAAAACCTGCTTTTGTATTCTTGCCTTGCTACAGCTATGTTTTTGCATCACATGAATATCACTCATTCTTCTTTGAAATAACTTCCACTGTTTTACCAGGAACAGTCCAGTTTCGTGCAGGATGTGCAAAGAGAGGGGATCAGCTTTCATTTGCTACCACCAGTTTACCTGGTGGGACAATTCCTTGAGCATTAGATCTCATTTACCATGAGAGAGAGTTTTAGTTGGGAAGCTTTTAAATTCTTTTTTTTTTTTTTACTGTACCTTTCTGGGAATTATATTGTAGCAATAAAAAGCATGATTAAAAACAAAGTATCAGGTGAACACACTAATATTACAGAGAGCAACACACCTCCAATGGCTCTGCATCCCTGTATGTAAGATCTTCTTGCACCCCACGCAGAACAGAAACTGAAGTGGAACACAGCAATAGCCAAGGAACAACAATCCTGCTACTTCCTAGGAAAAAGTTAAAAAAATATGAGTGTGTTTGCCAAGTCTGCAAATAGCACTATGTTCTTGGCTATCAGAATAACCAGTCTTCATTTCAATTACTTTTTACCTCCACTTTAATGCAGTCTTCTCACCTTCACCTTGAAGGCCCTGTGTAACACAAGCTTTCTCAACTCATATGGCTGAAGAACTCCAAGTTTGCTTGCCAGCATAGTTTTTCAATTTCAATTTATTTTTCCACCTCCTTATCAATCATCTTCCCTTTCAGAGGTGAAGGGAAGTGGGGAGAGAACAAAAAGGAAGAGAAATTCCAGTTTTCATGCTTTTCAAATATGCCAAAATGCAAACGTTACATTAAAATCCTGTATCTTTAGGATAAACACTAGTGAAAGCAAAGCTGTACGAACAGCCCTAGTGAGGTTAGTTTTCTGGCTGCATAGTTCACCTAATGCTGTAACCACCTGGTCAGATTTCTAAAAGATGTGAATAAAAAGCTTGAGCAACATTTCAGTTGTTACAGCCACAGCTCACGCTGAATGATCCAACCAGACCCAAGTGGAAAGCTAGCTGTCTAAAGCTGCTTTGCTTTATCAATCTCTCCCTGTTAAAGCTAAAAGTCATTTCCTGCTTTGCATCTTAATTCCACTCTCTGTAAAGATATTATTTAGCTCAGTGGTTCCACTATTCATCCTTCAGACAAAGTGCTGCCCTGTACTGCCTTAGGCTGCAGTGAATTTCTCACACAAACAAGAGAGAGAGGTGAACCCCAAGAACTATACTGCAGACTAAGGTGGCAGGAGTTGTTTGGATGCTGTAGGCTATCCACGTCGCTGTAGCACATTTAGAGATTATTTCATTTGTCACTGTGGCAAACAAAAATATTAAAGCTAGCTGGTAGAAAACAGCTAAGAAACAAAGAGTGACAAAGAACAGGAAAGCTTACAGATGAGTTACAATATTTGATACAGCACAAACATTTCCTTTAGCAACATAAAGCTCAGGAACAATAAAAATAAGAGCACTGCTGAAGACTTAAGTAGTGGAGATGGAAGCAAAAACTGTCTAGAACTTCAGTCCTTTAAATAAAAGGGGGCTGGAACTACATCACTTTGATGTTTAATTTTAAAACTGTATGAACCCTGGACCTCAAAGAATTAATTTACAAGATAATGACATAATGCATAGCTTGAGGGGAAAGGTTTTCTGCCTGGGATTCTATCAAAGAGGAGAAATACATGGAATACAAAGTGGCAGGGGTGGATGGGTGGATGGATGGATGGCTATTCATAATGCATTCCCTTTTTCTCCTCTTTCTAGGGTTGTACTAAACAAAAAGGGATCACAAACATTTATTTCATCACTAAAAATCAGAAGCACTTGCTTTATTATTTTAGTTTTGCAGGTTGTCAGCACTTTGACTGGCAGCTTCTCTGCATTTTATTGCTGTCACTGTATAAACAGCACATATAGACTGATTTTATACACAGCATACATCTTCCCTCGTTAGATCCCACAGCTGTTCCTGCATTATGGCATCATTCCCTACCTCTCAAAAATAAAATACTTAATACATTTATTCCTTTATTTATATCACAACAATTACAGACAAAATGTCTCTAATAAATCCTTTTTTTTTTTCTCAATATGCTGTGGCAACAAGCAAATACTGGGTTTGTAACAACCTGGATGTCCTTACTTGGAAGACAACAGCTGGCAAAAGCAGAATTCCATAGAAGTTTTGCTAAAGTCTTAGCACACAAAGATGAGACCCATCCTCTCTCCTCCTCTCCAGCTGGAGACTACCCCATCCTGAGCTGCTTCTGGACACCCTCTCACCTCAGGGCCTGTGACATGCAATGTGAAAAGGGTGGCATGGAGAAGTTCCCTGCAGGGCTATGGAAACACAGCACCTGGAGAACAGCATCCCACACGTGCCTAAGGACCTGGCACACTCCCAGGTACGTGCTGCTTTCCAAGCCTCTGGCTGAAAAGGGTCTTACAGAAAATTCCCACGTCATAGGGTGAACCTGTGACCCTGTGTTCTTTCAAAATCCTACAACAATGTGTGTTGTGGGGTATCCTGGTGAAACACACACATGTGGTCACTGCTGGGTTTCTGCTGAGCCGAGAGTTTACCTGCAGACCCCAGAAAGCAGCAGGCAATCTAGATGAGAAACAACAGTCTGCTTGGGAATACAGATGGTATGGGAGCTGGAAGTATTGCCCAGTGCCTGCAATTCCAAAATGCTTAACTCTTGTAGCTACAATTACCAGAGAGACACAGAAGTAGAAATGAAACAAAATTTAGCTGCCTGGTTTCAGTAACAGTATACAAACTTGCTTTCAGAAACAGCAGGGCTACAGAAATAAGTCTTGCACACGACAGCCCATTATGTCAGATCCACAGTAATGTGCTTCCTGTCAAACCTGCAATAACCTACTGTCACCTTCTGGAATTCACAGCCAAAAGGGAGAGGACAAAGAGCCCTACACTCAACTTGGGAAGACAAGATAATAGAACAATAAAAAAGAAATTATTGTGTCATAATTTTGTCCTCTACAGAGTTACTTAGCCACTTAGAAGCATTAAAAGGAGGCACAAAAATAATGAGAATGTGATAAGGGAGGAGCAATACTGCCCACCAAGAAAAAAAAAATTATAAAATGCAGTGTATTTACAACCATAAAAAATTATTACTACAATACATTTATACAAAAACAATGTGCAGTCTTATTCAGAAAATCAGATTAGAAGATGCACAATCATTTGCTATTGGCTGCTAAGGAAGGACTGCTTCCACCTCTGACTTAAGTGGACGCAACAGGAACTATTTGAAAAGTTCTTCTCGGGCCACAAAACAGCCCATGCATCTTGAGGAAGTCCCTGACATAAACCTGGGGTGGCCCCAAAGACGTTTTGGGTGAAAGGTACCAGGAAAAAGCTGCCATGAACAGGGACTCAAAGGGGAAGCCCATGGACTCTTCATATGGGGAAGAGCAATGTTTTACCAAATCCAAACAACATCTTACAGCATTTTCATGCCTTGCCATTTGAAAAACTCCAAAAGCTATAAAACGTAGCCCAAAGCCTTGGGGAAGAGCTGGCTGAGACTCACAACCTATGCAAATCCCCACTGAAGGCAAGGGAAGCACCTGCAACAGCCTGGCCCCTGCTCTGGCTGCCTCAGGAAGAGAATTTAGAGGAGTATTGTCCTAAAAGGAATCATTTCAGCTGTGGAGAAAAACATGCTGGTTTATGTTTTAAAGGCCTGAGCTTCACAGAAGAGCAGGCACAGAAGGCTTGGGACACAGATGGCTTAGGTGGGGAGGAGAGTACATTACATACACTTTTTTTATAAATCAAGAATTAAATATATTTTGAATACACTCGTTCTTATTGCTGCTAAAGGAAGCAGTCCAATTACAGAGAAATTCAGCTGAAATACCTTGTATCAGAAAGAGTTCATCCACCAAGGAAAACAGGAGAAAAAAAACCAAACCACTTAGAGGTCTTGTCTTTGTCATTTTTTTCCTAGAAACTTTTTGTAAGAGCCATCCAAATTAAATTTATTAGGAAATTCTTTGATTCATCCAGCATTACTGGCAATATTACCCAGCATATTAAATAGTATTTATGCTAAAGGAAAGCTATATACATAATGTGACAATTATGTTTACTTGTTAATTTTTATTGGTTTGGTTAAAGAAGTACTTCTAATAGTCTGTTTTCCATTTTTGGCATGTCTCTATTGCTTCATTATATGATTTTACAGTTTCCATTAACGAATCAAAATAAAAATCTAAGTAATATTATAAATGTAGCAAGCAACCATCTGCTTTGCCTTAATTACCAAAAAACTTTAATGCATCTGTGTAAGCCTCTTTTGAATACCAATATTCTCATTTGTCTGTGAAAGAAAACTACTGTGCAAAAACAGATATGGCAATTCTGTCCAACAACACAAGGTAGGGATGAAGTCCAACAGTCCTTTTCCTCATGACAAAAGTTGCAAGAAAACAAGCAGCTGTACTATATCATGTGGATTAGTGCTTCAAAGAAACCATGAAAGCAAGTGTCACATACTGTCACATTCAAATTAATTTCACTACATGTCCTCAAATTATAAGTTGTAAGTCAATGACTGTATGAAAATATATATATATATATAAATGTATTTGTGACACCAGTTAAGCTGAACTCAAACCCCACTGCTCACTGAAGAGATCAACATTCAGATATTTTGCAAACATTGTATTTTCTCTCCAGGTGTCTTTATCATCATCATTCATAAGTATTTAGCTGCATTTCTACAAATGGATTTTCACAACCAGTAACCAGGCTAACCAAAATACACGAGATAAAAAAATATTTTAATATTCAGCTATTTATTAAGAAAATTACCCAAAGCAAAAAATTTTAGCATACAAACCTTAAATTTTAAAAAGCAACTTTCCCAAAAGAGAGAAGCCTTTACAAAAGTACTCAAAGTAAATAGGGAGAAAAAACACAGCTTCAACACTGTTTCACAAAATCAAAAACTATTTTCAGGCATTTTGGAACACAGAAATTACACATATTGGGACCCTACCAGACACAGCAGAAAGCCCACTGAAACCAAACATTCTAGGTCACCTCTCAGTCAGTACCTTTAAGACACTACTGCAATTTGTATTCATTACAATGAAACAAATAGGCTTTAAACAATGAAAGGCATGCAAATAAAGTAAGACACAGGAGAAGACTGCACAATGAAACATGTCAAAGAATAAGAAAAGGTGGCAACGCGAAAAAAATAAACAGAACACTGAAAGTGTCACGATTATCTATGCTGCCTAGAGTATGGGCCAAAAGCACCCATGGTTTGCTCCTTTGCTTCACAGTCTCTTTTCCTTACAGAGTAGCAAAGAATTACTCTGCTCTCTCAGGCCTTCACAGGGAACCTGGCTCACTAGGAGATCAGAAAGCTGATTCAAAAGATGTACTGAGAAGCAGATGTTACCAACACATGGGGAGGGCTCTCACAGGTGCAACTGCTGAGCATCCCTCCAGCCAGATAAATCTTCAGGGAATTAGTCCAGAATTTTGCATGATCTTTTGAAAGTAACCTGCCCTTTTTTAAGCCATTTGGAATATCAACTCAATGAATAAAAAACACAAAGTCAGGCCCTGTTTCCAGAGGCTAGAGGGTAGGATAAAAACCTACTCTCAGTAAAGGAGGACAGTTGAAAGAAGAATCAAGTTCTTTCAACATTTTTTTTTCCCCAAGCAGCCCCCCAGGATTCTCAGCAGTTACTTTGAAGGTCCAAAACTGTGCCATGAGACCACCACGCTGCTGGGACTTTTCCCTTCCTTGTCAAGTGTCAAATCCCTGCTGAGAGCTACTCCACCAAGAGGGGGACTGTACAGAAAAATTCCAGCCTAGCTCTGCATAGCTCCCCCACCTTTTCAGAGGCAGAGACAACCTTACTGAGCACCAGGCTAACTATTAATGCAAGCTGAATGGCCCCTAAGTACTGCCTGTCAGGCAGTCAGATGGTTTAGACCTGGACGGACTGACAGCCACTCACAAGAACTCCAGCAGAGAATACAAAGGGACAACAGGAGTTACATATGCAGACATCTTACAGAAGCATTTCCTTTCTGTAGATCACTGTTGTGAGATAAAACCAAGACCTGCCAGTGGATGACCAGTGGTTGTGGCAAATGACAAGAATTAGAAAAAAAAAAAAAAAAGAAAGAAAGAAAAAATATTTTCAGAAAGCGAAAATAAGGGAAAAGAGGAAAACAAAGTAGGTTGGTCTGAAGCCTTACACAGCACAGCAAAACCAGAACTGTTTCCTTCAGGTTGCACAAGCATCATATCACTGATAACCAAATCCCCCAGTGCAACCCAAACACCAACCTGTTTGTTCCGAATTCTGTAGCCATTGTCTACTGGTGCTGGCAGATGACCTGCCAGGATTATATTTCTGGATTATATCCCACTGCTCAAAATTCAATGCCACACAAAGGTCACTAATGGATTTGCAAGGCTAATTTTCTGAATTGTACTTAGATCGCTGATGGTTCTCATTCCCTCAATAAAAAGGGAGAGATTTTTTTCCAATAATAAGTCACCATTTGGTAAATTGATCAGTATTATTTAGGCATGATCTGGCATAGGTACTGCAGTGGAAAAAAAGGGAAAACAAACAAATTAAAAGGAACACCTGCTCCCAAAACTCTTAAAGACTATTAAGAATAAAGCCTGAAAGGTAGATGCTGAAATGAGAGGGAGTTAATGCATTCTTATCTTCTGGCTGCAAGAAGAAAAAAAACAAAGGCAGGCTATAGAAATAGAACAAGAACACAGCAGGTCTCATCTTCAGAATTACAGGCTAATAGCATGACCACAGCTAGCCAGAGGGTACCATTAAAACGCACAAACCCACACTAAAAAGAATTAGTCTTTAATTTACTCTCCAGTCTTTTTCAGATCCTCTAGAAGTTTGTTTTTTTATTTAATTCTGAATTGCAGGGGGGTTTTACAGAATTCTCGTGCCGCAAGATGCAGTGCAGCTTCCCCAACCAGCTAGAGTGCACAGCGGATTTTGCACTATGCTAAACCCACTCCCATCGTTTACTTCGGGAATTCTGCACACAAGCAGCATCCTGTTTAGGGATTCCCTTCTGATAAAGCAACAGTAGAAGCACATCACTATTTGAACAGAGCTGTTGCTCCTACCTAGGTCACCTGATAAGCAGAAAACCTTTCTAATGAACAGAAAGCACCAGAATCCTCAGCCTGCAGAAGAGGGGCTCTGGGGTGACCTCACTGCAGCCTTCCAGTAGTAAAGAGGTTCCAAGAGAGCTGGAGAGGAACTGCTCACCAGGACTTGGAGCAACAGAACAAGGGGGAATGGCTTTAAACTGAAAGAGACTAAGTTTAAATTGAATATTAGAAAGAAATTCCTCTCTGTGAGGGTGGGGAGATCCTGGAACAGGTGGCCCAGAGAAGCTGTGGCTGCCCCATCCCTGGAAGTGTGCAAGGCCAAGTTGATCAGGCCTTGGAGCAACCTGGGATAATGGAAGGCGTCCCTGACTATGACAGGGGCTGGGACAGGATGGTCTCTGAAGTCCCTTCCAAACCAAACCAATTCTGTGATTTTATGTTTTCCTGCAATAAATTCATCCAAGAACTGCCTACACAGTTGTTGTGATATTTGGTACAGGGTCTTCAGCACTTTAATTTCAGTACCACTGGAAACTCAACTATTAAACTTTGACTTCAAATGGCAAATGACCTACCTCAAAAATACTTCTCTCTGGAAAAATATACATGCAACAATCATTAGTGCTGACTTCAAACCTACAGACATAGGTCAAATTTCATACTCTGAACATTTATTCCACTCATGTTGAGGTGGGAGGAACTCACCCTGTTGAAACACAATGAATGTTTATGACCTATGTCATCCCTGCCCTTCTCTTAGGAGAAGGGAAGTCACTTTGTTGCGACCCCCCCTTGAATGCTTTTTCTGTGAAAAGATACAGCACTTCCAGCACTTAATTCTTTCTGCTTGTTTACATTCCCATCAGAGAAACAAGACACAAAATACTAAACCACAGACAGGGACACACTAACAGCCTGGAACTCTGTTCCTATTCCCAAATAGAGTTGTTTTGCTTGTGAAAAAGAATCTATCCAGTGCTTCTCAGGAATACATTTTAGTCTAGCTCTTTGTCCTTTGCAGGTTTGCCACTTGCCATTTTTCTGTCTCCTAGGTTTTTCCCTTATCTCACACTGAATGGTTGTATCTGCACCTTCTTTTCTCAGCAAGGATGGTGCATACACAGAAATCGCTCCAGCAGCTTCAGAACCACCCTGAATTCATTTTACTCAGGAAAGATCCTACCAAAGCATCTGTATTGAAAGGCATACTTTTACCTAGCATTTAACTTGGCTCCAGGAATTACTGGATGCCTGTTCTAACTTTTTCAAAAACTCAGATTCTCTGGGGAACACCAGACCTTTGATCCTAATTACTAGTTACCAGGACATCACCTTCATCTGTGTCTGGAAGCCTCTGGTGCTGCCACTCCTGGCATGCTGAGTTCTCTGGCAAGGTTAAAAAGCTAAGCAAAGACCTTTCTGGAAGCCAGTACTGGCTTTGAACTAGAACACAATCTAAAGTCAAGTCAGTATTTCTTGTGATCACATCAGAGGCCAAAGAGACTTCCTGCATTAGATCGTTTTCAAAAAACACAGGAAGTTATTTATCAGATACTGTTTTCTCCCCCTTTTTAAAAAATAGGATCTGTAGTTTTAACATACAGTAAACATTAAGTTCTGTTTGTTTCTAAGCCTACAGCAGCAACACCTTCAGCCAGAGCAGTACCTGCCACCACCTGCAGCACCTCAAACAAGCTGAGCTCCCTTTGGGCAGAAGCGTTGCTGTAGGGACACAGCAAATGAGACAGGCTGATCACCAAACAACATGAGAAAATAAAGAGTCCTACAAAGCACCTAGCCTACAGACACCTAGGGACATGCACTGCTAGAGCTCTCAAGAGCCATTATAGCAGCTGACACTTCTGTACTGAAAAATGCTTCTAAGGTGTTCAAAGCAGCTTCAACAAATTTTACAACAGCAACCACGAATGAACACACATATGTGCAGTCTTCCTAACTCAAATTCTGTTCTGCCCACTCTGCTTCCTCTGTGTATCTGTTGTGCAGCCAGCTCCAGCACAGAATCTGCAAGTACCAAGTCAGCTTGGCCTCATCTTTTAAGTCCCACATACAATTTACACTTCATAACTAAGTGTTCTATTTCTCCTTTGCCTTCAAATACTCAATTCATTACTACAGTTTCCTTACACCTTTTTAATTAGGTGGCTTAACTTCACATAAGGATATTGATGGGAGTCCAGCAGACTAAAATTAGTTGGTACAAGCACAGACCTACTGTTCAGTAGATGGTAACAAACCATTTTTCTGCAACCATGGAGGCACAGGCACTTGCAGCATCACATCAGTCAGTTCACACAAAACATGATGGGGGAAAAAAGTGAAATCTAGATTCACATCTCCTTAAGATCTCAGAGATCTAACAGCTCTTTTCCACTGAGTTAAGACACCTGCTAAAATTCTCTGCATTCCTTCCATCCTAATAAATACCCCTTAAAAACAGAAAGCCATGGCTGATGGAAATACAACAAATCTGTTCCTAGAAGGACACTGAAATGTTTAAAGCATGAAAGCCAACCTCCACTTTTTAGAAACAGTCATGCAAAAAGGATGTTTATTGCAAACTATCCATTACCCAGTATGAGACCCAAGTAAAGTGATTGCTCCAAATCACATGAGTTTCCCACATTCTAGGCACATGTCATGATAAATTCAAAAAACTTAAATAAAGGAAAAAGAAACACAAAAAAAAAACCCTTTCCTGACTACTTCTACCCAGCAGCCTACTTAGGACAGGATACAAGTCTCTGTGCATGTGTCCTGGAGTAATCCAGAATGTTATATTGTATTCCACAGTTACTGTGCCCAAAAATTGCCTCTTCCAGACCCTGCAGCAGGGCCCTTGTCTGGGGGGGTGCTACCATGGGCATTTTTAAAATCACTCAGCCCAGACAGCTCCCTGCTTTTCACTGTGTGGTGTTTGCTTCACGGGCTGTTTGGTCTTTGCTCAGGTAAAGGTTCTTCTTTTCTTCCCTTTTTAGGTTCTCTTTTCATTTTGGGGTTTTTTCCTTGCTTTGGAGAGGTGCAGTCAGAGGGTTTGAGCTGTCCTGGGTGCCTGCAGGTCAGCTCAGGTCACCAGCCCAAACTGACCAGCCCTGCTCTGGGAGAGAAGATGGGAACAGTGCTCTCTCTCTCTCTCTTTGGTGGCAGCTTTGGGTTTGCGCCTGCAGCCACTTGTAGAAACTGCATTTCATAATTAGAAACTATTTCAAAGTGAACTTTGCAAACCTGGTTGGCAGAAAAAAAAAAGAAAAAAAAAAAAAAAAAAAAAAAAAAGAAAAAGAAAAAAAAAAACAAGCAAGGTCCTGAGGACAGGACACCTTATGCCAGCACCAGCAGACCAGTCCTGTCCCCATCCTGAGTTCCTGTGGGGTTGAAATTTAGCCCTTTGCTATCTAGCAGTTATTTACTTCCCCTCCTGCCTGCTGGCATTCTGTTTGTTAATAAACTGTTATTTTTTTTTCACTTAAATCTACTTGCATCTTTTTCCTTATTAGTTGGGATTAGTTGGAATCAAGGGGGAGGTTACCCATTTCAGAGTGCCCACCACTTTAAATTGTCTCAAACCAAGTGATGCAAACTCTCTTGCTTTCCATTTGGAAGGCAGTATTCCCAGGATATACACTGATAAGGAAATACTGGTGCACAGACACATCTTCTAGGGAGAGGAAGACAAAATAAGGTACAGTAGAGCTTTCTGGTATTACGGTAGGGAATAGATTAACAGGGCAAAGACTAAAATATTTAGTCTCCCTGGAGTTTTAACTTCAAACTGAAACCAGACACAAACCAATCTTTCATCTTAAGTGGAGAAATTGCATCTCCTGCTGTTTGCCAATGTAGGAATTTCCACCTAGACCATAAAGAGTGATGCCTGTTCCATTCCCTGTGGACATTAAGAAACTTTAGTCCAGTGGCTGAGACACATGTGCTCAGCTCATTTCCTGCCTCTGCTGACAAGTCTTGCCAGCATAGGAAAGACCAAGGGGTTTGTGCACAACTAAAAGGGTATTTTGCCCACCCATAAGATCTCTGTAAATTGGACTGCAGGGCTGTGTAGGAGAGCCTGCTGTGTTTCCAGCCATGGCAGGTGACAAGAGAAGCATTTGTCACCAGTAATGCTCACCTGGTACCTTGCAGAAATACCATGGAATTCACTTAGAATAGAACCGAGAACATTAAATTCTGCTGTACTCCAGCTTCATTATTCAGTACACTGCTAAGCATTCTGCACCAGGCAAAGCTTCTAGATTGATTTAAGATACAGCCACAAGCAATAATCAAGTTATGGGGGTGTAAAACATAGAGAATGACAGCAATGCCTGCACTGAGAGGGAAAATAATTATGTCCTCAAGGCCAAACTAAGGTGGAAAAGCTCCTTGAGGCATGGAGTCACATAACTCTCAATATTTACCTCAAAAGCCTGTACCCCTCATCAAGAAGAAAGAATGTTTAATTACTATCAGCTTTCCTTACATGCAAATAATATGTTCATCTTTTTAAAAATGGTCTTGAATTCACTTGTAGCACTAAGTAGCCCTAAGAGCTCTTAAATCAAGGAGCAGCAAGTAGGAGAGCAACCAAACTTGAAGTCCTATAGCAGACAAACAGGCTTCCTTTACAAAGACAAAACCAAATATTTTGAGTCACCTTCCTCTTTATTATCCTCAGTCATTCCCTCACCCCCAAAGTATAGCACCCTTATGATTAGCAATTTCCCAGTAATTGTAGACAAGAGCAAATGATTTTTTCTGATGAGCAGAAAACAAAAGCCCTGTTTTATTTCCCCTAAAATTCAGCTGGATGCTTTGGAACAATCCTAGAAAGACCATGATTTCACTGTACTACACAGAAGCTTAATTTCAAAGTTGGAATGCTAAAAATAAAACATCAACTCTGGATTATCACATAAGGAATTCTGTTTTGAAATGCATTTCTTTAAAGAAACATTCTTTTGCATTTCATAATGTTTTATCAAAGTATAAATACATTGTGAGAATAGTCATATGCTGCATTAATAAGTAGACAGGACTCAGTTTCTTCATGCAGAAAAGCCAATTCTTTATTCACAAAGCTCATAATTATAGGAAATATCAAAAGGCACCACATCAGACCTAACTGGCTAACAGTACACCGACACTCAGTTTATAAGTTGGTAAATGGCTAGGGTGTATATCTGTCAAATCTCTCTGTATTTGGTTAGTTTACATATTTTGTTCACTGATTTCCATGGGATAGATTCATTGTTTATGCAGGTGCCACTTATTTTTCTCTCCTAGAATAGGCTGTTATGCAAACAGATTCTCATTCTCCTTATGGGAACTTAGAAGCTACTGCTAGCTTAGCTAGAGTAGCAGGGCCTAAACCATATTTTATGAGACTTTCTTTTATAATAATATCTCTACTTGTATGCAACAGTCATACATCCCGAATTAAGTATTTAGCTGCATGAAAGAAATGCGAGAATTCACAGAGCAGCTTTTCCTTTCTCCAGGCCAATAAATCAACACAGGTGGCTGAGGTACAATTGAAAACAAACTATATATGTTACAAAACTTACTATCTAGAAGAAAACCTAAATCCTGTTGTACTGAAGAAGAAATTTCTCTGAGGGAGAAAGATTTTTTTTTCAGGTGAAGCTTTTCTCTGCATGACTGAGTTACAGCTTTTTGGTGCTATGCACAGTTCCCAAAGAAAATGGACAACTGCTTTACAAAAGCCCTCAGGAAAGGTCAGGCATATAACTGACAGCACAGACAAAGACTGTCATCACCTCTCCTGTGATACTTAGTTCTGGTTAGTTCCAATCACAGGTAACAAATGTGGAATTCAGTTCCCTACCTTCTCCAGTCACAAAACTCAAGCAGCATTCAAGGGAACTTCTGGGAGATGAAAGACATGGAATAAGTGTACTCAGTCACTTCGGAAAAAGTGGCAAGGTAAAGGAGAGGGAGGATGGCAGCAGGAAGCTTGCATCTCCAA
This sequence comes from Phylloscopus trochilus trochilus, assembly GCA_016584745.2. Lineage (NCBI taxonomy): Eukaryota > Metazoa > Chordata > Aves > Passeriformes > Phylloscopidae > Phylloscopus > Phylloscopus trochilus. The sequence goes on from WQNJ02000014.1 coordinate 33,777,519, forward strand.
CATCAGCCTGTGGGGAGGAGAACAATGAGAGAAGCCCAGCTTCTATCCTTCCTTCTAAGTTGTTAGGAAGTGGAAACAAATGAACTCACCACACTGGCTTGAAGAAAATGACGTGTCATTTAGTATATAGAGGAAGAATGCAGCCTGGAGCTTCCTCAAAGTCTCATTAGCCCACAAATCCTTGCAGGAAGGTCTAAGCAGAATGGTATCTCAAATAGAGCTGCTACTCATTCAGGGAATCCATCAGATGAACCCTGTTAGCTGTTTCAGCATCAGTTTAAGAAGGTGTAAGGGAAAAGAACTTCTACCATGCAAGCAAGACCATCAAAATAAGACAATCATCTGTCCTGATGCGATGACACTTTTTTAGGCAGCCTTGGTTAAGTGAAACCAGGAACAAACTTAAAATATTCAAAACCCAATTACTATCCTCAGTCAGCCTGACAACTGTACAAGTAGGTAACATGCAGTAGTGGCAGCGTGCCCAAGCAGTAGGGACAAGGTTATGGTCCCTGAATCCTTGCCAACATCTAGCAGAGATGCTAAGGGAACACACAACAGACAGAGGATACATTAGAGAGCACCCTGCTCCCACAGCTATGAGCACCAAGCACTTCTGATCAAGGCTGTCAAGGCAGAGGGGGCAAAACACTTCTTCCTAACACCTCTCTTTAGGTGCTGTATTTACATGCATTCCAGCTGATTGCAAACTACAGCAGCATTTGAAACATCATTTCTTCTTTGTTTCTACACACCTTATTATGCCTGCTTTTTTCCAACGTGGGTAAGAATCTGAATGAGATAAAATGCAGAACACTGACTTCAGCATTAACAGCCAAATACATGCTTGCTCCTCTGACATCCATTTGTGACTGAATTTTCTGAGAAATTATTGTGCCTGAGAAATTATGGTGATTTGGTAGAATCAATTCTAGGACTTGAACATCAGGAAACAAGCTCGTAACAGCTGAGCAAAGCAGTTCCCTTCTTAGCTACCTCTACCACTACTTCCAGCAGCCAGCATTCCCAGGAATGCTCATTGAAGGCACACTGATGTTTGGAACAGATACCACCCCCACCCCTTCCATCAGATCAGAAAAAATAAAAATAATTAAATCTACAGAGACACAAAGACATAGATGCCTAAGCACCTGACCTCACAGATGCACAGACTACAAATCCATACTCGAGAAGACAGTAAATACTACAGCTGCACACAGGAGACAAGCAGAGTTAACAAGCACTCCAACGATCCCAAGACACACAGTGATCAAAGCCTTGACTTGGTTCTACACTCCACAGTTTAGGTCTATCTTCACAGTTGACTGAAAAGAATAAAGTAACTGTAAAGATTCATTTTATACCGTTTTAGTTTACAAAAATACTCAGTGCTTAAACAGAGTACATTTCGTTAACAGTTTTCAGGCACCTGACAAAAATTAGAGCTGCCAAATGGCAACATAGGACTCTGTGATAGGGAGGAAATGTAAATGTAGGATGGCAATGAAGAACAGACATGAAACATGACCAAAAATTTGAAATAAAAGAAGCCTCACACAGGCACAAAGTCCTGGTGGCTAATGACTTTTTCTCCTGGTACTTACTGCTTGGCAACTGCCAGTCATGTATGCAGTCCCTGGTTTAGTAGGTGCTGTTTGAGTTTTCAATAATCTTACCTTCAAAACCAATATATACCAAACACAGGAAAACAACTGTTTCTCCAAACAGTCTCTTTCTCTCAAGACATCAATTCTGCATTAGTTACATCAAAAAATTTTAATTCCTTCACTGCAGGTACACTATAACCACCACTTTCCAAATTCTACAGTTGTTGTCAGTTAATAGCCCAAACCTTCCTTATATTAAGTTACCTAGACAAAAGGAAGACTCCAAAGAGCTCTGTGCAGCAATGAATGGAAAGTACAAGCCTCATGAAACTGCTGGAACAGCTTACAGGCCTGGAAGCTTGCAGAAAGTTCAGCCATATCTGAATATTCAAGATAAATATGCTGAAAATAAAGCATATTTAAATCTCTTTAGCAGTCTCCCTGATTATTCACGGACTATCTGGCCTCAGATCTGTTTACCCTGGTTAAAAAAAGTACACTAAGATAAAGCACTTCAAAGTCCATACTGATCCCCTGCTTTCATGTGTCTCTGTTCTTCTGGAAGCTGCACTTTCGTGGCTGTGATCTATCAGCTACTTTCAGAACTGCTACCACCTATGTCACAAAGATAAAAAAGTTTCTAAAAGAGCATTGTTGTAGTGTTATTGAGCACAACATTTAATAACTATTTGCTGTCAGGATCTTTAAGTCACTTATTTTACCAGAGCTGCTTTGCATTCAGTACCTTCCTGCATGCTAATTTGGAACATAAATTCTTTTCAGCTGTATCTCATTACTATACAAAATAAGCAGTTCATTACTCCATCACAATTACTCAAGTTCATCCTCCTCTTCTATTACCTTCAGTGACAAACCAACAGAGAACTTGAATTTTATTGGCTTTTATTGTGCCAACAGTGTAACAAGGAAACCTAGAATGGGCTGCAGAAGAGTCCTGAGAAACCACAAGAGTCACAAGCCCCTGAAGTTTTATAGAGGTCTTGTCTATTTCTTTTAGATTCCTTGAAAAACCTCTTCAATACCCTTGTTTTAACATACACTGTAATTTTACTTAAAGTGTCAATTCTCCACTAGATTTTGATTTACAGCAATTTGAGTTATGCCTGCATCATATGTGCTTTCAGTGCTAGGAGGGCTAGCTAAAAATAAAAAATGTTGTTTTATTATATATACAAAAAGCCTATCTGAGGATCTATTTTTCCCTAATGTCCAGCAAACGTACTATGGATGCTTTCACTTTTTGCAGGCCTTTTTAGTTAAGGAATCTTTCTGGAAACCCATAGGTTTGTTTCTATAATGCTTGCGAGGAACAGGTTCCTAATGAAGGTCTGTCAGAGAAAATCACAAAAAGCATCAATACCTCATCAGGACACACACCCTCTCCCCTCGGACAGAGATTTGAGAAGAGCAGAGCTGGATCCCAGACTGTTGGGCAGCAGCAGCACCCGCCATAGGGACAGGTGGTTCCAGGGGTGCACCACAGCTCCCTGAGGTGCTGCCCACGTGGATATCCTGGGTGTGTGCTGCTGGCCCCACGCTCCAGATCTCTGAGCACGGAGCACACCTCACACCACACCGTGCTGGGAGCAGTGACCTTCCCCACCCACGTGCAGGGGGGGCTGCCACAACCCCCAGACATGGCTGGTGGAGGCCTGGCAGCGGCCACCAGCATCATCCTGAGCCTACACAGGGAAGGTACAGCCAAAACACAGCGTGACTTCCCCACTGTGCCAGAGAGCCAGAAACACAGTGTGAACCTCACAGTGTGCAAGACAGCTAGAAGACAGCATGACCTTCCCAGTGTTCCAGAAATCTGGTGCACCATACAGCACAGTGTGGCGTGTTCTATTTTAATATCCCAAGTCCCCTGCTTCTGTGGGTGGGCTGAGGGTCACCCTACTTAGCTTGTGAAGAGAAATAAAGGAAAATAAGTACATTGCTGGATGAGCAATGATGCAGTCCCTCAAGGTTACTCCCGCTGTTCAGAGCCACCTCAGCAGAAGAGCTGCCAGCAGTGACCGCCGCCCTCCCTCAGCCACGGCAGCCATTTTGTGCGTGACACCTCCTTCCCTCCACCCTCAGCCGCAGCAGCCATTTTGTGCACGACACCTCCTTCCCTCCTCCCTCAGCCACGGCAGCCATTTTGTGCACGACACCACCTTCCCTCCTCCCTCAGCCACGGCAGCCATTTTGTGCACGACACCACCTTCCCTCCTCCCTCAGCCACGGCAGCCATTTTGTGCACGACACCACCTTCCCTCCTCCCTCTGCCTCCTGCCTGCAAACCGAGGCTGGGCCAGGCTTTGCCTCTCTTGGGACATGCGGGGACCTTCCTTGAATGATCCCAATTTTATATTTAATTCTCTGTATCACCTAATGAAAGAACTACTACTAACAACTGGAAAACCTGGGACAAGCTAGGGTACCAGATTTTAGGCAAGGTGTGAAGCATCTCTTACCTACCATTTACCTTCCAAGGCAAAGGGAATAAGCAGAGACTTTGCTGATGAGAGAGCCAATGGTCGGGGATACACCTCAGTAGTTCTGGCACTTACACGCGTTGAGAGGAGGAAGGACTGCTTGATTTCTGTTGGCCAGAGCAAGCTCACAAGGAAAGCAGTTTGCATCCCCTCCACTTCATCAGGGCTTACTTTGTTCTGCAATAACTCACGCTTGAGAAACCACATCATTCTGAGCCTCAGGTGAGAGAGCAGTTACTTTCTGAATTCATGCTATCCAGCATTTAACTCTATAAAGTTGTTTTTTTATCATGGCCTTTCTTGTCAGCATGCTTAAAGCTAAAAAGCAAAACTTTCCAAACAACACATTATCAGCACAAAAACAAAAAATGATCTTTAGGTTACCGCAAGTTCTAATAACAAATGAAAACATTATTTTGGGAGTTCTCAACATTTCACTGCAGTGCTGAATAACTGCAAATACGTGGGGAATGGAAGTATTTCCAGATGACAGAAGAGAAGGTGGTAATAGGAAAGAGTCAGCACCTTCAAACAAGGGCAAGAAAAGAATACTTATCACTGTCATCTAATTAGGTCACAGGGGAAATCAGTAATAAATTCCACATAACAGTGCAAGCTGGAGGCACAAAGAAGTGATTTGGTAGGGTGATGGCAAATCAGAGTATTTGTACTTCCCAGCTGGTGACATACTTGCTTACTAAAAAGCCATGTATTCAAGTGGAGCTTTTTTCTTTCCTATTGTGTATTTCCCACTGGGAAACTGCTGTGCATTTACAGATTGATGGCCACAGAGACCTTCTGTGTTCTGCGCAGCTAAGCCTCAGTTAAATGTTGCTGGACCCTGCAATGTACTTTTACTTTAAATGTACAATAGTCTCCTTTGAGTTCAGCTAAAATGCTTTTACATCTTTATTGAACATGGCAATGCCTTAACTGTGACTAAACCCAGTGCACCAGGATTTTTGTCATGCCAAGACAACATCATTTTCCTTCTGTGGTACATCCACAGAGACATTTCTTCTTCATCCACATACTTTTCTGTTGCAGAATTATGCCTTTACTGTGATTCCCCTAAGATTCAGCACACTAACATGACCTGTTGTAGGGGTTTAGGGGTTTAAAGAGTTTACAATGACCTCACTCCTTTCTCGTTTTTGCTGGAGAAGGAACCAGGTGATCCCAGGGAAATCCTGGCTTACAAGAAACTGATGTTTTTGAACTTTCTGAAACTAGAAGAGACGTTTCTCTACACGAGAGAACTCCTAATGACTTGACAGTACACTGGCCTTAGTGCATTATATTACACTATATAAATACAAGGGGACATGCTAGGCAATCTCACTCACTTATATTTAGGGCTCTCCTTAAATATCAAAGCAGCATTACAACTGTGTGTATTTTCAGTATAGACAGACTAAGGTGAAACGTTCACACTGGTGAGAAGGGCAAGATTAAAAAAGCCACACCAGTCCAGTGGAAACAAAGATGGAAAAGGAGAAATTAGGGCATGGAAGCAACAGAGGGAAAAAACACCAAACCAACCCGGACGGACTATATTAGGTATGATTTCAAACAAGCAGGGGCAGTGGGAGGTGGACAGAAGGCCAAGAGGGAGATGCAGAAGGTTGGAAGTGAGAGGCAGATGCACTTGGATAGTGGAGACTGCATGTAAAGATCCAGAGAGGAAAGAAGCTATGAGCTGCCTTTGGAGTATCTGTGAGAAAAAAAATCAGAGCTCAGGGGAAATAGAAAGATAGCACCAGGACATATCACTTATATCCAGGTGCATTCAGGTGAAAAAGATAAGGAAAGTTTATGGGATTTCATGGTTTGGAGGTCTCAAAAAGGTCCTACAATGTAAATGGATTCCTTTCTTGCCACCATTCCTGTCTGAGAAGGCTTTGCTATCCAGTCAACATGTTATAGCAAAATAAATGCTCATTTACATGCCAAAAGGAAACTTCAGCCTCAGTCCCCAGAAAGGCAGTGGCACTAAAAAAGTCACCAGTTTATGCTGTGTGATTGAAGGAGAAGCACCATCTGACAGACTTCAGCAAAGGCTGGGCACCAAGTCTCTCACAACAGAAATTCCTCTTTATAACATGATGAAATACAGAGCCATGACTGCAGCATGGGGGTTTCCACTGAGAAATTAAGTATAAGTAATAAAGTATTTCTTTAGGAAGCCTGCCTGGGAAATTGTGTGTGTATTTAACACAGCAGAGAAAGCATTTAGAAGTAGTTCAGCCTTGCAAAGATATTGCCCCTCGGTGTAAGCAAGGTCAGCAAGAGCCTGAGTTACCCACCACACAACAACCCATCCGCCTTTATAAACCTGACAGCAGCATGGTTTTGTTCTCCTCCTGAGAGCGCAGGAGATGTGCAAGGGTTTAACAAGCAGTCGGTTTTATTAGTTCCTAGAAGGAAGGCTGCTAGTGCTGTAACTCCCTTTTGTAGAAACATTTGAAATGCCCAGTGACTCTGAATGGCTTTGTCAGCCATGCCACCCCTGCAGGTATGAAAGGGCACATTCTCCCCATTTACTTCCAGACAGTGCAATAGCGTTTGATTTTGAGCTACTCAGGGTTACAACCTGTGTGTAACCCACTGAAGAATGTTTTTGTCAATCACCTTTTGATGCGTTTCCTGCTTTTAATCTTTAATTATTAAATATTCACGCTATAAAAGGTTCTGCATGCCAGTCCTTTGGCAATTTTTCTTGAAGAAGAATGAGCTTTAAAAAATGTAAAATCCCCTAAGAAAAAATAAAGGTTATAATTTCAGCTTACCAGCACCACTTGTACAAGAAAAATGGTACAGATAATGCAACATGTGTGAGTGCACATTATAAGGAAAGCTGCTTATCATATTAGCAGTGTGTGCACGTGCACTTGCATATTTTATGTAGATATGTCCCTTCTCACAATGGGATTATTCCATATTATAAAATGCACAGAAAATACATTAGCAAATGCAAATGGGTTGCCATCTCTTGATGTAAATAAATTTATCTACACTCAAAGTGTCCTGATTTCCATTTTTTTTTTTTTTTTTTGATGGGGGGGAAGGATGGGAAGAAGTATAACAGCAAAGAAATTATTGAGACTCTCCCATAACTTTTATTTATGACATGTTTTGAGATCTTTATATGGAAGATGTCTAAAAGAAACAGCCCCACATTCCCTGTTAAACTTAATGGTTATTTCAGAGCAAATCCTTTGCCATAAACTTGACTATTTATTCCCAATTATAGAACAGTAAGACTAGCAGGAGACATAAACTACTCCATAATCTTCTTCAGGTGAGCAAAATTGAATTATCCTGAAATGAACCATGATAAATACATGTTCATCCCCAATACTGCAAATGTCTTTAAGATGTGTTGCATATAAGTAAAACCTTCCAAAGGGAAGGTCTTGTAAAGTCATGGCTCAGGCCTGCTACTTCAGCTAAGCAGAAAAGGACTACAGGAAAGTGACCCCGCTGAACTAGAGGTAGAAAAACAAATTATGTAATCATTGCATGTTCACATTGTGGTGCATGGTGGTTGGCTGAATTGTGTTTGTTATGATTTAAAACTACCTAACTGGTAACCATCTAGCTGCTTAAAAAGGGCAGGTTTTCAGAATAAAGCAGCTCTCCTGTGCACCTGCCTGGGGACCCTGCATCACTTCAGACACTCCCCTCACCATGCTGTACTTATCCAAAGCCTTTTTCTCAACACTTTTTCTATGTGACTCCTTCAGCACAATTCATGGCAGGCAGCCTTGGCCCCTTAACCTTGCATTTGCATTCCCAGCAGCATGTCCTTAGCAGTGATGGAACAGTGCTCGCCATTTCCTTTTAGTGCACGCATAGACATGAAACACTTCATGCAGGATAACATGTTTCAGCAGCCTTATAGGGCTGAACAAGTCAGCCAATCTAAAGAGCTTCAGCCTTTAAAGTCATTTTGGAGGTTGTCAGAAATAGAGGTAAATGGATGACAGAAATGCATTCCATGATGGGATTAAATAAACTGTGGGCCAACAAACACTTGTTGGATTAAGAAATTTGGTTCTTACAAGGCCAGCAGACAGTTTGGGGGTGAAAGTAAATGCCAAATTGCAAATGCTGTCTTGGCAGCAGGCAGAAGCAGGCAGGATAGCACTGCTGAGGGTGCTGCTGATGCAGGAGTCAGTGCTCAGCAGGGCAGCTGCAGGGGCACATCTCCCTCCATGCAGGGGCTCAGTTTGTGCAGCAAGAGCTGCTGGAGACACTGGCCAGCCAGCTCACAGAGGGCAAAACATTACTTCTTCCCTTACAGTCTTCTCTTACGTTATTTCTTCTCTTATATTTACCAGAATCCAAGACAAGCATTTAAAATTTTCCCATCCATTCCCATTTAAAGTTCAAGAGTGATCCCAGAACTGTGTATTACATAGTACTAAGACAAGGAGATACTGAATATTTTTCAGCATATTAGAAGAAGGTGGTGTGAGCTTCCCTGTGGTACCTGTGTCCCCAGTAGGAGGGACACAAGGTGAGACTACAGCAACAACTGACTTTGATTACAAAGGAGCAGGTTACATTTACTAGCCACTGGGGATGCGTCACAGCTCAGCTGGCCTCTAGCTGGACAAATAAATCTGGCCAAAACAGAACATCCAGCTCAGCTAAGCCTAGCTTGTTCTAGAACAAGTCCCTGGGTGAGCAATGATAGAATAGATTTGAACTTGAACATGTTGCAGCAGCCCTCTTATTAGAGAGTAAAAATGAGCCTAGGCACAGACTTCTTATTAAACACAGCAGAAAAAGGGTCCTGGTTTATTCCTCTTTACAGCTTAGTCATCTTAACTCCAACCATTCACTGACTCTGGTTGCAGCAGCTCCTGCTGTAGGTTTCCTTTACAGCCTCTGACTGCTGGGTATTTCCTGCTGAACTCTGACTGCAGGGATCAGTTTCCAGCCTCTGACTGCAGCTTTTACCCAGCCAGACTGTGACTGCAGGTTCCAACAACAGGCTCTAAAGACAGACCCAGACTGACCTCACTGCAGGGATTCTCTCTCCTCAGTATCCTGCTCCATGATCCTCTCAGTTCCTCCTCCACAATAATGCTCCCTTCCCCAACTCAGCCCCTCTTTTATCCCACTCACCCTTATTGGATACAGCTGTGACTCATCAGGGGTGAGGCTGTATTGGGTAATTAACACAGCTGTCACTGATCAGGGCTGAGGTCACCTGAATTCCCTTCTCCTACAAAACAGGGACCTCAGCCAATCCCATTCAATCCAGAATGCAGAGATATCACTGGCTAAGGAGCTGGGCAGTGTCAAGACTCTGGCCAATCAGCTCTCCAAGCCTGGAAAATCTGACCCTCCTATATAAGAGGGTTCTGAACAATAAAATGTGCTGTCTGTTTCATGATCATCAGTGACTCGAGTCATGATCTGTCTTCAACCTACGACCACACGTAACAGAGATGCACTTTGCTATCATTGCATTATAAAGAGTAATTCTGAGGTTATTTCAGCCATTCCATGGGGTAAGCTGCCTCAGTTTTGTCATGGGGCAGGAGAATTTCTGCCTGATAACCACCATGAAGCTGCTGCCAGGTAGGGGACTCCTCTCTTGCTTCTGGCAGCACATCCCTGAGATTGTGCAGTGCCACAGCCTGCCCTCACGCCAGTGTACTGTGAGACTTGTGCCATGAGGACTGCTGCTGATGAAGACAGTCCTCTGAGCCCTCCTCCTCCCCACCAGGGTGAATTTGCAGCTATCCATTGTCCAGCTCATGGTTTTAATCTACTACAGCTGTTGTGCATCCTGTGATGGGTGCAGAAACTGCTGCAAGAGAGGTTTTGCTGCTTTTGAGCTGTTTTTTGGGGGCTGTGCAGCTCTGCCACACACATGCAGCATTACTGTCTTGCATAGCCAGAGCCCACACACTGCTAAAGGGAGGCTGACAGGGCTGTGGCCATACATTTAAACTCACCCCTGGGCATGGCACAGAGAACATAGTTAGTAGCTGTGCAGAGAGTAGGGAACATGACATACTGAGGTCTGTGTGGCTGACAGACACACAATAAAAAAAAAAAAAAAAACAAGTTGTGTACTGAGCAAAAACTCCTTTGATGGAGTCAAGCAGTACATAATATCAGTTGATCATCAAAACCCCCCAAAAGACCAGGAGAAAAATCCTTACATGTGAGCTGCTGAGGATGCCCTCACTATAGATTTTTCTACAGCTACAACCATGAGCATGGGCAGCACTCCCTTCAGCCATGCTAGAGCAAGTTATCTGTCCATCTGTAAGAAAACATTAACTGACTGCCTCCAGTATTTATTGGTCTATCACATCTCATGCATATTTGTCAGGACAAATAAGCAGTCTCTTTTGACATATCATCCAATGCTTCTGTGTATAGTAAAAGCAGCCCACATCAGAAATATTGCCAAACCCCCAAACAATTTCTCTTATGCTGGAACAGGGTCTAACAAATGGAAGAAATTTACCCCCACATGTCATGTGTAAAGGGATGATACCTGTGCAGGTATTAAGGGAAAGGGAACATGGCAAAGGTAATGGGGATGTAGGTCCACAAAAGCAACCAGCTGCCTGTCTGCAGCACACAGCAGAACTTTGCTCACTGTATCTGGAGGGCACAAAAAATTTAATAAGGGAGGAGTGGAGAAAGGGAACACCAGTCTTCTCCTGACTGCTTCTGGAGAATGATAGCAACATAAAGAAGCTACAAACATGCTTCAGCAGCCACTGGGAGGAGCAGCAAAGACATTTCTGCAAGATGCAGGTGACCTCCAGACATCTGACTAGGACGGGAGTGAGGAGGTGAGACACCCACTCATTCCATGTGAGAAATGCTGCATTTCATACTCCAGGCAAGAGGCTGAAAATTACTTTGGGTGGGAAGGAGAGGCTGAGGATTGACCTGACACCAAAAGCACAGAGGAAATTATGAAAATAGTTGACAGGCAGTGGTTCAAGCAGAGCTAGAAGTGTTCCTGGTCATGGATTTTTCCTGTGATTTCCAGAATCAGATTCCCACATGCTTTTTTATTGGCATACTTCTGCTTTGCATTTAGAGCTTGGTAAATACCAATTTATAGCTGAAGAGCACAATTACAGGTCATGAAATAGAGCTTATATGCCCTTCTCAGGATTCTCTCCAGTGCATCTTCATTTTAAATTATACATCCATTTTAGAGGACTCCATCTTACAGGTTTTTTTAATATTTTGCCAACATGCCTTTGTAGTTCAGGACAGCAGCAGTGCAGTTTCACTTCATTTTTCCTCTTACTTTGACTTTCACTTTGTATTTTCTCCTGTTACTGAAAACAATTTGTCTCATTTTAGAGACAAGTTTAGGAGAAAATACTCTGGAGTGAGTTTTTCCTCTAGAGTAAAAGGGCTTCAGCAATCCCTTTTCTGCCAATGAGATAATGAATACCAGGGGGTGACAGTGAAAAAAACCCAACTGTTTATTGACAAAGTGCCCGTATGGCATGGGGAAAAAAAATAAAAATGGGAAAGAAAAAAAAAAAAAAAAAAAAAAAGGTAGATACTGAGCTGCCAGTACCTTACCTACTTCCCCCACACACACCTACAAGCAGAACAAAAAAAACCAAAATGCCAGGGGAAGAAACAAACAGCTGTTTGTCTCAGGAAAGGGAAAAGTTCACACAGCAGCTCAGGCAAAACAGATGGGAACCTGTTGAACTTGTGGTGTTGGTCTCCTCCTCACAGCAGATGAAGCTGATGGATTTTGGTGCCCTTTCTCTTATACCTTGTACTTGCCCCTTTTGTTGGTATCATCCTGAACCTGACTTCTGCCATTTCATATTTCTGACAGTCAATCTACCCTTTGTTCCTACAGATTACTTTTTAGTCTCTATATTAATTCTCTCTCCCTGTCATAGCATGCTTTTCCACAGCTCATACTGAGCTCATACTCATAATCCCTGCCTTAACAGCAAGCCGGTAGAAAACATAAAACTCCTCACACAATACAAGCAAGAACTGTATCCCTCTCCACTCCAACAAAGTCAGGAAAGCCTAAATTCCTAACAGACTGTAAAAATTATGCCTCATATTTACTGAATGATTTCTACATCATTACTCCTGCCCTTAATGCCCCGGGCAAGTCAATGAGTCCTGAGGACACAGCAGTTTGCAGAAACTGCTCTGGTTTTGTAAGGTTTTGTAAGATGCAGAATATGTCTGTTCAGCATGTAAAATGTCAGCACAGTTTTATTGTGCACAGATTCAGTGATTTAGTGGGCTTAAAAGTGGAATGGGTCAGTGAGGATAGCTTGTGCCCAAGTGGACCATGCTCCTTTCTGGAGGTCTGAATCAGAGGGAGAGGCTTGCTGCTCTGACCTACCCACAGCCACGTAAGTAGAAAATGGACAAAATCAAGGTACAAAACCTTCATTCCCCATTCCACACATTCTTGTGGAATAAGAGATTGCAGGTGACTCCTGACCCTCATATAAAACAGATCAGGGGCAAAGGAGATCAGGGTCTTTTCCTCTACCTAAGCTCAGCAATGTAAGCTCTTTTATCCCAGCCTCTTGCTAAAAACCTGTAATGAATTTCCTGACAACTTAATTCGTGTGTGTTCAACCCTTTAGAGTTTCATTGAGCTACTTTATTGGCCTTCTATGAACAATTTAACTATATTTTCAATGATAGTAAATGACAGGGAAGAAGCAGATAAACAAACAGAAATACACAGGCATCTCCACAAATAATTTTGGGGGGAAAAATATAACCATGCCAGTCAGTAAAGAATAAAAAATTTAAAAAGCAATTACACTTAACCTTAATGCAACCTTTACTGTAGAAAAGCTAATCCCCAAAATGGCTGTGGAAGGAATGGAATCAGTAAGGCTGGAAAAGACCTCCAAGACTGAGTCCAACCATTAACCCAGCACTGGCATCTTGCAAGAGATATCAGTTTGTATTGGAAATTCACACACTAGGGAAGCAAACAGGAGAGAAAACGTTTTTCAGCTCCTCATGTCACAAAATGAGGCTTTTTCCTGGCTTACTATTAAAATCACTGGCAGTGTAGTTACCAGCTGCCCTGTTCAAGTGACATTATCCCTGCAAAATTAACATTTTTAGAATAGAAATATCCCTGCAACATAATTTCGCATTAAGACACTAAGCCTGGCATAAACAGAAAGTTAAAAAGTTCTTCTCAATTATTTTATTTGCCATATTAAAAAAGGAGATGCTTATAAGATGCAATGAAAGCTATTTAAATCCATCCAAATATACAGTACTTCAGTTAGACCAAGTGAGACAAGAATACATTTCATTATCAAAACTAGGGTGAAAATTTCAGCTGGATGAATATAAATGCATTACAATTTACCTAGCAAGTGTTTAGTATGTTCTTTATTACTTCTGACTGCCCATGAGAGTTCTCATTTTTTTTCCCCTTAGTGAGGACAGGCTGCAGCAAAAGGGAATGTATTTTTGTGTTTCACTGAGCAGCACATGAGAGAAGGATCTCTGTTTTTAAGATATTGGCATTACTTCAGGATACTTAAGTATTTATAATTAAAGAAGTAACATGAAGTGGCAGTCAAATGAAAAAAAGGCACCATTTCCAGGATAACCTCCCTGACAAATAAAAGAGGAGAGAATGATTTTAGTAGTAAAGTGTTTTTAAAGTGTTAGTAGCTACAAATAGTGAATTCATTTCCCTGTTATCTCTGATCCTTTGAAACTTTCACACCTAGGAAAATAGAGCACCAAAGGTGAATTGCTTCCACTCTGCAAGATGTAACAACATATTATCCAGTCAATCTTAAGTATTCACTCCAGTTCTTCATCACAGCTGGTAGGGGATGGATCTAATGCTGCACAGTTCATGTGATTCTCACCAAGTCAGAATATGAGGGATGGAAACCCTGCCAGAACCACATTGCTGCCATCCCTTCCCTTTCCCCCAAGATAAAAGGGCCATCATATTTTCTGCCAAGGCAAAGGGCTTCTTCTCAGTTTGTAACAAATAGGCCGTGTCATATCAAAAAAAGTGAAACAGGACCACTGATGATGCAGACTGAGCTGAGAAAAAAGATAATCTAATCCTGGCTCAAGTACTGCACAGATCCCTTGTTTCAAGTATCAAGAATGGTAAGAAGGTTATCACAGGTTAAAGCAGGATAACTAATGGAATAGAGGCATGGAAAAGAAATTTTCCAGATGGGAGAGAAGGAAAAGGCAAAGGATCTCAATCTCAGAGTGATGAAAATATCCTGTAAAGATGTGTTGAGAGCTGCTGAGCTCAGTTCTGGTCAGTCATCTTTGAACAAGAGGAATCACAGTGAGAGGAGGAGGCTCCAGAGGTGATCAGGGAAAGGAAAGCTGATGCTAAGAGGAGATAGCATTGCTCTGCACAAACTCATCATGAGTTTAGAAGAGGACACTGAGGTCAGACCTCACAGAAATCTTCAGCATCCTTCTGAGGGGCAGTGGCAGGCCAGGTACCAAACACTTCACTCTCCTGACCAATTGAGGCAACAACTGAAACTGTGTTGGGGAGGTTTAGGTGAGATATCAGCAAAAAGTTCCTCCCCCAGGAGGTGGTGGGGCACTGACCAGGCTCCCCAGGGGATGGTCACAGACACAAGGCAGCCAGAGCTCCAGGAGCATTTGGGCAACACTGTCTGGCAAGGGGTAGGATTGTTGGAGTGTCCTGGGCAGAGCCAGGAGTAGGACTTGATAATCCTGGTGGGACCCTCCCAACTCAGCATATTCCGTGATTCTGTGACTCAGTTACTGGTGATGATCAGTGAGACATTTCACAGTAGCAATGTTGTAAGCAAAGTCACCCTCTGGCCTCAAACAGCTGGCCAAGAGCACATTTCTAAAGGCAAGAGCACATTTCTAAAGCAATAAGATTTTCTTCACTTTCCTAGTATAAAAGATGTTTCAGTGAAGTTTCTCATTTGAGTGGAAAGCCTTGAAGTACAGATCAGCAGCAAAAAGACATTTCTCCTAGCCCAAGCAGGAACTGCTACTCCAGCCTGCCTTCAGAGAGAGTCCTCAGTGCCAGGGAAGTAAATGGATATGCTCTCTGCTCCTAAAATAGCTTTTTTTAAAAAAATGTGTCAGCTAGACCTGGCAAGACATTTGAACGATATAAGGATGTTTCTGAAAATCTTATTGTAGGATGTGCCAAAAGTTTTACTGGATAGAAAAAAGAAAGATCTTCCATTCCTTACTACTTCCACCCCAGATTTTAGCCACAAAAAGACTTTCTGGCTTTCCTGAGAGCTTCTAATTAGAGGATAAAGAGCCTGAAACCCAGTTTCAGCGAACATTTATCCACCTGGACAGAAGGTCACTTTACAATGAGATTTTCCCTTAGATCAGTGAGAGGGAGGAACTGAAGAGAGACAATAACATGTTCAGAAGCACTCTCAGAAAGACTTTACAACCAGGCACCACAAGACTCTTGTAAAGGCTGACTGGCTCTCTATTATTCATGTAAATCCTTTGTACTTCTTACACAGCAAAGACACTAAAATTGTCTGAACCAGCTAGTTGGCAAAGTATTTACTACATTTAACACATTCCCAACTTAGTACTTGGAATCTAGGTATATGCTAAATAAAGTCTGTGGCAGACCCCTTTGACTTGGTGCTAAGGTTGTCTTCATACTGTACACAGATTATTTTGGATAGCAAAAATGTTGACACAGACAACTTTAAAAAAATCACAAAAGCAGACTGGCAGTTTAGATAAGAGCTGCCCACTCCTGAAACCCTGGGAAATACAAGTTAAATTCAAAGACATTTGGATTTAGTCCTTCACTTGGGGACTGTGATGTTCAGGACAAGATCCAGGCTGTCTGGTGTAAGAATTAGACAGCAGATACTGGCCATGGATGAGGTTTCAAAAACTAATTCTCAGACAAAAAAGGATGCAAGGAGAATTCCTTCCCTATTCCTCCCATGCCTTACAATGCCATTCATGTTGGGCTATCTCCTTGTTCTTAACTCTCACAGCATTTACAGTATGTGAGAAAATTCTTATTACTGACATCTCTCTGCATGCTCAAGGTGAGCAAGGTTGCTGGGGTCTCACAAGGTACTGAGAGGGGGAATAGAAGAGGGAAGAGCCTGACCCCACATGCTGATGTACAAGTGACAAAGAGCCATCCCTGCAACTGCAGCTTGCAGCACCCAACAGAAACAGTTGCAAGTTGGGAAGATTTTGTCTGAAAAGGAAGGAGACCTGGAGCTTGCAGCTCTACAGAAAATCTCTCTGATATTTAGGTGCAAGAACCAGTCTGTGTTTAAAAAACACAGTTCTCTAGTACCTTTAAATGACTTTTCATACCATGAAATTTCAAGAACCTATTAAAAGGTTGAAAGTCTGGTTAATCCACACAAATGACCCAGAAACTCCACATATTTTCCCAGGCATTTGAGATTCACCCAGATCATTGCAAGCTAAATTCCAGTGTGGTATTAATGCAAAAGGGATTACAGAGAGATTCTTTCCTACAGGGAGGATTATTATTATTATCTATTTATAAAGAATCTGAGACAATCAGGAGCCCATCTGTTTACTAACATTCATCACCACACGGGCAGATTGTTCTTTCAGGTGTCTTCAAGAGCTGCCACCAAAACTTGTATTTCTGAAAGCAAGTTCCTAGTTCCTCATGCCATGTGTTCAAAAGATGATCAATGGAAACATGTTGCAATACAACACAAAAAGAACAACACTCACACTGAGATGTCCAAGGCAAAAAAAGGAGCAGTTTATTTACAGACCTCGACATTTATAGAATTCCAACAGTGACCATGGATTGGACGAAGAAAATTGTCCTCCCCAACCACACTGGTCAAACCAACAGTCCATCAATTCTCTCCTCCTCCAGAAAGGAATGTAAAACAACCATTATTTACATGAAAAGTGAATGAGAAACTCCACCACAAAAAGTAAAACATCAGAAGGCTGAAAAGAACAGGGTGACAGAAAGGAATTTCCTATTCAGAGAAACAGTGGGTTTGGAAAGAACCCTGAGATACACCTCTCATGAGGACTGATTAGAATCCAACTTCCAAACTCTTCAGTGTTACCTGAAGCCTCTCCAACACAGCAAAACAGGCTTGGGGGATTTTGCTACCAACCAGCATGGGAAACAAAGGAGTCATTTTCCAATTATGCCTGGAGTGTTCAGCTCACTAGAGGAAGTCCATAACCACCAGTTACCAGTCATGATTAGCATACTATAATGGCATTTAGTTTTTCCCATGGGACATCAGGTGGCTCAGATGTGTAGTATAATAATTGCCTTTAACTTAAATGGGTAATTTTTACCTCTAAGAGACAAAGTTATTAATTTTCCACCTCTGTGGAAAATCAGTTACATATAATGCCTACTGAAACCTATTCCAATTACCTTCCCCTGGGTGTTGCGTTGGTCACTCCTGCTTGGAATGAGTCTGTACTGCCAGGGGAGAGCTGTTTGTCAGGAATGTTAATGATGGTCTAATAAAGAGGAGTTCAATTTTAAAATAGGAGAAAAATGAACACTTAGTGCAATAAATAAAAAGGGAAAGAAAAAAAAAAAGGTAAGTTTCTTGGGAAGTGGTGACAAGGGACAGGAAAATGAAAGGTAACCTGCTCATCACAAGGACTGTTCATCAAGGTCACTAGGGTGAACTAAAATACCAATAAAGATCAAACATCTACCATCACAAATTTGTTCAGCTTCTGGTTATGCCAAATTTTAGACTGTCCCCATAGATCACCTGTAGAAATAGAGAAGTTCCACAGTCATGTTGAATCATAATGCCCAGAACATACTTTCAGAACATATGAGATTTGATTTATTTACCAGAGATTGTTAGAGTAGTTAATTCCTCAGAAGAAAATGTTTCCAGCTCTAATGGGCACCTATCTGAAGAGCTGAATGATGAAAAAACAAAAATCAATGCTAACAAGTGGTATTCCAGTGGAACATTATGTCATCTTCTCCAGAAATCATTCCTCAGTTTTCTAATATGCTATCTATTGATTTATTTTCAGTTTCCTCATATTTATATGCTGATTTTTCACACTGCAATAATATGAGTATTAAAGAGCATGAACAAATTTTTCCCTGTTCAGGCTATTTAACTTCAACAAATGAGAACTGGAAGTGATTATTTTTGGCAAGTCTTCACTCTGCAGGCTGCCAATAGCTAGATAACTACCCTCGTGAAAGAAATGTCAACATACAATTTATATGCATGATTTTTTTTTCTGTCCAAATGAAGATTTCAGCAAGATCAAAACACTTCAAGTTAGCATATAACAAATAATCTCAGAGTTAGTAAATTTAACAGCCTGGAATATGCATGATACATCCATGGTGGGAACCATTCTTAATTATAATAGAAAAATTAGTCCTCTTCCTATGAAAAACAAAAGACAATAGTATTGCAGTCCAGAAGTCCTACTCAAAGTTTAGAGGATTATGTACTGCTTAAGACACTGAAAAGTGTCTTCTTTCAAATTTGGCCCTTTTTTTGATGCTATTCTGTGTGCTAAGCTCTCTAATACTGGAATTTAGGCAGCCTTGTCCTATTACTGGCTTCCACAAACATCCAGAACTTTAATTTTCATTAAAAGCACTACCACTGCTTATCAGTCCCTTGGAGTTTTTGGAGGTTGCTCTTTCCCCAGTCTTTTTTTTCTCTAGTCCGTGCAAGCACACATGTGTAGACACAAATACATATACAAATGTCGGTAGGCATATGTGGGTATATATATATATTTATATATATATATATGCATATCTGAAATGAAGTCCAGAGGCAGCAGCTTTAAGAGGTTGTTTGGACCTCTGTTAAACAAATGCCCAAACTTTTTGGCCCTCTCACACCTATTACTCTCACCATTTCCCTGACCAATGTCAGACCAAAGCTTTTCCCCATCCAGATGCCCAGCTTCAGACATGAGTGAGATCTACAGGCTGGTGGTGTTTCCTGGACATGATCTCTTCCCACAGGATACCTTGGGCAGAGGAGATGTGTCTCACACAGCAGGGAGGAAAAGTTCACACACAGGGTATCAGTCCATGGCAGCTGATGTCACATGTCTTCCTCCCCACAAAGTGTGGCTGGAGGCTCTTGTGGGCTCTCCTGTTTCTGTTTGTATCACTCAACAGCATGAGGCTTGTCTCCTTCCAGTGAATGCCAGGGCAGAACTCCAGGGAGTCCAGAAGAAATCTGAACAGTAGAGAGCTGACTGATTTTAATTGCTTACAAACCCCATGTGAGTTATGAGCCACAGGTCATCTACCTCTACATCCAGGTTCTAAGTGAAGACATTTGGGTATCTTGAGTTCTGCAGTTTTTGGCTGTACATTTATCCCACAATAAATCCCCTTGGTTCCTGGACTGTATTTGCCCAGGACAGAAGATGCAAAACTAGGGTTTGTGTGTATGCAGACATGTGAAGGAGCATGTGTGGGCAGACACCGAGCCTCAGGAGAAATTTCCTTGGGAAGGACAGCATCTCCAGCTAATTCTCCAGAAGACCACAGAGCTGTTTAATTTAGACAGTGCTGCAGGCCTTTCCAGGGCACAGTGACACAAGCATATCTCAACTTGCTGAAAAACAACTCATTTACAGAGTTCCAAGGCTGCACTGGTGATTCTGCCCAAACACAAAGCCCAGTGTGTCTGCTCTACAATTCTGGTTAGATTTCTTTCTTTCCCTTCAATCCATGCTATTTTTCCTCATTAAGCAAACTTCTTGCAGAATACATTTTGGAGGCCTACGAGCTGGAACACTGCCAACTCTATTAGCAAAAACCTTCAGTCCTTTGCCAAAGAGGCCTGAAATGGTCAGAGCTCAGCCCAAACTGGCAGCATAACAGCTCTCTCTGATCCCAGCCATAAATCATGGCAAGTACAGTAGGAGGAATAGTGCTTAAACCAAATCTCTAGTCACATAGAGAACTGTAACTCAACATCACTGCATAGCCCCAGGCACAGAAATAAACCAGGGGCCAACACAGCTCCTAAGAAAGCAGGAAAAAGTCCTTCTGTGCAGAAGGACTGGGACTTCTCTGCACATCCAGTGTTACTGCTCATGCTTTCTCTTATCCCAAATAATCTAAATAGCCACAGAGTCGGATGCAGATCCAACCCACAAAATGTGTGTTACATCTCTGTGAGATACAAGGCATATGTTCTCCACATGGAAAGTACAAGACTGTGGATCATTTCCTAGGGAAAAATTAGGTGCTTTCCACCCAATATGTTTTCAAACTGAACTACTGAGCATCTGGAAAATATTCTCTCCCGTGTTCTGCCACTGTACTTGTTATATCTACACACAGTGTATTGAATCAACTTACACACTTGAGTCTGGTGAACAAGCATTTAAAGATGCCATTTTTCTTTCTGTTACTTAGAGCAGCACTGAGTTCTATTTCAGCACATGAGGGCTACATACACTCAGTCTTACAGCAGCCTAAAAGATTTCAACAGTGGTTTTTAATTTTTAAAGGAGTTCTCAAGTGATTGCTCAGTGAACCTGTCATGGTAATGAGAGATGTTCCTGTTCAAAGTGGCTGAAGGGATTACAACATAATGTCTTGCTGCTGACTTCTCCTGCAGAAAACCCACAGGAACTGCTTGGGAAAGAACACAAGTCCATGGCCATCTGCCCATTAGACAGATGTGCAAGGGGAAGCCAAGAACATGCCAATATTTAAGTGCTACAGGGAGTTACCTGTGGCTTGGAGAGCCTCACCAGGGAGAAGTCCGAGCAGCAGATCTCAGGCTTTATTTCCCCCCAACCACCCCTCCTCCTCATAGAGGATTTGACTGCTAACATAATCATAATCCCAGCAAGCATAAAAAATGGAAACATTTCTGGCTGCATTTCACAGAGTGAAACCTTTTGGTCCAGCCCATTTCCAAAAAGCTGTGACTATCTCCTGAGAAGGACACGCAGGCATCCTGCACCCTTTTCCCTCCAAGCCCTTGGGGTGCTCCAGTGCCCACAGGCACCCTGCTCAGTACTGACCACTGCTGAGAGGCAAAGCTCCCTGCTGAGTTCAGAGAGCCTCAGCCAGGCTCTGCTCTTCCTGGCACTTCCTCAGTGGCTCAGGGACCAGGTCCCTCCTATGAATATTTAACGAGAGGTACCTTACCAAGTAACAGGGCAATACCATGAGCTCTTCTGCTTTATTGCCCCCCATTCCTGCTCAGTGTGGGACTGAATGCAAACTGTGAAGCAACTGGAAATTCAACAATACTTACAAAGCATTATTAATACATGAGCACTCAGTAGTTCAGAATGCAAAATTAAACCTTGAATAATTCAGCGTTACTTTCTTTGCTGTTTATAATTAACCATCAATATAAATACATATTTGGAAATTCTCTAAAATAGCTTGATAATTGCATGACCAAGCAAGCAGTGTAGCCCAAAATGCTATCTCCATTATTTGCAGTATTGAGAAATAACTGAGAAACTCAATGGAGAAAAAACAACCAGCAGCCAATAGTGCCCCAGTGTGTGGGGGCAAGACAGAACATGAGCAGAGGGATGCAGGATGTTCCCCTCATGCTGCAGGGTGGGAAATGAAACTGTGGCACTGCCCTCTGTCCCTTCTGCCCAGGGGACATCAGTGCCAGTGGAGCCACAGGGACACTTTCCTTGGAAAGGCACAAAGCAGAGTTTAGGTTGCACATGTACAGTCTTGCTTTTCATCAGTTTTTAAATGATCTGTTAAAGCTGGAACTCACCAGTACTGTTCTTACAGTAAAAAAAAGGGAAAATGTCAAAGAGAAAGCAAGTAAATATAATCAAAGTGTAGGAAGAAAATATAGGTCACTGCTATGAGACTAAAACACTCTAGTGGAGCCAAACTTGACAAGATCAAATTTCCCCATCAAAAGCCATAGCCACAGTCTTCCATGCCAGAACCTGAATCCATAGGAAGTTAATCCTTGTATCGTGCCTTGTGCCTTGTATTATGCTATGTATTATGTATTATGCCTCACTCTTCAGCAATGGTCACTGCTCTTCTATCATGCTGAAGAAACATTTTGGTGACAAAAATACTTGCTCAGCCTCTGGCTGGAGAAGGAAGTTGTACCTTTCAATTGTCCTGGAAATGAAAATCCATCAAAATGAGAAGCAGTACGTCATGAGTTTAGCAATAATAAACACACTGTTACTTTTTTAACCACACTCTGCTTTAACTTTTTTTAAAGGCCTATCTATGCTTTTTTTTTTGTGCCCATCCAAGCTCAGTACAGGGCCAAATACATTTAACACTGCTGACAGTCAAAGAAAACAACCTGAGACAAATCCTAAGGGAAACTCTTAGACCAGAATCCTCTGAAGATTTATAGGCCCTATTTACAACTTCCCTATGCCAATATATCTCAATTAGAGGCCAGGCTTCAGAGAGAAACCCTAGAGAATTTTTCATGCCCACACTGCCTGATCAGCACCTGGGAGCAGATCTCAAACAGCAGCATCATCTCCCAGAGATCCCAGCTGCTTCCCTATCACTCATGTCTCAGGTTTTTTTCTGTTCTCTCAGTAGATGCAAGGATATCACCATGAAAAAACACTGCTGCTGCCAGTCCTATGGATGCCCAGATCTCTGGAGAGCTCTGCAGAACAGCTATTGCTGTTAGTAAATATCCTAGAAAATATACACTTCAGGTAGAAAATGCCTTCCCTACTCCAATCTATCTCTAAAGAAATTTCTCTTTCTCCCTCATTTGCCATTGTTCTCTCTGCCACATAAACAAATGCTACAGGGGAAAAACTGCAATAAAGTTCCCTCTGCAGAGAAGCAGAACAAATTCTGTTCTTACTGCAAAGATCTAAAAAACCAAAAAAAACCCCTGCACATTGAACAGCAAACAAATTAAAGTGGTAAACAAAACATACTAATGTTTCTTCTAAGTTTTCTATTTATCCTCGAAATGCTCCAGTTGTTGCACACAGAATTTTAAAGACTGTATTTTCTTTCAAAAATAAGGATCATCATAATTTAAGACAAATTTGATTTTCTGGGTAAAGAAGCAGCACTCAACTTCAGAACACAAGTGATTTTCATTTAAGACATAATTGAGTTTGTAAGTCAAGTTTTATAGTAGCTGGGTCTTCAGGGCTGAGGATGTGAATGTCAGAATTTCAATTGCTTTTTTGCAGGTAAGCACCATTCTCTAACAGCAGCTCCACAGCCACTTTGCAACTCTCAGCTCAACGCCTTTGGGGCAGGACTATTTTTCCTAAGTTGCCTGGTGCAGCTCTTAATCCAGGAGCAAAGGAAGAAGACAGCAATAAAGTACAAAATCGTAGACTGAGGGTCCATTCTTGGCTTTGGAATGTTGTGGCCACTGCAGCAGCTTTAGTTCCTTGCACTCAGAGCACTGCTTTGCCACCTGGTTGCCCATCAGCCCTGAGCCTTGGGGACACTGTGTGACACTGGCCTTCATCACAGCCTTGGTTTGCTCAGGGGGAGAAGCCTGGCAGCAGCCTGGGGAGGAGATCCTGGGGAGGAGATCCTCCAGGACACAGCCAGGGCCAGCTCCTCTCCACTGCTCCTGAGGAACTACCTCAACACCAAAACAACAAGGGATCCCTCCCACACTAGCATCAAGTCATACCTTGCCAAAAGTCTACAAATTCTCCAGCCGTAATTGTTTGGTCTAAAGTAGTGGGTGTTCCACCCCATAAGGAGATGTCTTGTAACTAAATATCTACACACAAATATCTACACACAAAGCCAGCACCAAGGATTATTGTGTCCCAGGAAGAACTCTCCCCAAAGCTTACACAGAATGTAAATTAAACTGCTGGTTTTTATGGAGGAGGAGGAGGGAGGTTGGCATAAGGAAAGGGGGAGGTGTATTACAAGGGGAACAGTGGGTTTTCAAATTCATCTAGTTTGATACACTTTATTATAGAGACAGAAAAAATTTAAACTATTTTGGTGGGCTAATTGCATTCTGGTTTGAAGGGATGATCACATATCACAAAATTTAAGTCAGGTTCCTGTACTAGAATGAATGAACAACAGTCTCAAAACCCACTAATGGAATCACAAGGTGATTATGGGAACATTCATTTCAAGCACAGACATTTATCACTGAGTTACTTGCTTTTCTTTTTTAGTAGTGAGAAAACAGCTGCTATCCCTATACCATATAAAATCTGCTGAAGTTCTAAGACCTTGCTGCTGTAATATTAAAGCATTTCAAAGCTTTCAGTGTCTTTGTCTTCCTAGAAAATCTAACAGCTTTGGAAAACCTCATTGTCTAGAATAGAGAAAAAATGGAACTCCCTATCCATGGGGAAATAAAAGAATTTTGAAGCATCCCATTTCAAATCAGTGCTGAGATAAAAAATACCTCCTCCTCCTCACCATCCTCCCTTCTTGTTTTTGCAAGAAAAGGATCCCAAAAATTTCAGTTTCATGAGAATCAGTGCAAACTTTCTCAATCACTGGGCATCTGAGAGCATCTGCAGAAGGTTTTCTGGGTAGGCAGTAACAGATAAACCTTCAATTGAAAAGGTGGCTGTTCCACAAGGAAAACCAAAACTTTTTTTCCTTTAAAAAATCATTCCCACTTCAAGCTAACCACCACCCTGCTGTGGTTTTGGGGTAGAAAGAGGAGAAGGCCCAGAATTACAAAGGGACTCCTTAGGTTTGTACTACCTTATTTGGAACCTTCAGGAATGGGCCCACCAATTCAAGTGCTGATTTTAACATTTCTTATAATCTTCCAAAAATTTCTAGAGCCAGCACAGTAGCCATGATTCAGAACTGCACCAAGCAACAGACAGCATGAAGGAAGGATGTGTCTGAAGTCCCAGCCCTTTCTTCTGGGGTTTGACCCTGAATTCAAGTCTGTTATTATAAAATTCTATTTCAACACCTGAAAGTCACTCCTAGGCTTCTACACTGCAGTAAGAACATCACTAAGTAAATCCCAGCTTTTCTCTGGCAAGCATGGAAGAGGTGGACATCCAAGTGCACTTTACACAGTGATTTTAATGCAAAACTCACAGCTGTCCCCTGGGAATTAGGACTTGGATTTTGACTGAGGCATCCATGTGAGTATCCAGCAGCAAGCCATGAAAGCAGACTTATTCTTGCTGACCCCTTTCCTGGCCTGGAGCTCCCACTGCAGTTTTCTCACACACAGAGCAGGACAGCACACTTTCCTCTGATGGCCACAGGAACTGCAAAAACAGAAAAATGGTGCAGAAACTCACAGCTCTGATTTGATCTGATATGGAACCCGGCTGGCCAGTCCCACTGTGCACTGCAGCAGCAGAATCTCCAAGACTCTTCTCTTTCTTTTTTCACTGTCACTTTGGTTTCCCTCAGGACAACCTGATACCACTTGAATTTTATTCCCAGACTTAGAGGATGTTTTGTTAATTCAGTTTCAAACATTGCACTGAATTTACATCAGAACATATTACAGCTTCACTTAATGTGCTTTCCTGTTTTGTAGCTGTATGTTTTTAGCCTTTTCTCTTTTTTTTTTTTCCTCTAAAAGGACCCAGTGGTGGCAAATCCAATTGAGTTCCAGTGCTGCAATCAAGGTATATTACTGCTGTGATTCCAGTGTGTGTTCCCATGTGCAAAGCCATTACTGCTTCATCTCCCTCACACTGCATTGCAAGGTTTTCTTCAGATCATCAGGAGCAGAGTGATCTGGTTTGCTCCTTTCATAATATCATATGCATGAGAGAGCACTGGGTGCCCCTGCTCCTCCATTAAACACCACAGAAGTCTGGGTGATTTGCTTGTTCAGTGCTTGAAGAGCACAGAAATTCACCTTCACTTTCTAAGATTTTCTGTAGGAGCCTCTTGACATATTCCAAGGGCTGGTGGCAGGGGGACAGCTATGAATGTCACACCAGTTCCCCTCAATATAAGAAATCCTAATGTGATCCATATATTGATGGTTTCAGATTAGCTCTTAGTGCAAGGCTATTGTCACACACTCTCAGCTCCAAAGGCAGAGAGGTACAAGAGTTCACAGCTTTTCCCACTGATCTATCTTTCCTCCTTTCCCACACTCCAACGTAATTAAACCCCTTGTTTTTGAGGGAGTGCTCAGATCCAGCACACCTTAACCTGTCCACGTGGGTCTGTCCATACCCAGGTGAAGGCTCCAGAAAAGTCCATCACCCCAAGGACTCAATTTAGTGCAAATAAAGTGATGAGGCACAGAAACTACCCTGGCTCCTTGTGCTGTGAACATGCAGGGAGGTGAGAATGACAGGCAGCAGCTCCCAGAACCCTTCCACGCTTGGCCACGATGATAAAATACTCATGAGTTGGTAACAAGCCTCCTCCAGGTTGGAGCTATCAATCACATCCAGCACAAGCACCATACAGTGTTTACAGAGAAATCCAAGAGCCCTAAACCAGCCCAGCCAGCTTTACTAGTTATTTTCCCTTTTGCTTTTACACAAGTGAAGTTACCGGAGCCACAGCTCAGCCTGAACATTTTCTAGATGTGCCTTCCAATTGGACTGGCTCAAAATAAGCACCCAAAGAGCCCAAGGGAGGCTCTTAATTATTTTGCAAAATACAGATATTCAAACTTTTCAGATGGCTATTTTCTATTTTCCTCGTTCCACAAATTCTAGCTTATCCATATATGTTATTTCCCTTCTTCAAAGTAAGAGTTGAGTTTAAATGGAAGAAGAGTTCAAAAATGGCACCACTGCTGTCAGAGCATGAGCAGACCATAGCAGCAGCACTTTTTAGAAATATGTCTGTGGAGTGCCTAGAAACTCCAGTGAGGAGCAAGCCCTTACCATGCTAAGTTGAACAGAAACACAGCAGAAGCCTTGCTGCTGCCTCACAGACTGTTAGGCTGGTATTTTATTCTTTTTACTGCAACATCTTTACTCACTGCCATACTGCTGCTGGCTGGGATGATAGTTTTAGCCTCTCCTACAGCAGAGAGTAGAAATTAGAGGGGAAAATTTGCTTTTATAGTAACTGCTTGTAAATGTAGTTACTAGTAACTGTACCAGTTAGAGTGACTAGTTGCTGATAGACATTCTGCCTTTTTTTAAGCTAGAAGTAATCGTAATGGTATAAGAAAAGAAAGACCAAACAAAATTATTCTCTCATGTCTAGGTGGAAGTTATTGGAAGCTATTACATCAGAAGTTTATAATCGAGGTTTCAATGGTTCATGGTCCCATTTCCCAAAAGTTTCTCAAATGACTAAGAATGTACTTCATCATTAAACTTACAGCACAAAGCCATAACTTGCAGCAAAATTAAATCTGGCTTAAATAATTTTATTTCTCCATACCTTCCACTTTAGCAGGCTGAAATGCTCTCTTAGTGCCTCTCTTTGTAATCAGTGCCGTCAGCTGGAGCTTTCAGATGTCACACAGCATTTAGCCCATGATGAGGATTATTTCTTTCAAGTATTTTAAGCAGAAGTAAAACCAGCCATGAGGCAAACAGCATGAATAAAGGGTACAGTGTGCAGCCTGCCCTGCCCAGAACAGGCACATGTCAGCTAAGCTGCTGGTGCTGTCAGGGAGCAAGTCTCAGACTGTTGGGTCAGGATCTGCTCGTCCTCCATGGGGCTGCCCAGATGATCAGCCCTGCTGGGCACTCACTTGGGCTTCTCAGGGCAAAAGGAACAGGCAGAGAGATGAGGAAATGTTATTTTGGGCAGCAGCCATGAAAGATGGCACAACTGAGACATGGCTCTAACCTAAACACATTTATCCAGCTTTGCAAAGCACCTTCTCCTAACAACCCATCCATACCCACAGCTGGGTCGTGTTTGAACTCCATGGCTGCCACGTTCCTGCTTGAGCTTAAATGTGCTCTGCACCCATCTCAGGGAGGAACAGGCTCCTCCTTGCTGCAGGTGTAAGCTGGTCCCTGCCTGCAGGATGCTTGTTTGCAGCAGGGAAGGTCATGCCCATGGAGACAGTCTGAGGAGGTAACATCCCCCTAGAAAGGCAGCATGCTCCACTGGGTGCAGGAGCTCCTTTTGCAGAGCTTTCCATTGCTCTTCAATGCCTTCTGCAACAGTGTGCAAATCCTAAATGCCACAGACTCGAGGTTTTTATCTCTTTCTTTAAAAGTCATATTGGAAATGACAGCTTCACACTCAAATTATTTGTTGGGACCCTGGCTAAATGTTTGCATGACATTAATCTACTGGCTCAAGGTTTTGGCCCTAAACATGAACATCAGCAATGCTGTTCCAGGCAATATTGCATAAATCCTGCTGCTTTCTGGGAAATTCAGGCATGCACATTTGATTTCACGGCTGAGCTTGCTTCTGCTGCACAAAACCTACATTTTTATTTAACTTTGCTGATACATGGAATGATTTTGGTGCATGGATAATGGAGGTGAGGAAAATCCAGTCTTCATATGACAAAAACAGCCCAAGGTGTAACAATTCTAGCCCTCCCAGATGT
Source organism: Phylloscopus trochilus trochilus (assembly GCA_016584745.2). Lineage (NCBI taxonomy): Eukaryota > Metazoa > Chordata > Aves > Passeriformes > Phylloscopidae > Phylloscopus > Phylloscopus trochilus. The sequence goes on from WQNJ02000014.1 coordinate 33,806,109, forward strand.
GACAGACCAGGGAGAATTAAAGAAAATATTTTTGCTTAAAAAAAGTATTCTCCTGTAGCATTTCAGAGACAGGATGGCACTAGGAACAAATATCTGCTCCCATTTTGATTTTGGATCAGGATCCTCTCTGCAGGAGCTCACAACAACCATATGGAGTTGATCCAAAGTCTGTTTGGAAATCAGTGGGAGCCTTTAGACCATTTCTGGTGTGTGTTGGAAAAAGCTCATTGGCTCCCAAAGAACAATTGTAAAGATGAAGAACATCCAAACCCTAACTCACGGTTTTATTGGTTCATAAACAAGTTTTACTGTGCAAAAACATTTCTAGTTTTTGGGGGTTCCTGTATCTTGACATACTTAAATTTCTGCTGGAAAACAGAGCAGCAATGACTGAATCAACAGCTACACTTTGGTGATAAGGGATCAAATAACCAAGTTGTGCAGGTTGCTGCTGTTCAGTGTCTGCTAATTAAACTAAACTTCTGTGGTTGTGAAGGCCAACCAACTCCAACTAGCCATAGCACTACTATATATTTCTGGAGTTTACTATCACCTCTTTAGTTCTCGTGCAGCATTTGGAAAAGAGAGAAGGAGGAGTTTGTGTTTGCTGGTGCGGGTTGTTTGGTTTTATTTTTTGGTATAGTCCAATGAATAGCAACAGTTCCAACTTACATTGACCCCGTAAATGATCACTGAAAAACTATAATTAAGCATATTTGCCATACATGCAACTGCAGGCTGGGGAGTTACCTGCTCCTTCCATGACAGATAAGTGCTATGAGTATGTTCCAGACATTAATCCAAACTCTTGGGTGTTGAGATACTCAGGCAGAAGCATGGGAACTCTGCTGTTGTTGCACATTGGAAGAACAACACAAAACCAGCAGTCTTGGTGGAAGTCACAGAGAAACACCACTTTTCAAGTGTATTGGGTTTTGGTATGGGGGGCTACAGGGGTGGCTTCTGTGAGCAGCTGACTCCATGTCCAGTAAAGCCAACAGTATCCTGCTCCAGGATGGGGCCACCACTGGCCAAGGCTGGGCCAATCAGGAATGGTGGTGACACCTTAGGAATAACAGATTTAGGAAGAAAAAAAATGTTATTCCGCAGTTGTAATTGGGTCCAGAGCAGAGCAGGGTGAGGCTATGTGAGAGAACAGCTCTGCAGACACCCAGGGCAGGGCAGAAGGGCAGGAGCTGCTCCAGGCACCAGAGCGTGGAGCTGGGAAGGAGGGAGGGATAGGGGGAAGGTATTTTTAAGTTCTTATTTTATTTCTCATTATCCTGCTCTGATTTATAATAAATTCAATTAATATCTCTAATTCCAGCCTGTTTTGCCCATATGGTAAAATCACTGAGTGATTTTATCTCAACTCATGAACCCTCTGCTTTATTTTCACTTCCCTGTCCAGCTGTGGAGGGGAGAGACAGGGAGGCTTTGACAGTTGCCTGGCATCCATCCAGGAGCAACCCACTACACCAAGCTAACTTGCAGAACGTCTTCCTGCAGCTTTTGGTGCCCATTCAATATCCTATTGTCCTGGGTTGTGGAGCCGGGTTTTGTATATTCTATTTACATCTGTTTTGGGGCCTGATGACCCACCTTGATAGGCCATTGTTACCTTCCCCAGCCTGTGCGGTGCATTTGCATTTCTATACATCTCATGCCCTGGCGGTGGGGGGTGGGGGGGAGGGGAGGTGGCCGGGTGTGGTCGGTGCTGCCCTGCTGCAGGAGCTGGGTGCTTGGCGCTTGCTTTCCCTGCGGTGTGGCAAGATCTTCTTCGTCTCCTGTGCTCGCCATTCCTGTCTCCCTCCTCGCCGCCCCTGAACCGGTTTTCTTCGCAGAATCATCTCTGCTCCAACAGGATCACGTCTGCCACTCCAGAAGGACTTTACTTTTGGACTGCTTTCAACATCCTGAACCACAGGGTCAGATTGAAACTCTGACTCTGTCAGGGTTTTCTTCTAAAATTATTGTTTATTTGTTTATTTGTTTGGTTGGTTGGGTGGTTTTGTTTCCTATCATATTTGTATTGTTAATATCTCCTAGTAAAGAACTGTTATTCCATTTCCCAACATCTTTGCCTGAGAGCCCTTGATTGCAAAATTATAATTCGTCGGGGTGTGAGGGGTTGGCATTCTCCATCCTAGGGGAACCTCAGTTTCCCTGGCAGATACCTGTCTTTCCAAACCAAGACACCTATGAAGGCTGAAATGGCCTCAGGATCGATTATCTTGCAGTATCCACTGGAAACCCTTGGGTTGTTCCATCCCTGAAGACAGAACAGCCCAAATCAACACAAAAAGGGATGAAGCCACAAACACAGCTGAACAACTTCATCAGGCTGAGGCACTGGGGAAGGAGCAACACATACTTTCCAAATTACATAGTCTACTCTTCATCTTTGCCTGTCCTCAGAAGAAGGAGCAATAAAGACAGAGTGTGTCTTCCAGAGAAAGCACACACATACGTGTTGGACTATGAATTGAGATCTACACACGAAGTCCTCACACTAAGCCATGCCCAGAACACCATCAAACATTCCTCATCTTCATGACTATTACATTAGACACTTCTCAGTCTTCACACTCATACAAAGAGACCTCTCATCATCTCTTAGGACTTCCCAGTACAGCCAGACACACAAAACTTATCTCCACCTTTTCTTTCTGAAGGTTTTACTAAAGTCATTGAAACTGGAGAAGTCCCAGCACTTGCTGAGAGGTGAATTCACTGACCTGGAAATCAGACTGGAGGCAGAAGTGTTTTGGTGCAGCAGGTCAGTAAAATGCTGTGTGCCTCCACATCTATTTGCACACAATTTCCCAGGTGAATTTATGGATATTTACTAGAGGTTTCATTTTTAAGGTCGTTTGGGGATGTTTTTAATTCTGATCCACTACCAGCAGAGAATCTGAACATGTTTATTCATATCAGCTAGACACATTGGGGTCATGGCAACCTGGGACACAGAGAGAACTTTGACTTTGCTTTCTATTTCTGACAACCCGGATAGAGCTACTGCTCCCTGCTCGTCATTTCCATCCCAAGCTGGAGCTGCAGCAGTTTCACAGAAGCCTGTGCTGGGCATGTTACTTCTCTTTACAATGAAGGGAAGGTTGCAAACAGAGTAACAACGTGTTGCCACCAAAAGTCATGTACCACTTTGAAGACTTTTACAAGCAAGTTAAAATTTAAACCAGAATGAATGGGTGAACTCAATATATTTGGCTTCACTAACACCATAACTACTTGCACTCATTTCTCTGTTTCTTAAGAAATGGCCCATATTTCAGCATGGATTGTGGCGCTGTCATATGACACTTAGCCATTATATATCCCACTGCTCCTTCCTCAGATATTTCTCCACTTCAGTGGCAGAGACCCAGATGAATAAAACACAGTTGAATATATGCCTGATTTATTTCCGGACTACACAGATTTTCAAACAGAAATACGTATATGTAAACCCCAGAAACTACTTTCCACAACTTCTCTGGCACAGCCAAAGATGAGGAAGGAGCAAAGGATGTGGCCCCACAGCTGTGACAATCAGTGCAGCCTTCAGGAAGGACATTATCAGCCACACCATTGACTGGCTGCCTCAGAATCCACCAAGAACTGCAAAAACAAGGACGCTTTACAGAGCACCTTTTGCAAGTGGTCAGTCACACTGCAGCAAATGAGGTTCTCATAACAAGAAGCAGCCAGATGTGAAGCACAGCAAAGTGCAGATATGATATAAATGTAAGTGGAAAGCTCTGATAATGACCTCTGCCACAACTTTCTATTCTTCATAACAGAGACAACTCTCTTCCACCTGTGATTATCTTGGCCTGGGATGCTGGAAAGGGTAATATTGTTTTTCTAATGACAGTTCTTCCATAGACTTAAAATTTTCTCAAATTAAAACTCTGTATTTTGTATGATACAAATAGATTTTCATATCGAAGGAGAGAGGAATATTACAACTTTATACTGAGTCATTTCTAGCAGACAAAGCTATGAACAAGGAAGAAAACCTACTTCAAAACTCTTGAGAGAAACAAGCACTTCTTTGGTGCATTAAATGCCAGTCCTTAGATGAGATGAAACTTAACTGCCAGCATCCAGTAGTTTTTAGGTACTTAATATTTAACCTCCGTGCTCCACAAGACACCTGTGAACTACTATTGGGAACCTGAGAGAAGACCCTCAGGGCACAGGAGATCTCTCCTGGTCACAAAGGCCATCAGCAAAGGACAGCTTTTCCACAATTGGTTCCCATGTCCCACCCACCCCAGCGCTGCTGCTGGGTGCCCTAAGCTGGGGTGCTGGCACAACAGGGGAACTGCTGCTTCTTTAGGTGTGGGGTTCATCAGTGTCTCTTGGCAACCCCAAGCCACCTCAACACTGGACACAGGGCTATGCAAAAATAAAACTTGTTTGGAACATTGTAAATGCAAGGTAACTACAGCTTATTTAAAACAAAGTAAACCCCAGGTCTGGACTCCTCCTTTCTAAAGGAGAAGCAGTTCAGGCATGTATACTCAAAGAAACTGCCAGCCTGTGGTACCTGCTGGGCAACACAGAAGTTAAAGAATAGCAGGTAATTTCCATCAACTAAAAAAAAAAAAAAAGTATTTGATACTAATACATGGTTTGCTAAAAGGAAGGCTAATCCTCCTGTTCATCATGGACCAGTTGTAGGTCTGGTCTGAAATTCTTGCCAGATGAGAAACTATTTGCTCAGCTGGTGGGAAAATACAGTTGTTATCTTGCAGAAACACTGGCCTATGGAACCCCACAAGGCTTATTCTGTAGGATCATTAAGTGTTATCCAGGAAGAGGTGCAAAATCATAATCCAGCCTGGGTGTGCCAACTCTGCTCCGTATTTGGGAGGTAACACCAATTCATCCAGTGGCAACTCTGGGGTCTAAGAGCACCAGAGGGACCCCTGGGACAGAAAAGTGTGTCTGCAAAGGGCAGATTTGTTAATGATCCAGAGAAAGGATTATCATACAAATGTTTACTCTGGGGAAGTCAATGAATATGTGTGTAAAATACAGTATACAAGCAGGAGATTTTCTGTACTCAGGACGCACGATTTTGGTGGAGCTATCCCTTTGTTCATCCAGCACTGTAACAAAGAATGTCTGCTTTGAAATGCTGCAGTGGTTTGAGGGAGTTCTGGCTGATTTTGGCAACAAAATGAGAGGTGACAGCAGACAGTCACTTTCACATGATAAACTCCATGGGAGGGAGGAGGATGAAGAAAAGACTCCAGACCTGAGAGGGATTGGGAGGTACAATGGAGACAGTGTTCATCACACACTTAGATACACAACAAAAACAGGAGAACAGTAGTTCCTGGCTTGCTGGGAGATGGTATTATCAGCCCAGCCTCACGAGTGCCACAAGGCATCAGCTGAAATCTCTTTTCCCAGCATTTACAGGAAAACAGTTGTTCTGACGTGGAGCTCCCTTTCTTCTTTGAAAATCTGTTTTCTCATTCTTGTTGAAATTGAGCTATTTCAGCATCAGGGTGGCAAAATGAAGAATTCAAGTGGCAGTGTGGTTTTCAGCTTTCCCGTTGGGCTCCAGCCCCTCTCTGGGACAGGCCCTAGCACCCCTTGCTGCACCCAGGCATGGCTGACCCAAAGGCAGGTGAAGATATTCTGCCGTACCTTTTTAGTGTGGGAAGTAAGAGTATTGCTATATTTATGTTACAGATTTCATCCTGTAAATCTTCAACACAACAAGAAATCCCAGCTGCACAGAATGGTCTGTGCCACTCAAGGACATTTTTGGGTGAAATGCAGCTACATTTTCATATACAAATGGGTAACTCCCAATTGAAATGGGCAGTGCTGCAGCCCCAAGTAGAATATTTTGCTCTAAATAGGAGCTTTGCCAATATGGGAAGGGCTACTCCTGTGAGACTTCCTATCACAGAATTTCCACTGTTGTCAGCATCTGTCCAAACCACTGCCAAAACCCTCATTGAATTGAGCAGGTCATAACTGTTTGCCAGTATTCAACAAAACAAGATTAATTCAGCAGTTTTACTTGCACATTTCATTAGGACTTTGATGATGCCCTGGTGACTTGTGCCTGAAAATAACTGTTGGCTTTGGCCACACGTGCTGGCCATCTGACCTTCACCCTGATGGAGTTTCTCCTCTTCCTTTCTCACCAACCAGTCCCAGGTTCTCTCAGCCCTCAGTACCTGCACTGCAATGCTGCCACTCCAGTGCATGGCATTTAATGCCATTGCTCTGTTTGTGAGCAGGCACTGGCAGCAGCTCCTCATGCCCTGTAGCACCACGTTTCCTCTCAGACAGCATTCCCAGTGAGCATAGTCCCATGCTTGCACCTCTGGGGATGCTGGGGAGTGCCACACTTGCCTTTGCACCTTCTTCACGCCTGCAGTGCCTCTCTATGTCACCCTATTTTCAGCCTTCTGATGTTTGCACTTTTGTAATGGAGTTTCTCACGGATTTTCACATAAACAATCTATTGTTATTGTAACTGTTCTTTTATGTTTACATTCCTCTCATAAGGAGGAGACTGTTGATGGACTGCTAGTTTGACCAGTGTGGTTGGAGAGGTGGCAACCTTCATCCTTCAATCCCTGGTCATTGTCCAAATTCTGTAAATAGAGGTCAAAGAAAATAAACTCTCTCTCTTTTGCCCTGACAACTGACTGTGTGTGTATTCCTCATTTTGTGTCCACTGATGACATCTCACCAGGCTGGCTGACAGCACCTTGACATTTGGAATGTGATGCAATTCTGCCTGCAAAAAAACCACAATGAAGCTCGCTGTGAATTTAAAGCGGTGGCTTCTGTCAGCCACAAACCAAATCGGAACGGAATGCAGTATTTCCCTGCGTAATGACATCCACAAGCTAATGGCAAGAGATGATGCCTTGCATGAGATTTATCAAAGGAAAATCAATGCACTTCATAAGCATCTCGGTGCTGCCTGTCCAAAGTGGTGTGCTCTGCCAAATATGCACTGTGTCAAACAAGAGCTCCCAAATAGTGAACATTCTTGAGGCGCTCTCCAAAAATAGCACATTTTTTTGGACCTCACTGATTCAAACCAACTTGGCATTCCACCTTGTAATTCAAATAAAACAATACAAGTTCTCTGATGACATTTTAGTTATCTTCAAAATGGATAAAAAACATAGTTAGGGTCAATTTACAACGGCAATAAAGTAGGTAAAAAAAACACATTTTAAGTCTTGTAATGATAGCAAAATTTTCCCAGCACGCTGACATAGACACAACGCTGATCTAAAATCTAGTAAAAGGCACACAGAGCTGCGTGGCTCTAGGGCTGCTTCTGATAAATAAATGCCACATCATATGTGCATTCAAGGCTCAAACAGATTCTGACTATCATGAATATACAGACTTTATTACCTGGTACAGATTTACTGGGAAAGAATGTAGGTAAGCAGCTAAAGTGCAGCCCCTCTCCAGTGACAACCAATTGTTCCCCTCCCTCTCTTCTCTTCATCACAACACACCTACACTGTGTAAGTTAACTGAAAATAAGGCAGAATGGCATCAATGCCCTTTTGCTTTGCTGTTATGATTTTTAGATTCATAATTTACTTTTCCAGTCAATGCACTCAACATGATCTGTCTCTGCTCTTAAGTAGAAAACTAATTTAAACTCTAACAAGTTACAGATCCTTATGAAGTCAGACTGGGCCTAAGGCTTTGAACGTAAGTGTTCACGTGCTGTGTCTTTAGGGTCTCCCTGTAACCCCCAGTCAGGGCAGTCAGAGACCCTCCAAATATGACAAGCCTGTCAGAGTGGCCCCTCTGCTGCACCCAGCAACATTTTAAGTGCCCCTGGGCCTCCTTTTGTACTTTTTGAAGGTACAAAAAGACACAGATCCTCCCTGAATGCCCCACAGCTGCCAGGTGTGTGCAGACATTGTGGATCCTGCAGGGCATCCCAGGCAGCACCAGACAGCTGTGCTGACACAACCAAATCCCCCTTTGGTGCCTGTTGTAAGATGAGCCCATCTGCTTTAGGGATCTGCTCTCGCTAATGGGAGCTGAGACACTTGACTCCCCAGCAGACACTTCCCGTGACATCTGTGCTGTTCCCTGGGGTGAGTCCCTTGAGTCAGCGTGGAGAGAGGTCCTGATGCATCCCTGAGAAGCAGAACAGCATCAGCAAAACACAAGAACTTCTTTGTTCAGACTCCCAGATGAACTGCCTGAAAACCAGAATAATGCTTTTTCTTGAAGTTCGAAATGTGTTTTTTGCAGGCTCATTTTCTGAACAGGTTGATACAGATGACAATATCCCCCTTGGCTACTGCCCTCAAAAATGAGATCACCCTCAGAGACATGGCACTGCCATTTTTGGAACAAGTTCTGATTAAAGGGTGAGAGCGTGAGCCACAGAACAAAACAGGTTTTCCAGCACACAGCCGTAGGCAACTACAACTATTTGAGGCTTCATTTACAGCAGAATGGAGAGGGCAACTTTTGTAAGCTGTTATTATATCCAGATTAATGCTCACCAGTCAGCAGAAAAAGAAAAAAAAAAAAAAAGAAAAAAAAAAAAAAAAGAAAAGAAAAGAAAAGAAAAGAAAAGAAAAGAAAAGAAAAGAAAAGAAAAGAAAAGAAAAGAAAAGAAAAGAAAAGAAAAGAAAAGAAAAGAAAAGAAAAGAAAAGAAAAGAAAAGAAAAGAAAAGAAAAGAAAAGAAGGCAGTTTTGCAAAGCTGCCACATCCAGGAGGCACAAACCTCTCACACAACAGCTGGGGCCCGGCACGGCAAAATTCTTTGCAACACTTCAAACAAATGGTAGAGTATCTCCTGAAAAAGTATTTTGTACAGTGAAAGGTGGATAATCAGACAACCACATACTTATAAATTAATTTTTAATAGCTGTAGCTTATTAGCAAAATGCTGCACAGTTAAATTCTGCTTCCCAAACACACATCAGCTTCTGCTATTCTCTTTACCTGCAATCTCTCCCTCTGGCTTACATAGAAAATAAAGCATAATGGGCCCCTTTTTTTCTTCAGGTATTCACCCTAGAATGCAGCACAGTGCACCTTTTTCTAGTCTTGCATTTTATTTTCTGGTGTTTGGAAATTCAGTCTTTCATATTCGTTACTTACAGAATTATACCTGAGCAGGCCGAAAAAAAAGTGATTTCCTTCCCATATTAGTCCATTTGGGAGGGATATCCTGCACCTGAACATGTGCATGTGTGAGCCCAAGGGCTTCTGGTGCCTCAAAAACACAAATGACAGTTACTTCTGCATTTCTGCTGTGGTTAAAGAGGCAGAACTCAGAGTCCCCTTGGATACGTGCCTTGAGAAAACCAGGTGAACTCTTTCTGCCCAAAATTCTCTGTGGTAGCACAGCAGGCTAGAAAATCAGAGCTAAACACTTCTTTCTGCACCTCAGCTAACTCTTTACTGCAGTATGGCTTAGAGCTCTCTTCTCATGAGACTCAGAGAAGTATTACACAGAATTAAGGCTCCATTGTCTATGCAATATGCTAAAGAATAACAGTTCCCAGACAGTTTTCCAAGCAGAAAAAAGTCACAACATTTTTCCCTTGGATTCATAGCACTTACAGTATTTGCTGCATGAAGGAATACTGTAAATAGTATTTATACTACTACACTGAACAAAATGACCGGAACCCACCTGCCCTGGAGTTTTCTTTGCAGGCTTCCCATCTTTCCCTGCTCCGGTGCAGTTTATATGTAGGATTGACATATTTTCATAGAGAGAGAGCAGATAAATAAATCTCCTCTATCCCTGTGTAGTCTCTATAGAGAACAGTTACAGCTATTTCAGGTGCCTCAGTAGGTCCATAAAAGTCCTGCAGTAGCTCAGACACTGTCATTATAGAGGTCAACTCTGGAAAGCAGATCTGGCAAAGCTTTGCCTTTCCCCCCAAGTGAGGGCACACAGATTTGACTCTCACAGTCAGCACACACTTTCAACCTCTGCTGATCAGCCCATGAGACTGTTTCCAAGAGGCCCTTCCATACCATCACACTGTGATCTCCTCAGTTCTTAGTTCTTAGACGATGCTTGGAATGGCTACCCAGGCTGCCTGCCCACAAGAACACCCCATGGAGGTTGATGGGAAATAAAGGTTTGAGTTTGTGTAGTTATTGCAATATTGCAAATAGTTTGCTTCTTGAGGCTCAGAAGCTCTTCTGGATCAGTATGTTTGCCTGTGCTAAAAGGAAGATATCCATACACTTAAATTCCTGCCAGTGTAGGCTTGGCTGTGTCAGCTACAAGAAAAACATAGTTAAAAAGACAGAATAAAAAAAATCTTAAGAAAACCCAATCAACAAACTACTGTAACTGGAGACAGTGAATCCCTTGCTGAGATGCACAAATAATAGACAGATGTGTGTCCCTGCTCAGCATCTACTCACAAAGCCCAAAAGGCTTGTGCTGTGTCCTGCCCCCTCACACAGGTATTTCTGCTGCAATTCCATCTCAGGGGCACTGTCCCTTTCCTCCCCTTCCCTACCACTCTGTGTTTTAGTCCGTTATAGGGCTCCCTGAGTAATAAGCCTGGTGCACTCTCTGCCCTCTCTCTGCTGCACTTTGCTATGGAAATCCCAGTATTTGTGTTTTCTCATGTATTTAGCAATATATCTTAGCTGCTTTAATTGAAACTATCAAGCATCACAGCTCAAGCATGGAAACTCTGAAGTGCTTAATTTGAAGTCAGCAGTTACTAAACCTTCTATCTCAGCTGCTATTTGGGGGCCTTATCTTTAAAAATGTGTGGTTTGGCAAAACCTATCAGAGCACAGCACAAAAGTAAGAGCTTTATGGGTAATCTTACTCCAAGAACATTGCCTATAGATTATAACCATATATCCAAGGCCATCCCACTGAGACTGCATAGACTTACAGCGCTGATGGAGAACAGAGAAGGTGCAGATTTCCAACTGCTTCAGTGAGCAGGCTGAATGTTTGAATAAGTGAGTTGAACAACCACCTTTTCATCCTTCTGAATGAATTTCTCATCCATCTGACTAAACCTCAAGCTTTATTCAGAATTATTGTATGTATATAAATACACGTATATAGATGCTGAAAAGCTGGCAGCCAGAGAACACGAGCAATTTAGTGGAGGGGCATGGTGCCAATTTGACAGCTTTACTAATTTTAAATATATTTCAGGAATTAGTGGTTAGTCCCACAAGACCAGGAGTCAGACAGAAACACTGTGATGCTGAAAACAATATTAGGAGCAGTTTGGTCAGAATTATTCTTTAAGAACATGGCTAAAGAAAACAGCAGGCCGCGGAGTGCCTCAAGAACTGAGAAGGGTTGGGAAATTCCCTGTTGGTAGCAATCAGACCATGCGGCCATTTGCTGTGAACAGCAGTTAAACTGCCAACCTGAAAACATCCACAGGCTGCAAATAACACAACCAGCCACAAGTTTCATTAAGAGGAAGGAGCAAGAGTGCCTGCCTGGTATTGACTATTTTTGTGTCACTTGTGAGAAATGATGCTCACTTTTTAAAATTTCAAATGTTTATTAAACCTTTACAAACTACAACAAAGGGCGGAATAACAAGAAAGAGCAGTGCTGGGAGCACGGAACTAAACCGCCACAAAATGGCTGCTCTGCCTTTTATACCCCTGGTGTGGCATCAGGCAACCCTGGCCCCTCCCACAGTCTGTCAATCAACTCTTCCATGCCATCCATTGGTGGAGGCTGCTTTCTTGCAGCTTGATTGGCTGTCAGGTGCTGCCATGCCCCGCCCCCAGTACCAGGCCCGCCCTCCTCCCAGCTGCCCCGTGAGGGGCATGGGCACAGCCCTCCCTCCACATGTCCCCACTGCCAAGGCTTGGCAACCCTGCAGGGGGAAAGGGGACTGTGGGGAGAACAGAGGGCATCCAAACAACAAACCACACTAACATAACTATGCATCAATGAAACTTCTCTTGACACACACATAATATTCATCCCTTAACTGCCAGAGCCAACGATTGCACCCATCTATAACACACTCGCTTTTGTGCATGTGATTTCTGTGTCGTTTCCCTTTGCACGGCCACGTGCTGCAAGAGGAAAGCTGTATTCCCACCTTCTGCCAGGACCACAGTCCTGTGCTTTGACATGAGAGAGCTTAAATATCTTTCCTGTGTTGTCTGCTCCTTAATAAAAAGTTAGCACTCCAGCCTTCCAGAGCAGCAGGGAAGTGCTGAGAGGAGCTCAGAGTGCTTTCAGGGTATGCTTAGCATGCAGATCCTGGGGATGAGAGCTGAGACATGCTTGTTGGAGGGAGCAGGCCAGACAAAGAAGGAAAAAGAGAATTTTAGACCTGCCTAGTGAAAGAGAAAGGATAATTACTCTTCCAGACACCTTATTGCCTCAGTTTTCATTGGAACATTGAATGATTAGCTCTCCTCTGCTCCCTTCTCAGTACAAGCCATCACGCCACAAACAGGAGTTTGTTTTTTGCACAAGATTCAAGGTGAGGCCGCCCCAGCCTAGAACAGAGTAAACAATCCCCTCCCTGGCCCAGCCAGCCGTGCTTTGCCTGGTGTCCCCCAAGCCATAGATGTTCCCCCTGGCTCCAGGGCACTGATGACTTGTCTCCACTCACCCTTTCAGCTAGCTGGCTTTTTCTCCTTGGTGAGATAAATTGCCTCAGGTGTAGCACACAGCCTTTCACTGAAGATGGGATAAGGCAGGAGAAGGTGGCAGGCAAAGTGCTTGTACAGCCACACAGAGCAAGCTCAGATGTTTTGTATGGGAACCTGTACAATGTCTTTTCTCGGGTGTAGGTAAGACCTCACACGTATCTTCCCCATGGAACAACAGAATACAAAACCATCCTAACCTGGGCTGGATATGGTTTGAAAAGATAGACATTTTTGCTTAAGTCACTTATCTAAGAAGTAGCTCAACAGGTGCAATGTGACTGAACCATAGCTGTGTCTAGAGACTCAGCAGGCATTCCCAGTGCTCTTCAAAGTTTGAGACTGGAAATGCTTACAATGGAACAGTCTCCCCTGCATAGTGCTGGGTATTCAGCTATTGACCACCCCTTCTCTGCTGCTATTAATCATCAGCCTGGACTGAATCAGACTGCTACCAATGCCAGGAGTCAGAGAGAAAATGAGATGCAGAGAGATGCAAAGAGACTGATTTCACACACTGCCAAAATGAAAGAAATTTGCCCCAACCATGAACCTACTGATTGGTGAGGAATCCTAGCAAAAAGTGAACCTAATAATATGAGAGCTTGGTGGCTGAATCCACCAGTCTGTCCTGAAGTCTGAGCTGTGCTCATGTAGCACCCACCCTGGGCTGTCTGCCACTCAATCAGCACTTCTGCAGGAACAAGCAGTCACTGCAGAACATGTGTTACAGCCTAAATGGGCAACTGGCATCTTAATACTTGTGAAAGGCCAACAATATAATATGTATTTATAACAGTGCTACTCAGAGTCCTGCTGGGGCACGGGGATTGGCTGCCCCAGGGGTTTGTGAAGCAAAGCCTCTCCTCCATCCCTTCCCGTCTCTGCCGAGCCGCCACTGCCATGTGCTCCCTGTGCCACAGCGCCCCCTGCAGCCGCGGGGGAATCATCGCACCCGCCCTGCCCGCCAGGAGCCACCGGCGCCCCTGCCGGCCGTGACCAGAACTGCACCAACGGGGAAAGCGCCACAGCCAAGAAGGGGTCCCTGGGTTTCTGTTCCGTTTGTTGTTAATGCCATAGTTGTCGTTGTTTTGTTTGCCTTGTTGTTGCTCACAACATAAAGAACTCACACCCACACCTTGCGATGTCCAAGGCAGAAAAGAGGAGGGTTTATTTACAGAATCAACATTTATCGAACTCCAGCAGTGACCATGGATTGGAGGAAGAAAATCTTCTCCAACTGCACTGGACAACCCAACAGTTCATCAACAGTCTCCTCCTTATGAAAAGAATGTAAACATTGCTAGATTTTACAATAACAAGAAGCTTATTTATATGAAAGTGTATCTGACTCCAAAACACAAAAGGCTAAAAATAAGACTTTATCAAACTCCTTAAAGGGGACAGAGGAGAATGGCAAAAACCCAGACAACACCTTGTTATACACACTAGTAAAGAACTGTTATTCCTGTTCTCATACCTTTGCCTGAGAGCCCCTTAATTTCAAATTTATAATAATTTGGAGGGAGGGAGTTTACATTTTTTTTCATTCCAAGGGAGGCTCCTGCTTTCCCTAGCAGACACCTGCCTTTCAAACCAAGACAATCATGCAGGCTGAAAACAAAACCAGAGGATCAGCCACAGAGCTCAAAACGAAGCTTCTCTCTAACTTGATGACTGCAAAATTATATAAAGCAATAAAGTCACTAACAAATAATGATTTTACTGACTTGCTAGACTCTAGTAAAACAGCACCAAACAGAGATAGCATTTTCATTACCAACCCTAACTTTTGATTTCCTGTCCTTCAATACCACAGCTTTGTGTTGCCTGTGGGCTTCTCCACATGGCCTCATGTCCTATAGATTAGACCCATGTGAACCTTCTGCAGTGAAAAGAACTCTGCCACAAACGTGGGGTTTATAATCAAAAAACTGTCTGAAAATCTGTGTTAAACTTGGCTCAATACTTTGGCTGAAGTGAAAGCCGCAGATGCTTTACCCTTCCATTTAGTGGTGAGCACACTTAGAGAGGTTGTGGAAGACTTGTCTTTTCCTGCCCAAAACAGCAGAAGAACAGCGTGCAGAGAGAAAGGATCCATACCTTCTCTAGTCAACCAGTCCCAAGACCCCTAAGCTGGGCACAGAGTCTAAAAATGTACTTCATAAATGTTAGTGCTGTCTTTTTTTACTGAACCTCATCTTGTTCAAATAACATTAAAATAATAATAAAAGAACTCAGTGTTCAACAAATTATGTTGGAAGAGGAAGGAAAAAAAGCTCCCACTGATGAATGAGAGAAGGTAAATATGCTGTGACTGCCTCCAAATTTTATGGTGTCCCCATAAACATGATGCACAACAGTAATAAAGTCAGACATATGATATGAAAAGGATATGTACAACAATACAAAGTGGTCAGTCATGTACCTGGCCTGACAACTTTATTACTGCAATGGGTCATTATTACAATGGGACATTTTAGCACAGCAAAGATTTTCCAAGGTAAAAAGACGATTACACGACCAGGTACATTACAAATGCAGTAATTACATTCCACAGTTGCATTTCACCAAAAGGAGGAGACAATAATATGCCATAAGCCGTGCTGACACATAAACCTTTCTCCTGAATCACAATAAACCTTTTGACACAATATTACAGGAAGGCTTTTGTTTCTCCTAATCCCCTGTCAAAAACTTGATTCTACCTAGTGAATGTATCAATGCAGAAAATACCACCTTTATTTGCCTGGAAGGAGAAGAGGGTTTTTGCAATCTTTTTCTTACTGATTACCACTTGCATGTCTACACACCTTAGGCAACTAACTTCCCACTTGGAAAACACACCTGTGACAAAATAATAGCAGTTGATTAAAAAGAATGGATGGCTGATTATAATGGTATGAATGTAAAAAAGTATTGAGACTGTATCAGATGAAATTTATTATGTACCTCTTTAAATAGTCCTTTTTTGGCCATATTCCAGAAAGCCTTTTTGAGTGTACTTAGCTTTCATATGCACCAAAGTTTAACTTCTTCCACAACCATCCCAGAAGCTACCCTTGTCAAAAACAAACAAACAAACAAACAAACAAAAAAAAAAAACCACCAACCAAACCACCTGTTATAGATGACTAATGAGATGATTGGCTTTTGCAATTAAGGGTTGAATATTGTGGATATTTTAAGAGAAACTTTATTGATGTATAGTTATGTTATTGTGGTTTGTTGTTTAGATGTCCTCTGTTCTCCCCATAGTCCCCTTTTCCCCCCTGGGTTGTCTAAGATATGTGGAAGGAAGGCGTGGACATGAGGCCCTTGCATGGGGCAGTTGGGAATGGGGAACACTTGTTGCTAGGGGGGCGTGGCATGACAACATCTCACCTCCAATCAAGCTGCAAGAAAGCAGCCTCCACCAATGGATGGTGTGGAAGAGTTGATTGGCAGACTGTGGGAGGGGCCAGGGTTGCCTGATGCAACACCAGAAGCATAAAAGGCGTTGCAACAATTTTGTGGGTGAGCGCATGGTGGTTTAGTTCCGTGCTCCCAGCACTGCTCTTTCTCCTTATTTGAGGTGACGCTGTTCAAGATTACAACGACATGGACTCTGAACTTCTCAGAAGGCTGAAATGACTCTAAATCTTTATTACCCTGGGAATTTCTTCCTTTTATGCTATTTTACAAAGAACCACCCAAAGGAGTGGAAGAAAGACAAACTTCTTCAACTACATTGGTCAAGTATCAGAGGGACATCAAGAAGAAGTCCCTCCTAGGGAAAGGAATGTAAACATAGGTTACAGTTTGGAAAACCTGTCTCTTGTTGACAAAACAGTGTCTAAGAAAAAGTTTCAGAGAAACCAAAACATCACAGCACGAACCATGGCTACATTTGAGGTCCTTTGTTGAATTTTGTAAAGGTTTAATAAACCTTGGAAATTTTGAAAAGTGAGCATTGTTTCTCATGGGCTGCAAGGCTATACAATCTGCAATACTCCCAGTTTTTAAGGTCTGTGAAAGATGTTTCTGATTCTATAAGCTGTAAAAGCAACACATGGAGCTAACAAGAGTGAATACATTACATCCTGGTAAACTCAATGTCCACAAATACCTGGTAGGAAGTCCTGTTTTCCCAAAATAGAGCAAACAGCTGGATGTTAACTGTAATGACATTGGTCACTGCAATGAATATTTTAGAATCAGGCTCCACATCCTACATGCAGCTGAAGCCAGCATTGCTCTATCGGTGTATACGTCTCAGTTTGGAGACAAATTTAGGAGAAAACACTCAGGAATGAGTAATCTCCTCTAAAATGGGTTCCAACAATCACTTTCCACCAATAGGAAATTAATACTAGTGGATGAAAGTGGAAAAAACCCCAACAAAACAAAAGTTCATTAACAAACAGAATGCCCACAAGGCATGGGGGGAAAAGTAAATAAATGCTAGGTATTAAACTGTCAGACCTTCCCCCAGCATGCATGCACTGGAACAAAAGCCCAAAATGCCAGGGAAAACATACTGGCTCATGCCATGCAGTAGAAGATCGCACCAGCTTCTCTCTCAGGGGTAAAAATCCAGGAGCTTCAGGCAATAGCTCGGGCAAACAGATGAAAATGTGGTGGCTCTCTGGAATCAATCCTCTCTCCACAGCAAATGAAGCAGGTGGACTACAGCCTCTCAGTTTGCTATCCCTCTCCAGCTCAGCTTTCCCAACGTTTGGGACTGAAATGGAGTGGCTCCTCTCTCCCATTGGTCCCGACTGACCCCTCTCCTGCAGGTCTTGTATTCTCTGATCTCAGACTAAACAGGCTGTCTAGTTCACCTCAAAAAGTTGCCAAAGGATTCCTGCTGTAGCTTCTCCAAGGCCAGGAATGGAAAAAAAAACTTTCTTGCCTGGGCTAACAAAACCAAGCTAGACAAGCAAAACCCAGAGTGCCCCACACCTCAGATGCCCGGGAAGTGAGGCTTTGAAAAAGCCTCCCACAGGGGCTTTATACAGCAGCCATTATAACCAAGGGATACAGCAACCATTTTTGGCATAATGCAGCAGATCAGGGAATATACTATCATCATAAATCACCCCAAGACAGTATCACCAGCCTGTAAACTCTGCAATGGAGAAAGGCCTTATCATGAAACAATGCAAGAAAAGAAATAGATCTAAGAAATTCTTCATTAGGTCATGTTGAATGCTTCTAAGTTTATTTTCCCTCATAGACAGACATAAGAATGTTTAGTAATAGAAATGACTCAAAAATTATCAAATTAACAAATTCATATGTTTCTAGCTTTTTAAAAAAATGTCAACTGTGAGCAAATTTTCCACCTTCACAGTTTTCCATATACTCCTCCCTTCAGCAAAAAATGAATTGCAGCATGCAGACCAACTTACTTCTCAGTTCATTTACCAAAGCAGCAGAAAGTCTCTATAAAAGCATCAGTCAAAGCAATAACACGTATCTCTTAATTAACTGGTATACCATAAAGCAAAGGGCTGTTATCACTTTGCAAACATCAGAACATACTCCTGCAGGGCAGAACTCAGCCTGGATATACAAGATAACTCCTTTCAGATGGATTTATGCTTCTAAGACAGTTAGAGGAGCCTTCTGTTAAAATTCGTTCTGGAAAGCCTCTGTGCAATCCTAGACCATTTGGAATAAAGGAAGAGAGTCCACTGGGGCACACACCCATGGGGTTTTCTCTCTTGAGGTTTCAGGGGGTACAGACTCCCTTTTATCCCAAACTCTGGGCTGCATGTTGCCCTCTTCCTTTCCCCATTGGCTGAGGTCGTAGGAAGGTACAGCCTTCCCAAACTGCCTACTCAGTATCTCCCCTTGAACCTGTCACTTTACCCCAAAGTTCAAAACTCTGGTTTGTGCAGACCCTTGTCGGTTTCAGGCACCAAGCTCTCTGGCCCAGTAAGGAACCTGCTCCCCAAAGTCAGCAAAAACACTTCGAAGATGCTAACACCATCAAATTGTTTGTAAAGACACCAGCACACATCTTCCCTCTCAGATCTCACTGTAAAGGTGATGGAGGATGTCACATTTATTTAGAGCTGCAGCAATTCTTTATAAAAAGAATTACATGTATTATTTTCTCCAAGCAACAGTGTGTGTTTGTTAACCAAGAAGCATCTGATACAAAACACCAGTGAAAGGAAGAGAAGCCATAATCTTATCTTTTTTTATTAGATTCAGATGATTAAATTAGGTATACCTAATTTGCAGTGCTTTATCTTGAGCATAACTGCACAAATACATGAGGCAGCAGGACCTTTCTTTGGAATTCTTTGTTCTGTGTTGTCATAAAACCAGTTTAAGCATCAATGGCTGCTTTATGCTGCCCAAGTGATAAAAACCACTTAGAGCTTATCAGTCAATATGCACCTCCATTTATCAGAGGGTAATTTATTCCAGTTGCACATAAGTGACTGGAAATCAGAAATCTTTAGCTTGTTTCCTCCTGCATATCAGCCTCACCACTTGAAACGAATTTATTTGCATGTTGTTGCAAAGTTTATTTATCATTTTATATCCATCTGAAAAACTTTGAGAAATCCTTATGGGGAAACTGCAGTAAACTGGATGTATTTGTTCAAGCTGGAGCATTATCTTTTATTGTGCAAAGATTTTTACTCTTTTAATAAGTTTGAACATGACTTTTGGTTTATGTTCCAGTCACCACAGGGAAATTAGACTGTAGGACTGTGACCTCACCTTGAGAAAAGGAAAATCAGTCCATCAATTATTACTCCAAAAGGGCTCAAAACTACACAGGGTTCAAATGTAAAGACTGAAAAAGACAACTCTTGCAGCAAGAGGGTGAAGCCATGTTGCAATAGAAGATGTTATGTATTGATGAAAAGTGAAACACCACTGTTACCTCCTTTGCTACTTCACTAACAAAATATCATGTAAAATTTCTAACTAGGAGATAGTGGAGGAATGAACCTATTCACACACCACAATGTTGAACTGGAAAGCTTTTGTGAAATGTAACAAAGATGACTAGCATATAGGATAAAAAATAGCTACTTTTCCATTTTTATTTTATGTATTAACTAGATAATTTCATGCAGTAGTCACTGTCAAAGCTACATTCATTTATGAACTGTTATTAAAAATCTTAATATTTTATTTGGAAAAAAAAATGGGGTTTAGTTTGTAATGGAAAGAGCAAACAGAATTTCATCAGGGTTTATATTTACTTAAGAATATTCCACCTCAATTACTTGCACAAATTAAGACTTCTTTTATATGAAAGAGATTTGCCTCGACACAAATATCATCATAAATATATCAAAATATATAAATTCAGTAGCTATAAAATATTCAAGTCTAATTCTAGAAATGATTTTGCCTTTAGAGCTCAGAAAACTGAACTTTTTCTTCCAATTCTTCATAAAACTGTAAATTAGAAATTAATTGGGAGCTATATTCCCCAAAACCAGACAAACCGTATCAGCTTTGCTGCTTGCTTCAATAGTGCTGCCACATGTTGCTGCAAAAATATTAGCATTTAGCCTGTTGTACTACAAACAGGGAAAATGAAATACATAGTTTTAAACAACTCTGGCCTCCCCTATCTTTTTCAGATCGTACCTGGGCATTTTTACAAACAAGATCAATGAAGCTGGAGTCTAGGACATCTTCTCTCTTTCCTAGTCTCAAAATGAAGTGAGCTCAAAATACATCAAGGCCAATCAGAGGCAGCAGGACCTGTATCAGGGAGAGCCCCAACAGAGGGAGGCAGTGAGGCAAAGCAGCCCTTTGAGAAGGGTCTGGCCTCAGTAAGTTGGAAAAGGCATGGATTCACTCTCTCCATATCACACTCTTGCCCAGCAGAGCTCTGGTGCAAATCAAATCTGCTGTTCTGGTGGCACTGGGAGAAGGTCAAAGTAACTTAGTAGAAGAAATCCCCAAAAACCTCCTTTCAGATATGAATCCCAGAGAGGTCAGCTTGACCTGGTCCTTCAGCTGTCTAAAAGCTGAACACAAAATCAAAAACACTGCCAAAGCAACTATTTAGTGAAATAAAAAGCTTTGAGCATGAGTGCATACTTTTGGATTCACAAACATGGCCTGGCCACTGGGAAAAGTGCTGGGCACGCCACCCACAGACAAATTTCAGATAATATGTTAAAATTTTCCTTACAGTTTCACAGCTTTTCAGGGTCCTTTAGCAGTGCCCAAACTGCAGCTTCTCACACCTCAGCTTTAGTTGTGCTCTTCTAAAAGACACATCTTCACATGTGTCTTTCTCCTTTCAGACAGCTTCTAGACAGAAAAAGTGAAGGCTAAATCATTAAAAGATTCCAAATCAGTGGTAGCTGCATAACTGACACAGCCCTGCCTTCCCAAGTTTTTGGAAGGCAGGAGGAGGGCACTGAGCACTGTCAAGTGTATTTTTCCTCTCTGCAGTGTCATTCTGCTTCCCAGGGCACTGCAAGGGGTAAATGTAAGGCATCTTCACTGTCTCCTCCTGGTGTTTTAATCTCCAGATAGTCCTCACCTATGTGGGCATTTGAGAGGGGAAAAAGTAACCTTTGCTTCCCTGTCGTGGGGATCTGGGTCATGTTTAATTCCCATATGCCTCCTGGAAGAGCTCATTAAGGAATTAATGAGGGGACCACAGCTGTGTGTAGTGCGCAGTCATCTGCTCCAAAATTACTCTCAGTGTGATTTGGCCAGGTTGGACAGGGCTTGGAGTACCCTGGTCCAGTGGAAGGTGTCCCTGCCCATGGCAGGGGGTAGCACTGGATGGGCTTTAAGGTCCCTTCTGACCCAATCCAGTCTGTGCTTCTGTGATTCTGTGGCAAAGGCATTCATAAAGAAACAAGAAAGAAAGATGGATGAAAGAAATCTTTCAAGAAAGATTTCATGTTCCCTCTCCTGGTTCTGTCCAACTTCATTTTGTCCCCACTCCCTTCTCACCTTCTGCTTTTGTAAACAGGGAGACATTTTCAGGGAGGGTTTGAATGGAGCACCCCCCTGCCCGCCCCTCTGGCTGCTATGCTAGCTCAGATTTTGGGGAGCTTTGGGGGAGTAGACTTCAAGGATAGGGTAAAAGATCCAAAAGAGGCTCCTACCTCAAGGGAATGTTCCAAGGCTTTATTCTTGAAGGAGTCCCGGGGGCAAAGAGGACAAACGAGGAAGAGCATGGGTTTATCTAGACTCTCTGTCCCAGGACAGACAGCTGGCCCTGAGCCAATTGGTCAGAGATAGGGGAAAGGTAGGGTTAAAATAAAGGTTACAGCTTTAGGGGGTCTCTGGGGAAAACCACTCCCCAGAGGGATACAACAGCAGGTGGCTTGCCATGAGCTTGGAGAAAGGTGTTCCAAGTGAAGGTAGTTCCTGGTGAGATAGGAAAGAGGGATATGAGGGAAAGAGCTAAACAGGGAGTGGGGAACACCACCAGCAGCCCAAGGCACAGGAAAGGACATCAGAAAATGGGAAAAACTGTGATCAGAATAAGGGCAAGTAAAAATATTTTGATGCCAGAGTTTGGCTAAAGCATAGCTTGAGCATTGCTAACATGGAAAAACATAGAATAGCTGGGACAGGAATTGACTGGATCCCAGTTAAGAAATTTGACTGAAGAACACAAATTTATCTTACTCAGCATATTGTGACAGTTTGGGATGCACATTACATCCTGGACTGATAAATACAAAAGCCCACTTTTGCCACCTGCCATTGCATGGCTTTACCTGCCACCTTGCCACACATGGCTGTGTCCCAGCAGCTGAACTCTTACTACCCCAAGCAGTAAGGTCACATCAGTCTGTTGGCTGGGACCACTCCCTGGGCTGGGCCAACTCGAGGGACAAAAACCAAGGGAGAGTCCTTGCCAACGTTATTTTAGCACAGACAGCTGTGAGGTCTGGCACTGCTTAATTTCCTGCATGACTCTGCTCTGAGGAAAGGAAAACACTGGAGATTAAGACGACTTGATCATGAGGACAGTGGTAGTACCATAAACAATCATGGATAAGGATATAAGAGAGAGCTTGGGCAGAGAAATCAGGAACTCTGACTTGGAAAAGGCAAACTTGGAAAAACAGTAAATGCATACGACAAAAAACAGCTCAGAGTAAAGCCTTGTCTGATAGTCCTTCTGCCTCCTTCCTTCACAAAATTTTGCTTATCAGGGGCAAAAATTTAACTGAGGTCATCTGATAGTATGGAAAACAGGTGATTCTTGAAGACTCCTATGACTGTCAGGAATCTGCTTCCTTCAAAGCAAGGAAACACTGCACAGCCAGTGAGCAAGAGATTAGTGATCTTGCCAGCTTCACATCAAGTATTCTTCATACTTCACCATTTCAATGACATCAGAAAGTAACAGACATAAAAATGTGTGGATTCTGCAAATTTTGCATTTTTCTGTACTATTTCCCTCAAGATCAAAACTTTGATATTAAAAAAAATATTCTTGTGTTTATATGTATTTACATTACAAAGATCCTTCACAGTAGTAAGTACTGCCCTTTCTTTAACTTAGTCATAGATACCTGCCTGGAGTAAAAAAAAATTCAAAAAAGGAGGTGTGTGTATTCCTTCCCTCTACTCACATCAGTGAGGTTTTAATTTCAAAGATCAGTAGAGACTTTGTAAAAGTTATCGTGACAATTCTCAGATTAATCTCTCAGAAGGTCACCTTCATTATATAAAATCTCATTTTTACCAGAGAAGAGAAACATAAAGACCAATCAACACAGTTGCCTCTGAAAAAATCTAGTCAAACCGCTTATTTGACATTCAGACAGACTAACAACTGTAATTAATAATACATTCCTGCATCTAGCATAAAATACCTTTAGTTCTTTATTTCCCAGAGACCTACTGGAAAAAAAAATTAGTTGGGCTTAAGAAAAGCCTTTACAAACACTACATACAGGTTATAAATTTACCTGGGCACAGACAGATCTATTTGGTCTCTACATCACTTTAGAGAGTGTTGATCATGTATTACAAAAAAAAAAAAAAAAAAAAAAAAAGAGAAATAGCTGATGATTGTGATAAAAATCAAGGAGGAGGGGAAGGATGTATTTCTCCCTTGAAAACTTGGTTGTTAATAAGTGATTTTAAAAAACAACAAGCAGGAACAGGCAGTTTGCTGACTATGCTTATGCAGGGGTTAGACCTGAAGGACATGATGCCCTCCAGAAAGATCAAGAGAGACTAATTACAAGAATATGTAATGACAGGACAGTGGGGTACTAAACTGAAAGAAAGTAGGTTTGGATGGGATATTGGGAAGAAACTCTTCCCTGTGAGGGCGGTGAGGCCCTGGCACAGGTTGCCCAGAGAAGCTGTGGCTGCGCCATCCCTGGAAGTGTCCAAGGCCAGGTTGGGTGAGGCTTGGAGCAGCCTAGGACAGTGGAAGGTGTCCCTGCCCATGGCAGGGGGTGGGACAGGATGGGCTTCAAGGTCCCTTCCAACCCAAACTATTCTGGGATTCTGGAATCCTGTGTTTTTAACCTGCACTTTAAGAAGCATTTTTAATCTTGGATGTTGATGGAATTATGACATTTGCTTCCATTTCTTCTCCTAAATGTCTGGAACTTTACCTGCAGTCATGTGCAAATGCACACACGATTCAGATCTTCCATCTTGGAATTAAAGGCAGATCTGCAAGGTTCAGGCAAGCAGCGCCCAGCTCTGAAGTCCCTTACCAATAGCTCAGCTGAGTACCATACTGACAGGCAAAATGTGTTGTTTCTGCCAAGGAAAGGAGTTCTCAGAGCACAAATGCCCTGACCTCACCCAGCTTGCTGTTTCCATCCTCTTGGGAAACTCATACTGCAAGAAGGACACCTATGCAATATGATTTTGTTCAGCTCGTCTCCACAAAGCATCTACTTCTGCTTCTGAATATGGTTTAGATACATCTTCTTATGCTCTATTACAAAAGCATGAATTCTCCCCTTTCCCAATGATAGATAATACAGCCAAATTTCTCATTTTGGGTTAGCTACATGAACGTGCCTTTGAGAACAAAACATCCTCACCAAACCCAGGTGTCAAAACCTGACCAAAACAACATGTGAAGTTCTATTATTTACTTCTGATTATGTTGTAATGACATTATTTTTTTTTTAAGCTCTAGTTGTTGGTGACTTATCCATACTGTTTTTTCTTTACTCCAGAAGTGAAGCACTGAGACACTGCTCTGGGTGCTCCAGCTGCATTTCCAAACCATTTTCCACAAACTGACCCACCACACTTAGGCAGGTCAGATCTGAGGGCTGTTAATGGTCTTACCAGATATTTGATTCTGAGTTATTCACAAACAAGAAGGAAAGAGGATGGGATAAACTCACTTCAAGTCACACATGGTGCTCTACGACCATGTGTGATACAGAGGATCACACCATTTCCTTACACTGTGCTACAGAAGCCACTTCAATAATAGGAACAGCAGCATTAAAAGGGTAGAACAGGAGTGAGTCAATCCCAGTTTTAAGCCTTAGGAACTTAGGAGGTGGGAGAAGGGAAGCAGGCACAATCAATGAACACTCAAACTGCCTGAGCACAAGATTTTGGCAGCAACTCAGTAAAATTCTTAAAGCTTCACCCTATGTTCTTCCCTTTTGGGGAAACAGTTTGAAGCTCAGATCAAACTCCCTCCCCCTGTCTTTTACCAGACTTTCTCCCTGGAAACTTTATCCCAGTACATTACAGGCATAATATTGTGGGGCACTTGGAAGGTGGAAAAGTAATATAGAAATAATGCTCAAAAAAAAATGTACTTATTTCCTTGGTGCCTGCATTTTCTATTGACAACACTAAGGACAAAAAAAAAATTAGTGCATCTTTCCCAGTTTCTCTGCAAAATTCTCACCTCCTGATAAAAACAAAACAGAACTGCTGCACTTCTCTCCCCATATGCTGGCCACAGTTAGCTTTAAATAGCTTGGGATTGATTACTGGATGAAATAACCCCAAAAAAAGCTAAGGCTGTGAGCACAGCCCTTAGCAACATGCAAGGCTGAGTAGCATTCAGCGTGCCTCAGTCTAGAAGGAAAGGTAGATGAAGATTAACAAAGGATTTGGGTGACAGCACAAGCAGTTCTGTAGGAAGTTCTGTAACATATTGTTTTCTGGGTTGTAAGGCCATCTTCTGGAGGACATCTGATTGTTGTCCAAAGTCCTGTATTTTTCATTTTTACAAAATGATGTAATTGCAGCTGAATGCCACAGACAGCATTTTGCTTTTATAATACAACAAAGCAAAACTGATGTGTATTGATCTGACCACAAAGTCACAAGTCCCAAAGTAGAACCCCTTTACTCAGTGAGATTTCTCTTCTGATTGTGTTACGCTGCCTATGTTGCACATATAATATTTTAGTCATTCAGTGACATTAGCAGTAAGTTTGCTAATATGCATCCCTATGTTTATGTTGTTAATATAGGACTGAGATTCAGCAATTTTATGTTGAAGACATTTGCACTTGTTTCACTGCTAAATGCCAGTGGAATAACATGTCTTATATAAAGTAGAAGTCTGACTATTAGGTCAAGAAACAGATTTTTCCTAGAACTTTAACTCATTTACCCATTAAAGTACTTTTTTCTTCTT
The DNA here is from genome assembly GCA_016584745.2 of Phylloscopus trochilus trochilus. NCBI lineage: Eukaryota > Metazoa > Chordata > Aves > Passeriformes > Phylloscopidae > Phylloscopus > Phylloscopus trochilus. Next base: position 33,832,364 of record WQNJ02000014.1, read on the forward strand.
TTGAAAGCCTTGAAAAAAGTCCCCAAATGTATGTGTAATCATCTTTTCAGTGATACACTGAAACAGCTCATGGCTAAAGCCAGTTGCAACACGGGTGCAAAACCCCAGGAGAGAAATGGTGTCAGGTGCCCTGTGTTGTTACATCACAGAGACACAGGTATCCCTGGGTGCATTGCAAAGAGCAGCAGAGACATGCAGCAGCATAGAAAAGCTTTTCAGAGATTATGGGAATGGCAATTCACCCCCGGCTTTCAGCAAGCTTTCGTAAGAACACTCCATGGAAATAGCTTTGGGGGTTTGAGAACAGTCAAGTGCAGGGATGGGAAGATTGAGAAAGCTTTGAGGGCTTCGGGATGAGGCAGAGCACCTCTCATTGTGCCAAGAGAGGGGTGAGCCACCAGCCCTGCCAGGTGGCCTGGTATGGCAGAGGAGAAAGAGGACAGGGAGAAGAGATTAGGAGGCTCCAGCCCACCTGGAGCCCCTGCAGCTGGACCAGGGTGCAGCTTTCATCTGTGACTAGGGATGCTCTGCCCCCATGATGGCACACAGCAGACCAGGAGCTGGAATGCCATGCAGGAAAAGTAATGGTTAACAGCAGAATGAGTGGGAAGATACCTGGGGTTGCTTCATGTTTCATCAGTCAGGACTTGTTCTTGCAGACACAGACCTCAAGCTCCAAAGCCTTTGAAGATACTTCTTCTCCCTTCAAAGAGCCACAAACTTCCTCCTGTTGAAAACAAAACAACCTGAACCACATGCAGAGCATTTCCTCTTTTTCTAAGATTGCCTATGTAGTGGACTGGCCATGGCCAGCTGCCAGTCACCTACCCAGCCATCTTCTCCCTCCCTCTCCTAAGCAGGATGGAGAGAAAATAACATGGAAGAATTTGTAGGTGGAGATTGAGACAGGAAGACCACTTACCAATCCCTGCCATGGGCAAAACTGACTCAAGTTGTAGAAAACTAATTCAATTTAGTGCCAATTAGATTAGAGTTGGACAGTGAGAAACACAACCAAAAATTAACACCCATATCCTGCTTCTTCTCTGGTGCAGTGTCACACCTTCACTCCTGACTGCTCTCATCACCAGGTAGCACAGGGGGTGGAGGAATGCAGGTGACAGTCCCTAACAGCCCCACTCTGCCATTCCTCCCTCCCCACACCCTTCCTTGCCCCTCCATGGCTCTGGCACCTGGAGTGGGTCACCGTGCATATCTTGGCTCCATCATGATAATGGGATCATTGGAAGGCACAGGTCTAACCTGTTTGCTGCATCTGTTCATTCTTCTGCCTGCTATTTCACCAAATGATGAATTACCTTTAAATTCAAGACTTCCCTTTTTAATTGAACTCAAAAATTGCATTACTCAGCATTTATGCTATCACTAACAATAAAGCTGACGTGGTTTTCCTTCCCTTTTAAAAGGCAAATCTGCCCATCTAAAAATAGCTTCTCCCTTTTTGCCCAGGTTTTATGTGTATATTTTTCATATTGCCATTTCAGGCTTTTAACCTCAGCACTGATATTCCAGTAATTAGATACAAACTGACATGCAAATTGCCAGTAGCAGGTTCCCCTCAGTTATCTCATTTATAGCGTGATAAAAATTTTACTTCCACCAAAGTCAGAGGCAATGATGGAGAAGCAGCTTGCAATGCACTGAGCAGTTGCTGACAGACAAGGCAGTGCTCTGGCTGTGCAGGCCATGAGGGCTGCTGTCACTCCAGGCTGTTCCACACCCAGATGTCCATCAGCACTGTCAAAATGCAGCCTGGGGGTTCCTCACTGACCAAACTCTTTCCCTGCCTTGTGCCGCCCTGCATCCTGTCTGCAAAAACCAAACTTCTTCCTTATGCCACTGATGTATGTTTTCTGGTTCATGAACCCTCAAACCCCTGGAGTCCTGCACCACAGCAAGGTTTCAAGTCTCCAGGGTTCTGTCCCACAATGCCATCACAGCTTCCACCCTACCAGAGCTCAGATCATCGACAATTTTGATACTCACACCAGATATCCCTGTGCTGAACCCCCTGTGCTCTGGACTGCCACAGGAGTTAAGAAGAGAAGAGAGAGTACCCAAAGTACAGGCTTTTACAACCCTATCAATTCTCTGAGCTGCATGACATATTATGCAATCACCACAGAAAAACCACAGCTGTCTATGTTAGATGAGTGAACGAAAAACACCTTTAGTGATGACAGATGTTCACATTCTATTTTATTCTTTCAGTTTGATGTTGTTAAATATACCTTTTAAAGAGTGACATTCATTTTTGTTGTCCAAAAGGTGACAATACCCTCCAGGCTGCCACATGTCTGCTGAAAATTGAGCCACAGTACATTGCTAGTAGGAATAATTTCATACCAGCAAATCTTTGATTTTAACAAGAGTGAAAGCTCCACATAGACTGTGTATCTGTCCTCACATGGAAATAGGATGTTATCTCCAGGAAGCTGGGCTGGCAGTGAGTTAGTTCTTCCTTCTCCCAAGTGTTGGCAAGACATGTAGGTGAGAATAAGAACTTCTGGAGATGTGAGCATTAACCATTCAAAATGCCTAAAAAAGGACTCATTTTCCTTCCAGGTCACATTTACAATTGGTTTGTGCAGCTCCTGTAGCAATTACCACACATAATAGCCCAGCCCCAGGAAAGGGGCAGAGATACTTAAGAGTTCAGCAAAAGGAGCCTTGGAAAAAATCTGGATTGTGGTGGAGACATCCCCATGACTTCTGCAAAGACAGCTCTGTTTGTAATGTTTGGGGGTTTTCTTATCACATAAACACACACATTACCCTGTCACTTGTGAGGTTTTATTTGTTAATTTTCCAAACTTCTTTCAGACCCTGACATTTGATCAGCATCATTTTGATTTTTGGTTCTGAGTGATGAAACTGGAAATAAAAAAGTCTCCGAATGTGCAGTAGGAAAATGAAGTATTACCCTGTGAGTGAGCGTGGTGTGACTAATAACAGTGTCAGCAATCTGATGTTCTCCAAAACTAGTGCTGTATACTGAAAACAGCCCTTCTGTACTGATAACTTTCAGAAAGGACTGTAATAGCATCCTTTCAGCCAGCTTTCCATCTCTGCAGATATTTCATTGCACTCCTAACTTCAATATCACCTTCTTTTTAACAGCAAGGCTTTGCAATGTAATATCCCCAGTGCTCTAGCAGGGCCTAAAAACACCCTGCTGGTAGCAGAAACAAAGTTTGAAAGTTGTTCCTCAAGCAATTCCTTCAGAGGAAATTCCTTCAGAGGAGGCAACTCTTAAGTATATATAACCTTTGATAAAGACATTTCTTTAGGTCTGAAAACTATTACATTGGTTGCCAGCAGAGGGGACTTTCTTTGCCCTTTTTAAATTAAAAGTGTAAGTATCAGTTGAAAGGTGAGAGGGGGTGGGATATTCTTTTGCTTTGATCTTTTTAAATCAAAGTGAATTGGAGCTCATTAACTTCATGAGTTTGCACAAGCTGATTAAAATGGACCCTACTCTAACATATGTGCTAGACAGCTGGCATTGTTCTAGGAAGAAAAAAGGAACAACAGAGCAGAGCACTGACATGTACTCCATTTATTTTAAATAAGTTGTGACTGAATGCCAGTGGCTTGAAGGGCATGAGGGTTCCCCAAAAAAAGACCAGGAACTGCTTTGCCCAGCCATGCAGGGTATTGCAAGAGGTGGTACTGCTGATCAGTGGCTGCACCAGACAAACACAGCTCTGATGCCACTTTTATGTAGACTTAACCAGCTCCTAAAAGACTGTCTCATGGTTTCTGCTATCAGCTACAATGTCATATTATATATATACATTCCATATCATATTTCTCTGCTTTCACCTGTAGTCTAAGTTGCTTGATCTGTAGTCTAAGCACATACAAACATACAAACATACCAGCACTAGCACTGCAGTTAATGCTCTACATCCTAACCAAGCTTTATATTATGTCCAGCTCCCTCCATCCCCTCCCAGACTGCCATTAGCCCTCAAACAAGTTGTGACCCCTCTGCTCATCCCCTGGCCACTCACTCAGGTGCCCTGACACCTTGGCTGCACGCTGCTGCTGATGCCAGATTTGTCAGGCCTCTCTTGCCCTCAGAAAGCATCCCTGCAATTGCCAATGAGAGCCTCAACAAGGACTCCTCCATACAACAACTACATTTTGGAAGCAGGAGTTTCCTTAGGAGGATGAATAAACCTCCTAAATAAATTAGAACAAGTTGCTTCCTGTACAAAGGGCTTTTTTACCCTCCAGCCCAGCTGAGCAGGAGTACCTCTGGATTTTTATCTTCCCTGCTGCAGCACTGCACAGGGATCTGAGCACCTTTCTGTGTGAAGCAATGGAGCAAACACGTATCAGGGGAGGCCAAGCAATTAGACCAGGGCAGCCATTCAATGGACACTGTACCCAATGAGATGAAGACAAAATTAACAGTCCCCAAACTGTGCCAGGCTGTTACAGATCAGTTTGGTACTGGGAGCACTTGTCTTGGAACTGTTTTAACCAACTGTGATAATAACAGCAGCAACCTTGGTAAACATCACCTCCTTGACACAAAACCCAACAATGGATATGTATTCAGGCCGAGGAATGGTAAACCTTGTCAGCAGAAACAATTTAAACAGGGATGGAAGAGAAAGTAACACATTCAGGAAGTCAGTGTTAGAGTTTCCTCACCGGCAGGACTCACTGCTCATAGCACAGAGTGTACAGCCTGTCATGCAAAGCCCAAACACAGCCCCAGGAGAAGCTGATGGGTTTCACCTGGGGTGAGAGCAGTCCCATGTCTACACAGAGAAGCAGCATGGTTAGGGCTCACATCTGGCACCTGCACCCATGGCCAGTTTATACAAGTGCTCCATCACCCCTGTGGGATCCCAGCACTGCATTACCACCAGGCTATTGCCCAGGTGCATCTAGTTTCCCAGTGAAACTGTGTTCCTCAAAATACTCATCACTTATCAGTGAAAATCCCATCTGCAAGCCAGCACTAGCACAGCCCTGGCCAGTTTATTGCATGACACAGCTGGATCATTCCATACAGACAGGCTGCACACCCACTTCACAGGCAGATGGGAAGTAATGAGGTAAACCTGGGAGACAAAGAGGGAACTGTGGGGAGGGCAGCAGAAAGTCATCTGAACTTAAAGCACATACCACATCTCTGCTGCTTTTCTGTTCCTTTCTACAGAATCCTTCTTTATTCATGCAGGTGAGCAAGCCTGGGTGGATGTGCCTCTTCTCCCAGACTAGTGTCCAGAATGAGCTTAAAATAAAGAATAGCAATCCACGTCTAGATTTTTTTCAAGTGCCACCAAAGGCACTTGGTTATTTTTCTTTGTTACATGAACTGGCCACTCAGCACATGCACAGCAACTTTGCTCCTGAAGAGCCAGCCTCCTTCTCTGGCCAAGAAAAACCACAGTCATAAGCAAAGTTGGCTGGCTCAGGATGAGGCTGTGCCTTCGACATGCCTCCCTACCCTGGGGCCAATTAATACAGGGTAGGAGGGTTAAGAGAAGAAGAGTGTGGGGTTTTTCTTTCCCACACAAGGAGCTCAGAGCTCACTGATTGATCAGGAAAACCAATCCAGTCTCTATCCAAAGCACATACAACTTCCAGGATCCCCCGGGATCTGTGCTCAGCCCAAAAGCAAAGGGCTTGTGCCCTTGCTGCTGTAAACATGCTCTTCAGAAAGTTCTTCTCATATACAGAACCCAAAACATCTCTTTTCCAGATTCTTTCTGGTATTTGCTAGCTTGCACATCAGCCAGGCTGATGTTTGCCTTCCAGACACAAGTGTCCTGTGGTTCACTCCCTGCGTCACGTCTTCATTAGGACACAGCAAGGGCAGCATCAGCAGTGGCAATGTCTGCCATCATGAAACAAGACATTCTCATTAAAAAATAAAATAAATCCATATTCCCCAGGTTTTTTTTTTTTTCTGGTGCTTTATTCCCTTTCAGCTGTGCTGGTGAGCCTGAATATTTCCAATAACCAAGCAGTTTGAGTAACTCTAACCAACTCAACAATTCGGTAGTAAACATGAGCAACACTGTTTAAAAGAACCAGCCCAAATTTCAGCAGTTTTAGTGAATCTTACAGAATACATAAACACATCTTAAATACAAGCTACGAGCTAGGAGATATCCTGTTCTTTTTTTCTCCCTGTTCCATTTATTCCCTTATCTTTATTTAGTTGATGGATTGTTTTTTCAGCTTCTCTCAGCTACCCTTTCTTCATCTTTTGTATTGTTCATCTCAAGCAAAGAATGAGGGGACAGTGTTAAATACAATCTGATATACCAGAAATTATAAAAAAATCCATATATCAAAATTCCCTCCCCTTCCATTTGCTCTCGTACCTTCACCACCCACCCATAATAGCATAACACTAGATACTAACAGCCTATAGTGCTGGGCTTCAGCCAGAATTTAATCTGAGAGTTTCTCTATTAATGTGGATGGAATTAAGTACAGTTTTGTCACATCCTGTTCCACATTACAGCAGGAATAATCAGCCATTGCCACAGAAGCTTTAAAAAATCTCAAATGAACAGAAATTGGTAAGATAAAAGAGCCAGTATATAAATCATATTCTTCTTATTAATGTTATGCGTTTTTATTTTCCAGGAATCAAAACAGCATACTTTGTGTGTATTCAGAAATCACAGTCATATTCTGAAATGTTTAATTTACATGCAAATTAGAATCAGGACCCTACTGGTTGCAGATATTCCCTTTCAGTCATAAACTGGCCTTTAAGCCTATGTAAAAGGATAATATAATGGCAACAATATTATTACTGGTGCTGTAAAAGTTTAGCTTTGAAAAGCCATAGAGATTTGATTCAGTGAACAGGAATCATGACATGGAAGAGAAAAAAAACACATTACAACAAGAAAAATCCAAATCTTCAGAGAGCAAATTTGAAACTGCTTCATTTTAGAATAAACATAACCAAAAAAGATTTTTGGAATTATGCTACTTTCTACTCTGCAAATCATCCAGCTGGCAAGGCTTGTATGTCACCCTTGTTCTTCCAGGGAAAACCTTGACACATTTCTCTATTTGGACTTCTAATCTCTTATGTTAAGCCTGATATATTCCAATGATGCACTGCTAAAAATGGTTTCAGAGAAGTGGCAGAAAAGGATGAAACAGTTTGACAACATAGGGCATTGTTATCCAAAGCCTAATGAAGTGAAAGGAAGAACTCCATAAGGCACTTAAACTGCAACAGCTCTGTCTGCTACAAGCCTTGCAAAACAACTCTCCAGGGAATGTTTTTAAAGCAAGTTTCACCAAAGCACTTGTCTATACAAGAGCTGCACCTCTTGTCAACAGAGGTATAATATTTAGTTTCAATTATCAGTATAACAAATAAAAATGCTATTTGATTGAAAACTGCATGTCCTGAAACCAAACCAAAATAGAAAGATGCTTTCTCTAATGCTTCATGTTAGGTTTAGGCAAGTAGGAGCTACTGAAAAAGAAAATAAATATTTTCTTGTTGCCTGCCTCTGGCTCAAGAGGCCTAAGTAAAGCAGCTCTAAAGATATCTTAAATGCAGTCTATTAAAAACAGTCATGTTTTCATGGTCAAGCCCTTTCCATGGAAACAAAGAGCACCTGATGTCATGTTCAAGCCTTTTCATCTCTGACAAGCTAAAATCTTTGGACTAGCCTCTGTTTCACAGAGCAGAAAAATCCCTTCTTTTAGTTCCCTTCTCGCAGTTCTCCTACATGGAGCAAGAAAACATTACAGCATCATTACATTGTCCATGGGTGTGAATGCAACAGCAGTATTAGCACAGGGCTGACCTGCAGAGAGCCCACAGTGCTGTCATCATCCTGCAAGAATATAATAAAAAATAGTTTGGGAAGTGCATGAAAATGTCACAGCAATGTCATTAAGTGCCTTTTGCATGCTGATGGGAAAACAATTTGAATGCTATTTGTGGAGAGATTCTTATTACAAGATATTCACATTGGAAAACCAGCTTGGCAAAATGATCTCTCGTGGCCACAGAATCTTCACACCTATGCAGTCACTGAGCACAGGCCTCATTTCTACCCTCCTTGCTGGTGTACAGCTTCCACTGAAGTGTGAGAGGCTGCAAAGCTGATCTCAATCAAGTCTCTGCAATTAGATCCTTCTTCCAGCATCAATCCAAAAGTGAATTTGCAACAGACATTTTATCACACAGCTGGAGGAGGAAGCCTTGCCCTTGGGGTGATGGATAAAGACACTGTAAATTAAACCGGCAGCACAAGGGAGGCACAGCTCCTGAGACAGGCTTGTCACACTATTCAAGTTGGGTTTGGGGACAGAAAATTTAAAAAATGGTTAAAACTCATCTGCTTGGGCTTCAGGCAGGGTACTGGCAAGTAAAATGCTCCAGTGGAAAACTCCAAATAGGTCAAAGACACTGCTCCTGTGGGAGATGAGGCTCCCAAACACAGCCAGGTCATACTTTGCTGGTGCCATGCATTGCCCTGTTGGATGGGAAGCTGCAGAAATGCCTATGTGCTGGGAGGAGCATGGCTGTGCAGATGGTCCCTGGTCACCAAGTGTCCTCCTGCACCCACAGGGGCTGCTGAGCTGTAACCCTGTCATTCCTTTTGTCTTGAAAAAAATTTACATGTGTACAAAGGTAAATTCATCTGCAAAGAGAAATTCTTATGTATAAGGAGAAAAGAGATGTGGAAGGAATTCAGCCAGCTAAATACAGACAAGTCACTCTCCCAAAAGCTCTGGGATGGCCACAAAGGACCCTTCACACCTGCCAGACAGATGGTCCCTGTGTGCTCTGCCCTGTGTGCTCTAATGCATTTTCTCTCAACAGCCTCAAGTACACCTTAAGACTCAGTGTTATAAATGTCCTTAACTAGCTTAAATCCTTCAACAGTTCCACTTAATTGTGCCCCAGGAGAAAAAACAAAATCAATTTTTCAGTCTTTCCCTGGATAGGAAAATCCTCCATAATTCTTTTTTACCATCTTACTTTTTTTTCTATTTTAGTGAGATAACCAAACCTTGACCCAGTGCTCCTAACAAATCTAAAAAGCACTTCATATAAGCACATTTGCTGCTGCTTATGCAGCAGTCTGAGGAGTTAAATGTTACCTAGTTTGATTGCCTTGACAATGACAGGATTTGACTTTTACGATTATGAGGTATCCCCATGCCTGCAAATATTAATTGCACACTTACAATCATTCAGAACATTAACTTTGAAAGCAGGGGATTTCTGTGAATGGCTGTGAGTATTTTATGTTCCAGTTTGTTTGCAGCATTTAGGCTTCTGTGTAAGAAGCTGGTTATGTTATTGACATGGATAACTGCAATGCCAGAGTTGAACTTCCATTCTGTTCCTTTCCACATGCACAGTAAATTATGATTATAGACTTTTTCCCCTCTTCCTCAAACAGTACAGAGTAATGGAATAGCAAGTTCCTCTGCAATCCTCTGCATAGGACAGAAAATGAATTTACTTCTAAAAAAATTACGGGTTCTGCTCTAAAATCTATTTTGAGGCCAGCATCTTTCTTACGTGAAAGATGAAGTATTTTGCTTGAAATTAGCTATTCCCATTAAAAACATTCATAATGCAGAATGGAGAAATTGCGGCACAGGTTTCAGAGGGTGGTAACACACAAACTCAGTTATACAGGGAGGCCCGTGCTTCCTGGGAATAAATAATCATTTATTCTCTCAGTTTCTCCTCATTCCTCAGGAAAATGGGGATTTTCTTCACTAAAATGTTCCCATACAGGTTATCTTTGTATTAGTTCTTCTTGTCATAATTTCCTTTCCTGAATAATTTCGTAGCTCACTGGTTTGACCCTCCCTTAGTCTTTCCAATTTTTTTTTTCATTTTGAAGATAACTACTCCACTACTAGTGATTTATTAGGATTTTGTCTACAGCTAATTATGACTGATTTCAATAACATGTTTTTCAAGCTCACACAAATTATTGATCAGCACACACATTCTTTACACCCCTTGCCTCAGATTCCCACACTACATTAACTCATTAATGATTCCTACAAAAGATGGATAATAATATGATAAATCATTTCAACTGCTGCAAAATTTGCACATGCAGCTCTTACCTTGTTCTGCCTGATACAATGCCAGGGGTATGTACCACACAAACACAGGTCACTGTGCTAATTCATCTATTGTGTTTGCTACAGAACAACACAATAAACAGCCGTATCAGGCACAAGGCTCCTGTGCTCACTTTGAGATAGTGAACATTTCATAATGTAGCCAGTTACACTGGTGATGCCTCCAAGCAGGCAAGGGAAAGGAATAATACAATCTCTGTGTGTGCTCTACACGCATTCATATATGTAGAGCATCTAAATGTCTCACAAAAAACAATTCTCACTACTTCTTGCATTTATTATTTTTTTTTACTTGGATGTGATGATGGGAGAGACAGGACAGCGGAATGCATCACCTTCCTAATTTCTAGAGCTGAATTTGGTTGACACAAACCTCACTCCCCACTGATAACTTGATTGCATGTGCTGGGCCTGTTGCTATACAGCCAATGTTGTTGAAAAGTGAGTCTGACAGTAAAACCCACTTTTTTTTGAAAATCAGCTCCAAGAATAAAAACGTTATTAAAATAATATAAAGCTATGATTGTTACAAAAGCTATGATTGATTTACAAAAAAAAAAAAAAAGTCTGATTGTAAAAAATTCCATATTCTTTTTCTGCATTCAACCAGAATACCCCTGGCTCTTACAAATCTTTCAATATCTTCACAAACCTCTAAGCCAGCCTGAGGGTACAAATACATGTTTGACACACAGAGGAATCCAGGCCTACACATTTTACTGACCTGCCCTTTTGCATCAGGCCCTGTTTCACAGTCAGTGGAGCAAAGAAACATGGTCACCAGGCAGCTAGAGATGGAACACCACAGGAAACAGCTTTTCACAGCTTCATAGAGAGCACTCCTGAAGCAAGGGGTGGAGTAAGTGAAGCACAGAACGTGACAGACCAGCCTTCTTGCTTTAACACCACACAACCTAGAATTGCTTTTCCTCCAAGCATCCCCAAGCATATTGGCAATCACAAACAAATTCAATAAGATTCAATAAGACACAGAGGTGTCAGGAGATTTCAAGTTCCTACAAGGTTCTGAACAATAACTGTGGGATAAAAACATGCCCCTCAGCCTGCAACCTCTTGGTAAGTGGAAGTCTCCACACATGGAAGGACTGCACAGTAAGTTCAGGTATCACATGCCTCTGCTAGGGGTACACATGTGCTGCCATCCATCCAGCACAGCCATCCCTCAAACACACCACCAACACTTCACTCCTCTTCTGCAGGTGTCAGCTGGACACGTGGGAGGCAACTCAGGACAGAATGGGAACACTAAGAATTATAGGAGGCAAGAGCAGCAAACTCATGAACATCAGGTCTTGCTTATCTTGTTTTTACTGCAAAACTGGGACTCCCAAAAGATTTTTATATTACTCTAAGTAAATGTTGATAGCATCATTCATGTGATAAACGTAATTAGTCAGACTAGATCACCAAAAAAAAAAAAAAAAACAAACCAAAACCAAAACCAAAACACAAAAAAAAAAGAAAAAAAGAAAAAAGAAACCACACATACAAAAAAACCCACATCACCAGAAGTTTGGGCTTGGCAAACCACTTGCTTGTAGTTACCAGGGCTGAGGCTCTTCTGCAGGAATTACCTTCCAGGTACAAAGCTGTTACCTAACCTTTGTACAGATAAAAGGCAGATAAAATATTATACAACAGCAGAAACCACTTTGGCTTAAGCTGGCAATGAAAGTTGTTATCACCTAACAGCTGTTTAGTATCCTGCATTAAATGAAGTTGTAGCTACAGCTCCATGAGGACAGGAAGGAAAGCTGCTAAAGCTTTGAAACACCAAACCACTACTGCAGGTCTGCCAGCTGGGGGGTGGGGGGGTAGCATGTGCAGTCATGCTTGAAATTCACCTTAAATTATATCACCTTAAAGATAAAGTTTCTTCTAGATGAGCTTGGCTGTTTGGTTCTGAGGTCAGCTAGAGCTGAACCAATGCAGCCACCAGGGGAATGCAAGAGGTACCAGCCGTGCTGCCTTTCCCTGATGCCTCAAGGATACAACCAAGACACAGGCACAGTGAGCAGATGGCTCTGCCCCATCTGACAGGTAGGGAACTTCCTACCCAACAGCTGTGTCAGCTAATCAAGGTCTACATGGAAATTAACCTTAGGTCACAGCTCTGAATGCTCCCAGGCATGGGTAAAGCAAAAGTGCAAGTGCAAAATAGTGTCAAGGCTTTTCCCTTAGGAAGCACCACGTATTGGCATTCCCTGTCTCTAGGAAAGACCTGCTCCAGTTCCCAGCTCCTATGCTGGAGACCCCTGAGCTTCACCTTCTTCCTCAACAGTTTTAATTTCATAAAGCACAGAACACTTTGGGTGAGACAGACCTTATGTCTCATCCCATTCCACCACCTGCCATGGTCAGGGACACCTTCCACTATCCCAGGTTGCTCCAAACCCCATCCAACCTGGCCTTGGACACTTCCAGGGATCCAGTTCCTGGGAGACACAGCTTCTCTGGCAACCTCTGCCAGGGCCTCACCACACTTACAAGGAACAATTCCTTCCCAGTATCCCATCTAACTGGCAGTGGGAAGCCATTCCCTGTGTCCTGTCCCTCCGTCCCTTGTCCCCAGTCCCTCTCCAGCTCTCCTGGAGCCCCTTTAGGCTCTGGCAGGGGCCCTGAGCTCTCCCTGGAGCCTTCTCCTCTCCAGGTGAACCCTCCCAGCTCTCCTAGGCTGGCTCCAGAGCAGAGGTGCTCCAGCCCTTGGAGCATCTCCATGGCCTCCCCTGGACTCTCTGCAGCAGCTCCACATCCTTCCTGTGCCAGGACCCCAGAGCTGGATGCAGAACTACAGTGGGGCCTCCAGAGTAGAGACAGAGAACCACGTCCCTCAGCCTACTGGTGACATCCTTTTTTGATGCAGGCCAGGATTTGCAAGGGTCAAGTTCACCTTTTCCAACTGGATGTGCCTTTTCCTATCAGCTGGTCCCGATTTGTACCAAGCAGTGTGCCAAGCTTGCTCATTCCTGCTCTGAATATTTACAAGATTGTATTTTAGCTGTCCTCTCATCTAACCAAATTACCAGCCCCAAGATTTAATAGAGGAAGATCAAGGATTGCATATTTGCAATAGGGATCCTTCAGAACATAAGGTTAATATTTTCCTCCAGTTCTTCAAAAATTCTGATGCACTGGGGACTTCTTTATATGAATTTAAAAAAAAATCTACTTGTACAAAAGTGAATGAACTTCAAATAAGCAAAAGGAAATAAAATACCATATGGCATATTCAGATTCGTGGGATTGCTATCCCACTTAATAAATCTCCCCTTAATCACATTTTTGATAAAAGTATTGTATCCTACAGGGATTTTAATTTTATATCTCAAAAGGAGGTTAGTATATTAGATTTTACTGTATACAGATTAACTGAGGACTTTTGAAAATTCTCAAACTTATCTCCTCAGCTAAATAAATTTTCTGACTTTGCACTTGGGGTAATTGTAATAGAGCTTTTGATCCCTGGGTAGATGGATGCAATAGTCCTATAAATCCCAGATTTTCAATATCTTCAAAGATTATAAAATGTTTATGAGAGAGTATGGTTTTAGAGACATCTGGTGGTTATATAATCCTGAGGAGAGAAATCAACAGTGAAAGTATTAAACATACTTTTTCAACAAAAGTATCCTGTAAAGAGAAAAAGAGATTAGCTTATTCACAGTCTCTGCAAGCTGAGGTAGATGATTTGACACAAGACCCAGTTGTTTATGGCAACGTGGTAGCTTTGGTCACATTAGAACAAAAGAGGAACAAGATTTTTTAAGGTAAACTAATGTATGTGTCTTTCAGTAGCATTAAAACTTAGCACAGTTTAGTCAGAGAAAGAGGCAGGAGATTGGATACTGAATATTTTAAATCCTCCTGGCTAGACAAAAATCATTATCTCTGCCAGCATCTTGTTAGCTTGGCTTTTGTTCTAACTCCTGGTGTGCTTTTATTTTTGTTTGAAACTTCACTGACTTTCCAGCCTATTTTTTACTGAACTGCTTGCCTAAAGCTAGAAGTTAGAAATACAAACTGAGAAATTAAATCACATTCTTAACTTCTTAGGTTCAAACCACAAGGACAAGTACCCTAAATAAAATAGCCATACTTATTTTCTGTTCATTAATAATATAGATTATTATAAGAAGAGTGTTTTATAAGGACTTACAATTCAAGTCCTTATTAAAAGTTTAAGTATTTGGTGCTGTATTTGAACCTCCTCTGTATTTCACAGATCTAATGGGGTACAAAGCACAGAACTACTGGTTTGGAGACACCAAATCAAATGCTGCTCTCAGACACTGACAAAAATCCAAAAGAAAGAAATTCACTCCAGGAAAGAAAAAGTCCTTTCAAATTTAGGGGGAAAATTATTTGGCCTCATCTTCTGTACTTGAGACATCAGAGCCGTGACTGGGAGAGAAAAAAAGAATCCTCCCAGGCCCACTCTATAATATGGATTTGAAAGAGTTTTAAAGCAAAAGACATATTGAAAAATCACATTCATGCTGTCTGGAAGGAGGATTGCTCCTCTCTGGTTTGGATGGGGAGGGAGGCCCTGTGCTTCTGCTCCTTTGGGGTTCCCAGCCCTCTGACAACTTTCCCAACTGCTTTAGGGGATCTGTTTTCTCAGCCCAAGCACTGACCCTCACTCTGAGCTGCCTCCCTGCTTACAGCAGTGCTGGCACCCTTTCCAAACTCCTTTCTTTCCCTTGCTCACAATAGAGTGCAGCAAACTTCTGTGAGAGCTGAAACTGGCCTCACATGAACGTACTTGTTCTCAAAGGCAAACACCTCTGGGGTGTTTTTTTGCTGATCAGAACACAGCACCCTCAGACATGAAGCAAGGCCTCAAAGAAACAAAGCAAAGAGCCATCAGCAATTTGCTGGCAGTGTTAATTTCCCAAATCACGAGTGACATCAGCATTTCCTGGGAGCAACACAATAATTCTGCATCAGAAGGTGTTTTCATAAACTTCTATAGAGTGTAAACAGCACTGACAAACTACACTCACCTCTTTCTTTTCAGTCAAGAAAGAAATTGGCTTGGAAAGTTCGAAGTATACTTTATTTTATTTTTAACAATCTGAGCATGAACCAACATAAATTCTGACACTAAGGAGGAGTTTCTCATGCCTGTTTTTCCATCCTGATCATTCAAAAGCAGTTCTCTCCTGAAAGTTTTAACTTTGAATATAATTTACATGCAATGAGCTGCATTAGTCTTTCATTATATTTGAGATTATACATGTACATAATTCAGGATATTTAAAGTCATGGTTGCTGTAGAAACCATAATTATATTTCTTGTCAAATCATTAAAGTTAACACCATTTATGAAATTACAGGATATTATGCAGGAGTAGGAACATAGCAGTGTAAAGCCACTTTACAACTTGAGTTCTACCCATGCACAAACACCTCAGGAAATGCAAAATTATGGCATTGCCAAGGGCTCTGAATGATGTAAGGAGCTCCAGCTCCATCTCAGACATCAGTTGTCCAATTATATCTGTTGCTTTATAGCCACAAGTTACTTTCATTGAAATGTCCTGTGAGGCCAGTTGATACATTTCAATTTCCAGCAGGACTTGGCTTTTTGGCTTTGCTCAAGTTAGGGCAGTGCCCAACAGCCTCCAAAATGGGATACAAACTGGATGGAGGAAAAACATACTGCTACTTCTTCATCTCCCACTTTGATCTCATGCAGGACTTCCCCCTCCCCTCTGAAACATGCCACCATCATCTGCATCTCCTGCAGCTCCAATCTCCCAGATTGAGAGGAGAGGGATGTTTTGGCACGGCTTGTTTGGAAGCAGAGA
The DNA here is from genome assembly GCA_016584745.2 of Phylloscopus trochilus trochilus. NCBI lineage: Eukaryota > Metazoa > Chordata > Aves > Passeriformes > Phylloscopidae > Phylloscopus > Phylloscopus trochilus. The sequence goes on from WQNJ02000014.1 coordinate 33,848,341, forward strand.
TAGCTCAGGTACATCCTTGTGGGCTGCTGGGAACCCCCACGTGGGATGAGGCTCTGGGAACAGCTGTGAGCACTGCAAGCACTCTCATAAGCCAGATGCTCTTATCACAGCTTTTATCTCCAGCTCATGGTGAGAGAGCTTTGTGTCATGTCCCCACACACCCAGGAATGGGACATGCTCTGCTCTTGACACACTGCTGGAGGACAAAATCCCTGTTTGTGGATCTGCCTTTACTTACTGAAGCCCAAATGAAGAACAAATGCCTTTCAAATGGTTATTCCATCACCTCTTGCAAAATAAAGATCTACTTTCTGAACAGGGAACAGCTGTGAGCTAATTTCTGGATCCTTGTCAATCACATGAAAACCTTCTAAATTAATCATGTGTCATGATCCAAGCCATAACAGAATTAGCATTCAAGTGCACAGCACCTAAATCATTACTTACACTGTCATCATTTGTCAGACAAATCCCTCCCTTCTTTTCCAATGGTATTGCACAATTAATTGAAATGCTGTGTAATATAAAACTTGCTGGGAAAATTTTAAAACTTTTAGGACTCCCCTATTAAAACATGCTACTAGGTCATCACTATCAAGACTTTGAATCTCCTTTGTTGAAACCCAAAAGTTTTTTTCAGCATCAGCATTGGGTTTATACTTCATTATAGTGTAGTTTTCCTCGTAAGTTCTGTAGACTCACAATTGTATGTAAAAGGCATTTCTACAGGGAATAATTACTGTCTGAAAAAGAAATTAAAAAGAAATGAAAGAAGGTACACGAGGCAGGAAAAAAGCAGCCAGTGCAGCGATGCAGTTCAGGTTCTCTCAAGACCCTGGGCAGATGAGCAAACATCTTTAAAACAGCCCTTTTGGAGGCTGGCAACTTGGGAGGCCATGTACAGTCCTCCTAGGAGGAAAAGAGTGGGAAAGGAGGATGAAAAGCAGAATGTTATTTCTTCTTCCTTTCTGCAGCTGAAGGATCTGGAATGAGAGGAATTGCACTTTATCAGACTCGCCAGAACTAATCCCAGCTCAGGAGATCATACAGCCCTCTCACAGCTGCTTGGTGAATCATCTTCCCTCTCTTTCTGCTCTTGTAGCTCACCCAGTGATACAGCCAGGCCCTGCTGCTAATTCCCTCTCTTCCTCCTCTGCCTGAAGTGTTTGCACACACAAACAGGGTGAGGATTGTGACCTGAGTTAACCAAACAGTTCTATCATTGCTTTAACCTCAGTGGTGTCTATCAGCACCAAACCCTCTCCACATTCTGCTACCCATTCTTGTAGGATCCCAGTAAACAGCACTGATAGATTTTCATCCTTTTCTCTGCTTTTCTCCATGGAGTTACTAGTTCCTTGCTTCAGACTCCAAGTCCTCAGAGCCACAAAACCACTTTTTGCCCCATCTCTGACAGAGACTGTGCACGTGGTGACCACTGTGCATGTGGTCTCCACCCAGAGCTCTTAGGTACTACACATTGCAAGCTACAACTTGTAATCCTAAATTGATGATACAAACCTGGTCCCCTCACTTCTTTCTGGAACAGAATTTCAAGCCTATTTCTTACAAAGAACCCTTATGCCACCCCAGCCAGTGTAAGTTGCCTATCTCCCTGCTGTGCTATTATTGCCATCCCATCTTTCAGGGACCAGGACTGAAGACAAAGTGATCAATAAGCTACAAATGCATAAACGTGGTTGCACCCAGTTACAACCAGTTAATTCTTCACCTGGCTTATGTGCTGAGAGAGAAAGATTAGACTCAGAAGGGTTAGAGTGAACTGGCCTTCAACTCTGCCTTTTAAAAACTTTCAACTCTTAAGTTCTTTGTAGCTCCTCAGCCCTTTCTGCAGAGGTTTTCATGAGACCTGAAACACCATGGAAGTCTTCTACATCAGACTTCTGGGAAAGGGCTGAGTATTTGGTAGGGACCCTCACCACTTTCTTGGGATTGCCGTCAGTGTGTGGATCAGAGGGCAAATACTGAGTGGGATGAATTTTAAGTTCAAGAGCAGCAACACGTGAAATAAAAGCCAAAGCAGGTCAACCATGGCTAGAAAAGCCCAATCCTGTAAGTGAGGTGTGCATCAATCATATGTAAGGATTATAGCACTCAGCTTTGCCCTCCTGCTAACAAACTCCCTCTAAAATATGTACATCTGAACAGCAGGCTGCATTTCTCTTAGCTTGAAAAACCTCTCTCCTTCCTTCACCCACAATTAAGAACAGGATAATGACTGTGAACTGACACAACCCTCTTCCCCAAAGGTCACCCTTGCTGCTTGGTGATAACATAGGAACTTCAGCTTGCTGCCACTATTTACTAAAAAATCTTTGAAGTTTTACTGGAACACAAAGCTTTTAAGGTTATCATGATACTCAAATGTCTTAGGTGTTTGCACTAGTTAAGATTCCACTGAGTCTTTCAGACACATCTATCTGATGCACCATCTTCTTTCCACTGTCACTACTAATTACTTCTGATTTATTAACTTCCTTGACTGAATGACTATTGCACTAAATAATTAAGAGAAATTAGCCTAACACCAAACTATACTTTGAATATGAATCTCTAACAATTGTAAAACAAACTCAGAGGTAACACACTATTATTGAGAATTTAGGAGTAATTTGTTGTCAACTGTCATTCAGATTTCTGCAGTCTGAGCTCTTTATACCAAATTGGGAAGGCATGTGGCCAAGATGTAACTTCTGATTTAATGTACTATTTCAATTTTTTTGAAATATCTACTTCAAAATTTTAGGCCAGGTAAAATTCATGAAAATTGGAAATTTCACTGCAAATTCAAAATCAGATTTATCAATGTTCATTCAGTATCTAATCTTAGTATCTAGTATTCTACTAACATTTTCAAAAGTTCATAAAATTGAGAAGAAGAGAAAGCACTTAATTTTATGCATCATATTAATGATACTACTAACAGTCTCACCAGGTTTTATTCAGAACTTACAGGTAAATTTACATGGTGTGTAAAAGCTGCCCTAAATAAATAAAGAATAAGAATTAAGAAGCTCATCCAAAGGCCACTGGAGAAAGATCAACTTCAGTCACATTTTATCCTAGTTTATAAATTAACTCCAAGACTTGGCTTTATACAAGGCACTGATTTGTAAACTGTAGAATAAGAAACACAGGAGAATGAAGCATGTCCCTGAAGATCTGCATGTGGTAATTCCTTTTGTAGAGATAAGGTCTTTATTAAAGGTTAGGGGTTTTCATAGATACTGTCCTGTGGCTTCCACCAATACCACCAGCTAAAGCTTCAGAGTTGAGAGCAGGCACAGATGATTTCCACGCCTATTTCTGATATAAACAGACCCACCTCACTTCCATAAAACACACAGCAACAGATTTACAGCACTCCTTCCACATGACAGGGATGGAACAAGAAGTTCTGCTGCCATTCAATTATGGCACCTTCCCTTTTGCCTCATAATAAGTGTAAAAAAATCAAAGGGAGGAAGTGAGAGATTGTACACTTCTCTTTGATTCACCTTAAATTATAGTCCTGGCTTCCAAAGGAGGACTCCTGCCAGAATAGGTAGTAATTTCATCCTGTCATTTTGTGCCAGTTCTGAGTAAGTTTTGTGCTTTCAGAAACCCCTCTTCTTGCCCCTTACATGCACAGCCCTCAGTTGGTGTTCTCTAAATAAGCCAGAGCCGTGCAGATGAGAAGCACATTCCAAAGTCTATTAGTTAAACATCCCCCTCTTTAATCACAGCTCTGCTGTGTCTTACTGTACAGATGCTTATTAATGTTGCTTTGGTGATGGCAAAATTACCCTAAAAAATTCTGCTAAGGATAGAATAAATCTTTTAAAAATTTTTCTGCTTGATACATATATACCAGTTTCATTTTGATTTCTGCAGAGGCGTCCTGATTTTTCTTTTGTTGATATTGTTCCTTAAGCTTCTTACATTCTTGGGGTTGAAAAAAAGAATATACAGGGGAAAAGACAACAAATTAATTTTACAAATGTAAAATTTGTAAATTTTGTAACACATAAAGGAGAGCCCTACAAAGCTGTCTTTCCTCTTGTGTAATTGCTGATTGTGGCATATGAATTTAGATGTTCACTACTGGTGGATGTAACCCAAAAAGGTAAAGCATGTCATTTGGGTAATTTCTTTTTATCTTTTGAAAATCAAGTGAGGGTTCCTAATCTATCATGCCATATTTAATAACCTAAAGAGAGAGATAAAAGAATAATTTACCCATGTATTTCAGTAACAAATTTTTTATGGCTTGCCACTGGAGGAAGAGGCCCCAAACCAGATTATCCTGATGTTATCTCAGGATGAGGAACCTCATCTCTTCGTCAATAGCTCCACCAGACACAGGCTGCAGATTCCTGTGTTCATCATCTTTTTAAATATCAGGAAGCCTTGACTGGTTTAGATGGGTGTTGTGCTTTAGGAATGGTGCTGCTCAATTCAGTCTCCCACCGAGACTCTTCAAACCTCTCACCACTCTCCTTTTCCTCCACTTTCCCCTCCACATCCCTTGTGGTGGCTGGAGAGGAGAACTGGATGAACAAAAGGTAAAGATCACAAACAATTCACTGGTAACAGCTACGTGATACAAAAAGAAAGAGTAACGGCAACAATACTAATGATATAGTGTTCAAAAAAAAAAAACTAGTCTCAATTCCAGTTTTATCCTCTGAAATGTCATGAGACAGGTTCCACGTTTAATTTTCATTCCTGATTCATCTTGCACAACAACTGTTGGATGAGAGAGGAGTAAGAGGCCAGGAAAGCTGTATGGATTCCAGGTCTAGCTGCACCTGCTCCTCTCTGAGAGTAGGTTTAGCCCTATAAGCTAATTTTTTTTTTTAAAAAAAAAGACCTCTAATGCTTCTTTGAAAATTGAGTCACAGACAAGTGGCATGACATCAATGAAACACATTGCAGGCACCACAGTCACATCATGACAGGGCTGCACCTTTTCTTGGGAGCCTCAATATGAAGGGGTTAGGGTCTAGGGGTCAAGGCTGCAATGCCCTTTCCTAGAGCAAGTGACTCCTTCCTAGAAAAACTGGCCTTTTATGCCTGATGGCACCCATGTGGTTTTGTGATCTGTGGGCTGCATGGGATACAGCTTCTCTGCAGACAGAGACCCTTCAGCCCTGGCAAGTTTCTTACAATGCAAGTAAAAATGCCCTAAAAGACAACTTAATTCAAAATGTATTACTGGTGAAGTTAGGCTGGGATCCTTACCTACATGTATTCAACATACTGTGATCATAACAGTCCTGAATAAGACCCTGATAAGAAAGACTAGACAAAGTACAAGTAGCACATGTTACTGAAAATGTAAGGTTGCTGTCATAGTTTGACACAGGTCAAACACCAGACACCCACTAGAGCTGCTCACTCACCTTCCTCTGCCACACCTGGGCAGGGGAGAGGGGAAAAAGTTAACAAAGGGTTCATTAGTTGAGATAAGCACAGGGAGAAAACAATCCAAGGGCAAAACAGGCTAAACTTAGTAGTACAAAGAGAATTTATTACTAACAAACTCAGAGGAGGATAATGAGAGGAAAAATAAGCCCTTAAAACACCTTTTCCCCCAAGCCCCTCCCTCCTTCTCACCGACAGCACGGGGAGACAGGGCCTGGGGGTTTTGGTCAGTTCATCACTGAGATTTTCTCCTGCTGCTCTGGCAGAGGAGTCCTTCCCCTGTGAGAGCGTGGGCTCCCTCCCACGGGAGACAGTCCTGCATGAACCTCTGCAGCGTGGGCTCACTCTCACGAGCAGCAGCCCCACCACAGCTGCTGCAAACCTGAGTCCCTCCCACGGGCACACAGCCCTCCCCAGACTGCTGTGGCGTGGGTCTCTCTTCCATGGGGTGCAGCCCTCCAAGGACAGGCTGCTCCAGCCTGGGAGCAGGGCCCCTCTCTCCACTGGGTCTTCCACTGGAGCACAGCCTCCTCCAGGCATCCAGCCACTCTGGTGTGGGCACTTCCCCCAGGGGCTGTGGGTGGATCTCTGCATCCCCCATGGATCCCCAGGGGCTGTGGGTGGATCTTTGCATCCCCCATGGATCCTGAAGGGCTGTGGGTGGATCTCTGCCTCCCCATGGATCCCCAGGGGCTGTGGGTGGATCTCTGCATCCCCCATGGATCCCCAGGGGCTGTGGGTGGATCTTTGCATCCCCCATGGATCCTGAAGGGCTGTGGGTGGATCTCTGCCTCCCCATGGATCCCCAGGGGCTGTGGGTGGATCTCTGCATCCCCATGGATCCTGAAGGGCTGTGGGTGGATCTCTGCATCCCCCATGGATCCCCAGGGGCTGCAGGGGCACAGCTGCTCCACCATGGTCTCACCACGGCCTGCAGAGGAATCTCAGCTCCAGTGCCTGGAGCAGCTCCTCCCTCTCCTCCTCTGACCTTGGTGTCTCCATGTTGTTTTCCCTCACACGTCCTCACTTCCTCCTCTTCTCTGACTAAAATAAAAACTCTTGTCGCTGTGGGACACAATAAATGAGGCAGGGAGTGATTTAGAATGGCTGCGTGATCCCCTTGCAGGAAGGGGACCCCGGTTTATTTCTCTAGCTACTTTTATGCTTTTTTAGATGTGCCCACCTTAGAAGTGGGACCTTTGGGAACCATTGGTCAGTTCCAGAGACCACCACACGAAGTCCCTCCTCTGGGAACAAATGTGGAAAACAAGGTAGTTTACATTATGTGACCTTGTGTACCAAAAAGTGCCTGGGAACAGAATTCCCCAAAACCAAAACATGGTAGGCACGAAGCATGGCAACAAACTCTGACTTTGTTTTGATTTCCTTCTTAAACATGTCATTGCAGAGGTGTTACCAACCTTTCTCACCAGCCCAGTTTTGGCCAGCAGCATTCTATCTTCAGAGCCATCAGGGACTGGCTCTGCTGGACATGGTGGAAGCTTCCAGCAGCTTCTCACAGGAGCCACCTCTGTGGCACCCCCACCACCAAAAATCAGGCCAAGCAAAACCAGCACAACTGGTGATTCATTCCTGTGCACAAACCCCAGGGAATTCTGAACTGTGATTTCTAGAAATAAAGTATTTCATCCTTCTTGTATTCTGAATTGCTCATTACACAATATTCACATTAGGCTTTTACATTTCTGCAGTGACACTAACTTACAATAATGTGGAGCAAAGTTTTACCTTTCAGTCAGATCTTGCTCTCAGATAGGCAAGCATAAATCTGGAGTAAGTCAATTGTTCTTGTGTTTTCCCAGGAGTTACACTAATGTAGCATACAATTGCCTCCAGATCACTGAATTAAATTGCTTTACAAGGCAATACTTTAATGTTAATACTCTTTAAATTAATACATGTCTTTCAGTTACATTTTACATAAGACCGATTTCCAATGCATTAATTTAATTACCTTCTTTTATAGATTCAAGTAGGCTTCTAGCAGTGCCAGAAAACCAGCTGGCAAAACTCCTAGGAAGACCAAACTCTAAAGTGCATACATTTATACTTGTAAGCTGAGATTTACATGATGAAAATATAATTACTAAAATGCCACAGACTTGGGCAAAGTTATGTTCTCTACATGAGATTATTGGTTTTTCATGCACATTTGTTTCAGGCTGTAACCTGCATATACCATACCACATCTTGCTCATCCCAAAATCATGAGTAGCTGAGTCCCTTAGCTCCAATGGAACAAAATTTGGGCTATGTTCCCTGTTAGCAGAAGAGAGATGAAATAAATGCTTACTTTTTACTTTTCTAATGCAACATAATCCAAATTTCCTACACATAAGATAAGAAGCAAGGATAAACATCCATATAGTTTAAATCCATCATACAGTGGAGAACAAATTCTTTGTCTCACTAATGCACTCACAGCACATCTGCACTTGCTCTGTGTGTGTGTGAGAGGGGCAGGACTGATGGCAGCATACCAAATCACATCCCTGCCTCCAGCAGCACAAGGTGAGGACACTTGGAGCTGGTTATGCTGCTAGAGAGAGACCCCAGTGGCACATATGAGGGGGGAGAGCCTGGTGACAAAGTCAGATTTTATGCTCTTGTAACATTTGCTTCCCCCAGTTCTCCACAGGTACAGTGCAAAGATAATCACAGGATACACTCTACTAGTTCATGGAGTTAGACTCTAGTCATATTGCAACCCTCTGATTTAATGATTTAATCCCTCAGTTTTCTCCTTTTATACACATTCAGAAATTGCTGTACCAAATTAAGTAACTGTAGCGGTGCCAAAGACAAATGAAGACACTGCAATATTAGAGGATGGTGGTATACTTCCAAACTGCAAGTAAGAGTTGCCACGTCTCCTGAGAGAGCAGAGAATATCCAGCCTTCCTCTCCAGCCAAGAAACATCCAGCCATAGCATTTGCCCTGTGATTATATGTTTCCATCTGGCTGTCAAAGCTGAAGCAGTGCTCAGCCAAAATACCCTTGAAAGTTTTCTCATAGCTACGTTGTCCTTTAAACATTACTAATGCCTCGGGTGTACATAAAAATAGCAGGGCAGCAGCTAAGGTGGGAGAACATGGAGTGTGATATAATTAAAAAAGGGGCTGTATCTTCAAATAAAGTAGCACAAAGATCTGTCTAAATTTTGTGTCTTATAAAGTGGAAAAGGACTGATTGTTTCACAGCATTCATCCAGCACTCTTGAATAGCACTTACATTCTCAGAAAAAGAAACATCCATTGTTTGCAAAGATGACACTCTTTCCTTATGCCCGTATCAAATACTCATTTTCCCCCTCTAAGCAAACGCTCTGTTACTGAGAAGAAAGAAGGAAGAAGAAACAATCCACAAATGTAAGACCAAACCATTCCTCCACCCAGGCAGGTACCAAAGCTTTGGCTTGGTCCCATGAGTTCACCCCGAGTGGGAAATGCTCACCTGTGCTTGCTCCCACTGAACCTGGCCAGGCTCACAGGGCTACAAAGAGCTCTGGACTACATGCCTGAAGGAAGAGATTCTCTGCCCATGCAGATTATCTCTCATCTTTACCCCTGAGATGCATATATACAAAAAAAAAAAAAACAATTCACCTGATGTAAACCTGAGTGATGGTTTTTACTGACCTTGTCTCTCCTTCTGGGCTTTATGCAATAACATATAGAAAGTTAATTTTTTACCTAACTGCTGCAAAAATATTATTCCAAGACCTAATATTGCCTTTTTGTTCAAGCAAACCTCATGCTGAAATGAAGATTTTTTTTTATTTTATTAATGTTTATATAAGAGCAGAGAAAGTTCTTTTTTATTTACTCTGTAAAGCAAAGAAATGAACAGTGAACATTAAAATACTACATGGGTTTAGATATTCTGAGTCCCAAACAGCTCCACTTTAATGGATGTGTATTTTTCATCTGTATAATGAATGTTTCTAAATATACCCAGAGAAAAGAAAGAATATTTACCTTTTTAATATTTAATATTTTGCAGTCATATAGATGGAAACAATTTAGAATGGGTATATTTCTGGGCAAAGAAAAGATCTCCATTACAAGGCTGAAATACAAGTTTGATTGCAAAACCCACCCATGTTTTGCATCCTGAATGCCAAATAAAAACCAGCTGACCCCAGAAGATTGATATGAACTGTATATAATACAGTGAATAATCAAATGCAAAATATTATTTCAAATCTGGTACAGTGGTTCATACCCATTCTATTTATATGCTGAAATACTTCAAAATCACATCAGCTGAAACTTCTGTCTCCATCCCAAGGCCCCACATTTATCATTTTTAAAAAAATATTATTTGAAGGCTGTTCATTTCAAAACATCACTGACTGTGATTTTTCTCATTATCCCTTAAAATCCTGCTCATGTAGGCAACATTTACCCATTTTCTGCACACTGTGCTAACAGAGCAATGGGCACAACCTGGCAAAGAGGATGGGAGAACTGCTGGTGGGACCTACAGGAACCTCCCCAGAGCCCTGTGCTCTCCACTGGACAGGCAAGACCACTCCCAGAGACCAGGGTGCCTATTTTACATGACTGAACCATGTTCTTCACATCATCCAAAGGGAGAAAAATAATGTTTGTTCTATGCCATGGAAATCACATATTGTTATATTTTTACTTAGGTAAATTTTAGTAGATAAATTTAATAATTTCCTCTAATAGTAAAAGTGAATCCAGATTATTTGATGGTTTCATGTGTTTGCACTGCTTCTTCAATACCAAAAATTACTGTTGTATACACAGCAAAGGTCAATATCACTATAATTACTACACTGTGAAGGATTGACTCCCCACCTCTTTAATCTGTATATCACCTGTAAAAGACTCCCTTCCCAAACCCCACAGAGAATTATCTTTACCTAATCCTTTCTTCTTCTTTTTACTTAATTTTTTGTCAATTGCTTTCTTAGAAATGTAGTAAGTAATGTGAGATTTTTCACAGGGAACTGAAGCCTAGACCTCCATGGCTCAAGTTAAGACCTTGGAGGTTACCATTTGAGCAATATACCAGTCTTCAAATTCTACACAAAAAAAAGCAGTCGTTTCATGCAGGTTTTTATGTCTGAGTCTTTTATATGCAAATGAGAAGTTGCAAATTTATTGCAAATTAAGCCTGTCAAAAGGGGTACATTTCTGTGGTTGCCTTTTATTTAAGCCAGTGCTCTTGAAAGGATCTAGTCACATGTGCCCAGGATAGCACATTTATTGGGAAGGATAAATACTTCACTGAAGAAAGAACAATGATCAGGACCAGCTCTGGCTCTGGGGCTATTTTCTCTATTTTGCAATTTTTTGGTTTTTTATAACATTTTTCACACTTAAACGTGCACAGCCAATTATACTCAATTTATCTATTCCTGCACTACAGATTTCTAAACAGGCCGTGTTCACCCCTTAAGTTTTGTTAATGTATCCTTTTGGTTGTATGAAGATGCTGCCAAAATAAAAAAGATTAATGAGCCTGAGTTACCAGCATTTATAATTTGTGGGGTCAAGGTGTCACAAGCACAAACCACTTCTCTCAAAGAGAGAGCTGGCAAACTGTCCCCATAGTGCACCACTACAGCAATGACAGAGACAAAAAAAAAAAAAAAAAAACCCACCAGTACATGTAATTTTCCTGCTTTGTGAGCCCCTATTTTAGCATTACACTTCCAATCTGGAAGCTGGAGGCAATGCTATCAGCTGGGGGAACTCCTATGAAAACAGGCTAAGAGAGATGGGAGAGTTGAGCCTGGAGAAGAGAAGGCTCTGTGGGGTGCCTCAAGGGGTCCAAAAGAGCTGGAGAGGGACCAGGGACAAGGCATGGAGGGACAGGACGAGGGAGGGGGAATGGCTTCCCACTGCCAGAGAGCAGGATTAGATGGGATATTGGAAAGGAATTCTTCCCTGTGAGGGTGGTGAGGTTTGTCCAGAGAAGCTGTGGCTGCCTCTGGATCCCTGGAAGTGTTCAAGGCCAGGTTGGACAGAGCTTGGAGCAACCTGGAATAGTGGAAGGTCTCCCTGCTCATGACAGGGAGATGGGAAAAGATGGTCTTTAAGGTCCCTTCCAACCCAAACCATTCCATGATTCTGTAACACAAACTAGGTTATTCCCTTTCTTCCCTTGTGCCAGTGCAGTTATATCCATTCTGCTTTCAAACAATTTCTATGGACCTTGAACACAGCACTACTGTGAAGGTATTGGACTATCATGGAAAATATTACCTTTCAGAAATATCCCCCATGAACTTTGTAGGAAGTTGCACAGCCATGCATCCTCCCTGGCATCTCAGCACTTGTCCCACCTGTACAAGCACCATCCTGTCTCCAGCCTGGGTGCTGGCCCATTTTGCAGATTGTAAGCAGGTAAGTGAACCTCCCAGTCCCCAGGATGCAAGTTTGATGGTTTGTAGTGGGTAAAGCAAAAATGACTTTCCACCATGACACTGAGGATTAATAATCCATAAATAAACTGGAATGTTGAGAGTGGGAAGAGCTTGTCAGGGGTGATGCATTTTTTCTACCCTGGTAGGAACACGCAGAGCATGGAAGCATATCAAGTCATATCAAGAGCATATCAAGTCATATCAAGAGCATATCAAGTCTTCACAACCTGCAGCAGGAGTTTCAGTGTATCTCCAAGCAGACAGTGCTGACTTGCCAAACATACCAAACTCACGGAGGACAACCCCTCTGTGAGCCACTGTTGTGGTTTAGGAATGGCACTCCTCAGTTTAGTGCTCCCACTGAGACTTTCCAAACCACACTGCTGCTCACTCTGGGCATGAGGTGGATGGTACAGAATTAGGGGTGGATAATGTCCAGCAGCTGAAGAACACAACCTGTGCATACTGCACAGCTGCAGCCAGACACAGACACACCACACAGCCTCTACAGTGTCCCACTCACCTGGAACCATCCTCCCTTACAACCATCAAGGCTAGTTCTCTTACAGTGAGTGACATTTGTGGGCAGACCTTGCTGGCATTTGATGTTTTGGAACACACCAGTGGTATGGCCTGCCTCAGTGCTGCCCTTTTTCAGGGATTGCCCCACAGAAAGTAAATAATGCTGTCCTATTGCTTCTAAAGCTCCTAATTTTGCAGCACCATGTGGGTACTGTATACATTGCAAAATCTCCTTACACAGAATCCCTGTTCTCAGGGCTTATAACTTTAATATAAGATTGATCCGCACAACCCTTTTTCTAATGAGCAGTGATAAATAATCCCAATTAGATACCTAATATGACAGTATTTGCCCTTCACTTATAATTGCCCTTCTCTACTCATAAAGGGAGAGGTCTTTATCTCACTTATATATTTACCTATAATTTTCCCTCCCATGTTAACATTTCCACCGCTATTTGACATTTCATTCTCGGGATTTTCTCTTCCAATTATTTTTTATTGGCTGTGATTTTGTGTCTTTTATTAGAGGTGCAGAAGGCCATCTGCCAGAAATTCAACCCCTGCTGCAGAAGCCTTTTGTCAACAGCTTCATCTAGACTTCTGAGCCCTTTGGGTTGGTTAAGGTCATTATTTTTATTCAAACTGAGAACCACTAGCATTTCCTCATTATTTGCTCTCAACTACTCTTTATCTATTCCCATATTTTGCTCAGTTGCTCACAGTCTCCCCCTGACTTGCAGTGTTAATGGTTACACAGTTGTTTCCTCTAATTGAGCAGTGACCCATCAACTTCCCAGACTAATTTTACTCTTCACTATTTCAGGTTAATTTGCAGTCCCTGTTGCAGCCAATGAAGTTGCATTGGTTTTATTATTCCAAGCAGCAGGCTCTTTTTCTGAGACTGCATACCAGATCCTTTAACTCCCATTACCCAGTTCTTTTCCCCCTTCTAGCCCTCTGTCTTTGGTGTTAGTAGGGTGCTAAATCCTACTTCTTTGGCTAGTCAGATGACTGCAACTGGGCGTTGTCACTTCCCTAACTCGTAAATGATTACCGTTCCTCAATAACTCCTTGCCACCCAGCAAAGAAATAATTTTGCAGCTTCTGTTTTCATCTCAACATCTGTTCCTGTTGTCTTGCCAGTTCTTGGGGTAAAGAGAAAAGTTTTTGTCTTAGTTTCCTTTCCACAGGCGTTTGTGTTGGAAAAAGTTTAGGTCTCTAGAAAAAGGTTTTCCAAAACACCTTATCAAAACAGCTCTTTGATACTCTGCATAGTTTGGATTTTCCAAATATTTTGGGGTTAGTTTGGACAGAATTATGATGGATGCATACCATTAAGGCCACTGGAGGCTAAAAAGGAAATGGAATAAATGTTTTTGGTCCTTCTCTTATGATGACTGTTCCTGAACAATCTGCACTGCGCTGTCCTGCTCTGCACAGCCTGGGCAGCTCATGAGCAACAAGATTTTTTTACCAGACAGGGCTTCAGGCCAACAGCAACAAAGTCCAGATCCTCCAGCAGCAAAATGCTAGTCTCTGGAATTACTGCTTTTCTGTTTTGTGATCCCAGTCCTAGATTCCTCTGGATCCACTCCAGACCTGCTTCTTGAGGCTCCCCAAACTTTTGGCTTCCTATTGCCTCTACAAAAGGGGCAGGCAGAGAGACTGGCTGCCCTGATTGCCTTAAAAAACCCTGTGCCAGCTTGAAACCAGGCCAGTGCTGGAGAAGGCAAAACACTTGAGTTACCTGCAGGGCTGCCACAACCTGAATCACAACAGTACAGGTCAAAAAAGGGAGTTCCACTAATTTGCAATTTCCAGGCCAGAGCTTTGTATTGCGAAGATCAATTGGAGACTTGGCTTGACTCTGATTTGGAACAAAAGCCACATCTTTCCTAGTTTCCTCACAGAGGAAATCACTATCTCATCAGCAGCTTGCACCAGAGCCAAAAGCCCCAGGAGCCAGAGGTGTGGCTCAGGACAGGGCCTGAACATGGGGAGCTGGGACATGTTGGGATGAGATCCAGTTGAGCCAGTGGGAAACCAATTCCTCCAGCAGCCCAGCTGGCTCCTGGAGGAGCACCAACCTCTCCTTTTCCATGAGCATTCCCATTTTCCAGCAGCATCCACAGTCTCTTCTCTCCCTCCATCTAGAAAGATGGTTCCAAACTAACGAGAAATTTGTTTCTCAGAAAAGTGTCAGCCAGGTCTCAACACTTTCATAGTACTGTCACTAAGTACTTCACTGTCTTACTTAATTCTCCTCCAATCCTACCCTTAAATAAACTGCAACCTTTCCCAGTCATGTTCTTGCAGACTATCTTCCTAAATTAACATGTCATATGCACAATTTTCAATTTAGCATTTCTCGATTCCATTCACATCATTCCTCAGGAATTTTCTGTGACAGCAGAATTTGGGATGTACATTAAAAGCAGATTAATTCTTTAAAGACAGAGCAGTTCCTCTTATGTTCCTATGCACTACTGCTAAAAGATTTGATGAAATGCATCAAAAAAATTGACTGAAATTAATTTTCTTTTCATAATTTTTTACTAAACAAGTTAGAATAACATCTAGGAAACAACAAACATAATGGTCATCTTTTTTAAGTTTTCAAGTGTTTTAAGCATTACTTAAAATGCCTTAATAAAAAGAAGGTAAATGTCATGTTCTTAGAAATAAAAATTAGCAATCAACTATTAAAAGCACTTTTGAACCTAGCAATGAAACCTGAAAATTCATAGCCACCCAAGGCAATAATATTCCATTTTGTTCAGTTGTTCACTGGTGTTTGCAGGCTACTGTTCCTAACATCACACACTTGCTTTAATATAAAAATTTATTACACAGTTACATTTCTCCAACACTGAGATTTGTTTAAAATGTTTCTTCATTCCCTAGTGAACATGAGCCATCTAGCAGTCATGTCAACATGGATTTTAATTTCTTCTTCTTTCATTTGGGTATTTTATTAAAATTCAAATATTGTCCTTTCATTTACACCTTTTACAAGGCATTTTGCTCTTAATTGATGCTTAGCACCATAAGATCCCTGAAAGTTGGAGAAATTCTATTTAGAAGGCATTTAATTATTTAGTGAGTATTAAAAATTTTAATGCAGAACTTTTAATTTTGCAAGTAATTTAAGGCCACATTATCTCCGAGTTTTATTCTTTTAAATACAGTAGAAAGTTTTTCTCCCATTCTTCCACTCTGGTTTGCACGTTGCACCATTCAGTGAAATGTGCCACTGGATGGAAACATGTAGGTAAGTTTAAAGGGTTTTTCCTCCCTGAATCATCCCCTTAAAATACCATTTCTTGACTCATTTAGAAAAGAATCACAAGTTTGGAAGAGGGGTTTTTTGTTCCAAATATCTTGTAGAGGCAACTAAATAAATTGCAATAACACAACTATTTGCTTGTTTTATGTTTTGTTTTGTTTTAATAAAGCATTTGTTGCTTTGCCACTCACAATAAGTTCTTTTTGAGGCTGGATATTTGCTTTGCATCACTTACCTTGACTCTCTTGTACCCAAAATGTTTCTTGCTGAACAGCCATAGGCCTTTGGTGTTAGAACTATCAAGAGAAAAATTTAGATCAAAAGGACAAGCCTTTCCAAGAATATGAAAGTTATAAAACAAAGAGTAAGATCCAAGCTGAGTTATACATTTTATACACTTAGCCTATGTCTAATAGGCTAAAGCTTTTTATTCAAATATTCCTAAATTCATGAAATCTTCTCAATTTGCCCACAATAAATCTATTTGAACATCCCCAAAAACCTGTTAATTTTGCAGCTTTGAAGTATATGAATCTAGAGTCTCATTTTCCTGTTTGTGCATTTAAATCTTGCAGTTCCAATGGGTATTCTTGAAAAATATTTAATATACAGTCTGGAACTTAATACCATTTTTTTTGTAAGCTGTTTTCCCTTCAACCCTTGATACTTACCAAAAATACTTTCATCACACCTCATTCACCATTCTTTTCTTTCATGCTACAAATGTCTGGGAAAAGCACTACAACAAACCATATTTTTTTCACAAAGTCCTGGATTCCCTTTGATTTTTTTACAATATTTCTCTATGCTGAGCTAAGAGAAGGAGGCTCATGAGGGGAACATTTTGCTTTCTACAACTGCCTGACAGGAGGCTGCAACCAGGTGGGGGCTGTCCCAGGCAACAAACAACAGAACATGGAAGAAACAGCCTCAAGTTGTGCCAGGGGATGTTTAGAATGCATATTAAAGAAAATCTTTTCATGGCAAGTGTTGTAAAGCACTGGAACAAGCTGTCCAGGGCAGTGGTGGAGTCACCATTCCTGGACACGTGGAGATGGCACTTGAGGAAATGGTTTAGTGGTGGCCTTGGCAGTGCCAAGGTGGGTTGATGGTCTTAGAGGTCTTTTCCAATCTTATTGGTTCAATGATTCTAAGATTAGGGTAGAGGTAGGGTAACACTTAACTCCTGTCAGAAACTCCTGGTTGCAGAAGGGAAAGCCCTTTTTTTAATCCCTGGAAAACACTTCTGGTACATACAATGAGCTTTTCTAAGCATGTAGTTAATTAGCATTGTTAGTACATTTGCATTATCTTACCACTGAGCAATCTCATTGTGATATCCTCATGCAAAAACTGAGCAAAAAAAGAACTTTCTTCCACAGAAGTCTGCAAACCAAGCAAAAAAGCAGTTCAAATCAAGCAAAGGAAGGTGGGAGACAAGGAGTCAGTCTCAGAATACTGCCAAGTCCTCCATGGGCAAGTCAGAATTCAAAAGTGTTTTTCCCTTTAGAAAACAAGGTGGCTTTTACCCATAATGATGAAGGTGCACATTCAGCTAAAAAGACCTGGTGAAATAAAACAAACACGGCAAGAACAAACTTGTCATGGAGAAATCCACCATGGACAGCTTTCCATCTGGGATTTTCTGGGATGGAGGGACACACCACAGCACACAGGCACTGAGCACTGGCTCATTGCTGGGGTGAGCTGAAATCATCCATAGCCTACAAGGAGATAGGACATGACTCACTCTGGACAGGAGGAACAGACACACACCATACCACAAACCAAACAGCATTGAACGTTCAACCAAAATTCACTGGGATCAGATAGATGTGACTGCAGGTGTTTGGCAGTTTCTAGTGATTACCTTCCTGCCACATGCTTCCGTAGGTTCTGGATTTAGTTTTGGACTATCCAGGATGAAAGTCAGCAGCATTATAGGATCTTTTTGTTCCAGTTTTCCCATTACTCTCTCTTGCAAGCCGAGTTAAGTGTAGTTTAAGCTGACACCTTCCTCCTAGGGGAGGTTTTCAGACTTTCAAAATTGTATAATATCACTGAAAGCAGGAGGCTGCAATGGCACAGGTTAGAGATCTCTGGGGAGCTCCAGGGCAGAAAAAAGGTTTGAATACTGATTCTTGATGTGGCAAAGCTTGAAGCTGTAATGAGGTTATGTCAGATGAAAAAAGTCATTCAAAAGAATCTTTTCTACCACCATAACTGCTGTTGTGAAAATTAAATAATAAATCATTCTCTGAGAGGAAGCAATTTTAAAAAACAATTTTAGATCTAGACTCTGACAACCATCATGTGCTTTTTGCACACCTTTCACAACACAATTTAGTAGAATGACACTTAATATAGAGAGCAGAAAAATGAGGAGCTTCATGTGTGCTGGTTCCAATCCAGAAGACTTCAGCATGGTTGCTAAGATTTTGAAATAAATTAACTCATCTATTTCAGCTGAGTTAAGTGCAAAATTAGAAACACTTTGCATCATAACATTACCTCTGTGCACTTGCTGGCAAATGAAACTGGATAGTTTGAAACGTACCCAATTAAATACAGATAGCCTGACTAGTAACCAGGACAGCAAAGCACCACCTGATTTGCAGTTGTTGTAACTGAGCACATTACAGATGCTCTTGTTTACATATCAGTACATTACTAACAAATGTGGCCTGCAGCTTCCATGCTGCATTATGGGATCCTGAACAAAAGCCAGCACCAAACCTTGGCATGGCCACATGTCCCATGGCAAATGACTAATAGCTGGCTTTTAGTTTTTTTCCTAATCTAATTCCAGACAAGTCACCAAGTTCTGAAAGAATTGAGGGAACAACATCTGTAAGCAGAGGTGTATTGCTACAGTTCATTCTATTATTGCTACATTGATGACACGCCTGAGCAACTTTCCAATACTGTGGTATGGAAGAAAAGACTGAGAATCCAGCATCCCACACCAGCTGTGGTAGGCAGCCATGGTGGGCAAGAAGATGACTAATCTCCTTCAAGAGACAATAGTGTTTATGTCCAATTAGATGGGCTAGACAGCTTCATCTGAAATTTTAGCATATACATAAAAAGCAAATGTAAGGTTTAGTGCAGACCTCAGAGCCTGAGGCCACCAAAGGAGGAAGAGAGACCTTTAAATGTCACTGGAGCAGAAAGTTGTTTTGTAACCAATTCTGCTAGAGAAAACATGTTTAAATCTATATGGAGCAAAAACTACTACTCTGATAAGATGCAGACTTTATTATCTGATAATAAATTAACCCTGTCAAGACTCCTGAAGACTCAAAAAGTTGAGAGTGGTTACAAAGTGGGGATAATCCATCAAGAGGAAGAGAGGTGATCATTAAGACCAATGTCTTTATCACCTGTGTCCAGGGAATAATACTGAGCTGAACTGGGAAATGCAAAATATCTCCTCTGATGCAGACAGCCAATGGGAAAAACAAACACATTTAGGGGTGCTTTTGTTCATTTCTTCGTATCCTAGTTGTTAAACTCCAATGCATGTATTTTCAGGCTGTAAGGCTGGCTGCTTGGCCAGGATCAACATCTCAAGCTGACTGAAAAGAGCTTTTTAAACTGATCTTTAACTTCAAGCAGAGTGGGGAAATGCCTTTCTAATTAGGTGACCCTTTTTTGCACAGAAATTCTTAGCAAGGATGGAGAGAAATTCTTAGGAGGAGCATGGAGACAAGTGAGGCAGGACTGTGTCAGTGCAGGAAGAAAAGCTGGCCAGGGAGCAGAATTTGCTGTGGTTCCAAAAGCCAACAAGGTGACTGAATCCACACCTGGAAGCAGTGACTGACCTGCAACCACACCATGGATTGGGGGAGAGTTGGTATTAGACCTTCATTTTATTCTTCTATCTAATCTCATGTTTTTTAAAAAAAACTTACTTACACTAGTGGGTAATTTAATATACTTTTTTTTGAGTTAAAGAGACTTTCAAGTCTTCTCTGAATGCCTGGGAGTAACGTGTAAGTACATCCGCTTCAAAGATTTGGCCACAAGGGACTTGTTAAAAAAATACAACAAATTACTCATTGGGCACCCATAATCTTAGATTCCTTGTCCTCAGCTACAATAGTTTCAGGACTTTTCATTTAATAAGCAGTCTTAATATGTTCCACTTAAGTCCCTAACTCATTGGTTTTATTCTGTCATGAGTATGGCAACATTTGCATAAACATTATAAAACTGTCAGCAACATCACCTCTTCTTTTACCTCAAACATTTTAAAAGTTTATGGGATTTAGTTTTCTACATATTTGATGTACAGTTAAAGATTTGCTATTATAGTCTCTGGTACTGCCTAACAGTCCTTAGCCGGTTTGATAGGGTAACTAATAAATTTTATCCATAAAATTTGAGTTACATTACAGGAAAAAAATTACACTCCACACATGGAGAGTCATAATTTTGAAAAAACAGAAGTGCATGTAGAGGAAACAGGAGAGAAAACCAGAAAATCACTTTGTTGTGACTAACAGAGACAAAAGGAGTGATGAGATTACCTCACACACTCTTTACATACCATTCATGCTTAGAGGACTGTAATAAAAAACCTGCAATTTTTCATAGTTTTAAAAAACAGCTGTAGTTGCTGCAGTAGTCTGGTGAAATAACCAAAGCAGAAAACATCCACAAAACAGGCACACTGCGACATGCATGGAAACATGCATTTGACAATGCTATCACAGATTTATCCATCCATGGGAGTGTGCAACCACACACAGGCATGTTTGCAGCCTTGGATATGTGTGAACTGAGCAAAGGATTTGGGGATTACTATTGATCCATGCCCTTTCTCTCTTTGACATATACAGGCCACACTCACACCTAAGATCTGGTGGATTTGCTCCACTCTAGTGACACAAAGCCATTGTAAACCTTGTTCAGCTGTGCAGCAAAATTGCATTTACTGCCCCTCTGAATCTCCAAAGCATGGGAAAGCCTCTGAAGCCTACCAGTAAACCTGGCCTTGTGCTTCCCATAAAAGCAGTATGTGCACCAGAGATGATCTGCTTGCAGTGTATGTTGTATTCCTGCCATCCCTTTTCTCTCTCAGACCACCTTCAGGAAAATGCCTTTGCATTCTCTGAACAATATTTTACTCATCATACAAGAAAAATAACTGCTTTAGCTTGATCTAGAAATCTTCTGGTTTATGACAAATAATATTTTTGAACTGATAAACAAATCCATGGCTGTGACTACTCAGTAAAATACCCTGGTGTACTAACTGGCAGATCTTCAAATTATTACAATTATATTACAAGTCTGAGCAGAGTTACCTTGGGGGAACTTGCTTCTTCAGTAAGAATCAAACAGCAACTGCTAAAGTGGAGTTGTGAATTTCAGTTAATACATTTTACCTGAATTTCACTGTTTGTGATATTTCAGTCCAGCTGAAACCAGAAGAAAATTTAAAAGCTTCAGTATTTAAGAGAGGAATAGCTCAATATCTCATGCTATTTCCCCTTCCACTGTGCTAGCCAGTTCCATGTGCCAGTGCCCTGAGGGTGCAGCAGAGGATTCACACTGGTGTCTGTGCATTGCATAATTCCAGGAGTAGAGCAGCGTGTCCAAGTCCTGCAGTGTCAGCACCAGTCCCCAGAGGCACGGTGCCTAGAGACACACAGGGCTGAGAACCTCCCTTATGGCCCTGAAGTCCATATTGCTATGGCAGCTGACAGGGCTGAAGCATGAACCAGGATGATCAGATCGATTTTGGAGCATGCCCAACAAGTAATCAAAATTTTTGTGCAGCAGCATGAACACATTTTGCTGCTGTAATATTTCAAAGCCTTTTTTGATAGATTTTTCTCTTGACGTCCTTTTAATACATCGGTTTATTGAATGAAAACTTTCTCCTACTCCCTGTGATGATCAACCATGTTCAGTGAGAGCACTACATAAAATACAACACACCAGGAAGAGAGAATAACTGAAGCTTTGAAAAGGGCTGCTATGTACTATCTGTCTTCTCTAGATACAAGTATTTCATGTTTAAGGTGTGAAGCAATTTCAGTAAGACCGCTTCAATGCTTTTTTTTTAAGAGAATTAAACTACAACTTCTATTCATTTCAGTACTGAGCTGTAGCTGCCCAGCTCGGTTCAGTATCTAGCTCTTATAAAATATTTACACAGCCAAGACTCCTCCCACTAAGAAATTAAACCACTTAAAATGTAATCAGCCTCTACTGCTTTATACTCAACACTAAAAATAAAGGTAGGAATTGATGCTAAGATATGTTTATCCAGAGCAGTTTACAGGACTGGAATAATTACTCAAAAGATACCAAGTCCTTATACCTTAATAGAGCACTTCATGGTCAGAAAAGAAGAGGATGTTCAGTGACAGTGTCAACATCCTGTTTGGGTGAAGAAATACAAAGTCGGCAGGGGGAAAGAATAAGGTGAGCCAAATAGCAGGTGAGTGATCTCCAAATCTAAAGTAACGGTCCTTGAAAAAGCACAAATAGCAAAGTGCTCAACTTATTTTTATCTTCTCTTAACAAGCCATTCACACATCTTCAAGCACAGTGCACACTGTAAGAAGAAAGAAGGGTAGCAAGACTTAAAAGAATAACAGAGACTGGGCCTACAGGATAAATGGAGAATACCTGGAAAAATCTTGCTTTGCATCACAAGTAATTACAGAAATTCTGGGGAGTATTGCAATCTTGTCTTCCAAGTCAATCAGAGGTCTGCCTGGAAGTGATAACACAAAGAGCCACTTTCCACGTAAAGAAATGAGCTGCATGTGCAGCCTTGCAATGATAACCCCCTCCAGGGGATTAGATATCAGGAAAAACATCTTCAGAAATTTTTGTAAGTAGTGCTGGTTAACAGTTGGACTGAATGACCTTATAGGTGCTTTCCAACCTTACTGATTCTATAATTCTATGATATTGGCACTATGACTAAGAATGCTCCCACCAGGTCAGAGGCTCATTGCTTCTCTGCCTGTTTCCTCCTCATCTAGAGAAGCAGGTTACTATTAACAATAGCACTGAAGAATTATACAAATACTTTTGGTTGTAACTTCATGATGCATTGTTTTAGCACAGTGGCAAAACGTAGTATTTCATTTGACACTGCTAGATCTTGAAGATTTGCATTGGCATTTAGCCATTTGACATACCGTGCTTCATAATATCTGTTGTGTTCATTCAGCATCGTTCCCTGTCTGGCCACCAAGAAACCTCTGAATAAGTTGTCTTCCCAGCTCTGCTGCCCCTAAGAGCCAAAGAGCATAGCTCCCTTCAGGTCAAGCGGCTCCAAATCATCATTTTTGAAATAATGAACTCTCCAATTAAAAAGGTGCCTTGGAGTGATGGATACATGGTATAGCAGAAGTCTGAAGAAAAAAAAAGAGATTTCCTGCAACGAAAACCCTTACTTTTGGCTACTGTAGAAAAACAAAAACCAGTAAAGGCAAAGTAGAAAGGAGGGAGTCATGACTCTTCTGGATTTGCTTCAAGTGTATATAACAACATACCACATTTGTTTCAGGCTTGTCCTGGATCATTAATAGGGCATCCTCAGTAACTCCCATTCCAGGCAGGACAAATATTTACACATAATATTATCTCAGCACATACAGCCTCTATATATCAGCCATAATACTAACTTAAAAGCAGGTTTCTATTTACTTTATGGCTCAAAATACAGTATTTTCTGGAGGAAATAATAGACACTGTCTTTGCTTTGGCACTCTTCAGTTGCATTCAGTGACAGAGAATGCATTTAAATATCCAGGGAGAGGCATTATTTTTGGAGACATCGAGTAGCTGGATTCATTGCAGACCAAGCTGAGCCAGGCACAGGACATAAGTCTAAAAACTCATCTATCCTCAACAGACTGAGGAATATCTTCAGGAATAGAAAGAACTTGTAACAGCATTCAAGCAGAAAGAATGTGTTTAGAATTAAATGCTATCATACACCACTCTAATGGGCTTTGTGCCCTCCTATTATCACATATACTGAAGCATAAAGTAATCAAGCTAATTATTTTTTTTTACTTTACATTGTCCTATACTTTATAGTGCTTTTTACATGAATTGCTTGGAGATTATAATCACGACTCTGTGTGCAATCACACCGTCTGAAATGTTCCTGCTGTCTGTTCAATCATCTGAAGCTTTACTTCTGTTCTGCCCAACAGCCTTGACCAAATGATCAGCAGTGATTTGCTAACATCCTTGATGCAGTTCAAACATATTGATCCCATCACCCTGAAGTCTTTTCTCAGAGATGAATAACTTCAGTATTGTAAATGTTTTATTAATATTTATGCACCCTCATAGGATATGCCATGTTAACTTCCCTAAGCCAATGTAATAAAAAAATGTCTTTCAAGTGTATTTTGCGAAACGTTATTGCTGTAAGTTGAGGGTACATTGTAAATAGGAGGTGCACTGCTACAACTCCAGTTCCAGTTCAAATCTATGGATCTATCACCCTTTAGTCTATTCCCTATATATGATTACACACCTAAAATTCAGCTCATACTCCCAAAAACTTCTGTAAATCCAAAAAGAATGTAGTTCAAACTACCCCCTTTCTATTAATGGCATAATGACAATCTAACATCTGTTCTTTTTACCAGAATGAATCTCACAATCATGAATTGTAACAAACACAAATCTCTGGAGATGCAGATTTTCACACTAGTTAATATATTGTTGAAATGTATACAAAATACCAGTACATACATTTGGAAACCTCATCATGTATAATAAGCCTCAGTAAAATATTATGGTTAGGACATCACATTGGTACCACAACATACTCTTACATAATTATTTAAGTACAAGCATTGCTGTATTTCCACAGGCCACTGGAATTTAGATTAGTGTCTCAATTAGAATACAAGGTCTTTCACATCAAAGATTTAGTAGATTTTATTTGCTCTAGACTACAGCAGTGGGTGCCACACAGCATTCATTCTCCTGTTAATGTTCTGAAGTAATTGGTGTGAGCACAAATAATTGCCAATTTGTTATCTTACAAGTAGATAAAGTTTATCAACCCAATACTGGAAAAATGCCCCATACAGGAAAAATTATGGCACTAATTGGAGTATCTGATCCTCAAATAACATGGGGATTTAGGGGAGGAAATTTGACAGAAAATCCAGACAGCAGAAAAGCAATTGTTTTGGAAGTCTGCGGAGTATTTCAGAGGTAAAAATTTGGTAATTTTATTCCAGTATCCTGTTTCTAAAGATCTGTCCATATTTTCATGCTGCGAGGGCATGAAGAGTTCAAAACTTCATGAAGGACAAGATAAAGTTCCTGAAGGTACCCACTGAAGTTGGGCAAGTCTGTGTTCGGTGTCTGGCCAGAGCTGAGGACACAGGAGCAGCTCCTGGACCTCACAACTGGTAGTGCCTCTCCTCGGAATTACACACAACCCTTTCTTTGCAGAACCTGTCAGAACCATGTCCTGTTCCAAACCTATCATCAAAAGGCTGTTGAGATAGAATTCTGTGGTTAGGTTGCTCAGTCCTCACCCCATTCGTTCCTAATCAGGCAGCGGCACTGCTCTTTGGGGATTTATTTATTCACAACCACAAGTGTATCAGATGCCTGAATATCTAAAATTATCACAGTTCAAAACAAATCCTCCACGTTGACCTCAAAGTGACATCAAAACCTTGCCCAGTGGATTTCTGCATGCATTGGAAAATTGCTTTTCACAATAAGCATCACAAATTTTAGCAGATGGCCATCTCTGGCACTTCACTTGGTCCCTTCATTTTGTTTTCTATGACAAAAGAAACAGATTTTTTAAATTCTCATTTCATTCAAGCAGACCCCTGTAGTCACTAAGGTGTTTCTACATCACAGCTACAGAATTGTATTATGTAGCTTTGAAAAATACATGAGGTGGAAGGAAATTTGAAAACTGAGCAAAAACATAGATATCTATATTTCTCAGCATGCAAATGAAGGGACATGCAAAAAGCAGAAGAGATACAATCCATGCAATACTGTATGACTTCTTCACACTGATTTTGTAACATTTTAAATTTGGCCAAAAAGCTGAATACTTGATGTTTATGTACTTTACCTAATGATGGTTTCTTTACTGAAATTGACAACATACTCCTTTAAATCCCTTCTTAACACTTGCCCTTTCCACAGTACATATACAGCTGTATTTTTGAGGACAAGTCATCAGCCCAGCTGACCTCCATCGGAGCTCCAGCTTCTTTCTCACACACAGTGTTTCCAACATTGCTCTGCTCCTTCCACAAACAACAATATCTTACCAAACCCATCAAGATATTTTGAACCTTGCACTTTCCAACCAGTGATGTCCAAACCCCATCCCAGGAAAAGGGTAGGGCTTCAGAACTCAGCACACAAAAACTCCTGTGACACCCAACACATGCCACATAGTGGGATGTGACATAGTGAGATTTGCTCAAGGAGGTAAATTCAGCTTCATTACATCCAGCTGACTGTTTGGAAAGGTTCAGTGGTGATAAAGATGAAAAACTTGGGAGCTGATAAAGTCAGAATAATTTCTACTCTCTCTTTTTAACCTTACTGCTGTATGAGCAGAAGCACAGGAACACAGATTTAGCAACAGTTCAAAAAAACAGTATAAGAGTCTTGTGAAAACTATCATGCATTTTACACTTTCCAAACAACAAGGGAACAGAATTAGAGGATTCTATCTCATGTTGGAAGCCTGTCTCAGATAACTTGTTTTGGTAGTTTAGGTGTCATTCACAACCAGACTTCGGCATGCAAGTGTCCTTTCCAAAATGCTGCACTAGCCACATTGGTCAGTGAAATCTAAGGCAAATTCTTTTATTCCTAGGCAGGTAGACACAAAAAAGCCCACCAAGGTGAGTTTGTACAATCCTGAGAAGATTTCTGCCAGCTGCCATAGCAGATACCAAAATGAAGGTAAATTAATTTTCCTCCTAGTTTTGCCCAGGCCATTCTTTCAGAAACTTCACTGGCTACAACTGGCTATGTTCTTCATAATCTGTATTTGTGTGTTCACAGGGAAGTAATTAGAAGGGAAAGAACTGCTTTTCAGGCAATTAGGTCACCACTTCCATCCAAATGTAGCTATTAAAAAAAAATCAGTAAAGTTTCAGTCCCTGTGTCAGAACAGGGACAAACTACTCAATAAAGAAACTTCAACTGGTAATACCCAGGACAAATACTTTAATTTAATTAAAATGAAATGTCACTAATTTTGGTGATGAAGCATCCGACATCCTTCTTATCTTTTAATTACAAGAAGATCTAATAAGCTTTATGTTAGTATAAATTTCTTTTTTTACCTCAGACCTAAACCCCAGATTCTGAGGAACAGAAACACCTCTTTTCTATTATTTTAACTTTCATTTCACCTTTCTACAGAGGAGGTGATTTACAGCCACAAATCACTCAAATTGCATCTGCCACTGTTACATTTTTCTGCTTCTTCAAAGCTAATTTCAGCGTTTTTGATGTCACAGGGTGTAACATTTTATTGACCAACAAAGCATCCTGAAATACATTTCCATCTCCCTCCTATTGATTTAAGTCAAGCTTGGCAATCATTTCAAATCAGACATTTTACAGTCAGCCAGAACAATCTGGAACAGACAACAACTGACAGAGGGGGTTCCCACTCTTTAGTAATTAACACAGCTGCAACATATGGGGGGGCAAGATTGCCTTCAGCACTATCTCTGTCTTCCCATAAAGAACAACAAAAAAATTGTTTATGCACAATGTTTGTGCATTCACATGCACATGAGTGCACAAAAGGGCTCAAAAAACCACACAACAACATGTGGGGACCTTTATTCCAAACTCAATAAACAGGGTGTCATCCCCAAAGAATCAATTCTCCACAGTCTGTCAAAGCACACAGACAAGGTAAAAGACTTGAAAAAATGCCTTAGAGTAGAAGATCTGAGGAAATCAATCCATTTGGATTATCAAATGAAAGGTTAAGTGGTGGCTTGGTGACGGCCTCTTGCCATCTACAAAAATTTGACAATCCTGGAATCCAGCATGCTAAAGCAGACCAGACTGAGAGTAGCTCAACAAACCAGATGTAGAATAAAGGGTAGTTTTTAAGTAACAGGGTAATAACCATCTGGACTTAGAGGCCATAGGCTGATGTGGATCTTCTGCATCTGGAATGGCATGGTTTAAAAAAAAAAAGAAATGCATTTTGTCAGTGGCTTTCAAATTGTTGTGTTTGTGGAGGTCTGAAAAACTTCAGAAGATGCAAACTTCCCAAAACCTTCCTACAAATACTTCAAGGCTACAAATGAAAGTATATCTACTCTTCTTTTGTGTTACCTTTCTTTGGTAACTAAATGTCATATTAGGACCTAAAAAAGGCACACAGACCAGTGGTCTTATTCACTAGCACTTAATTCAGAGAAGCTTAGGTGACATAAGAGCCCCCACTACTAAATCACTAGATCTCCCTATTATCTCCAGTTCTGTGAGAGTTGCTAGAACAGGGGTATCTTGGGTTGTGGAACCAAATACATGTATTCTATTTTCATCTGTTAACAGCAGTTGAGATTTTTTTTTTCTTTATCTCTTGTAACTCAGGGGGGAGAGAGGCCTGACACAGTCTGATAATGGGCCATTAGCACCTTCCCAGCCTATACCTTCCCCCCCAGAGCAGTGCATCTGCATTTCCATCATCCTATTGTGAGATGCATCACATCCCTCCCTGGCAGTGCTGGGGGAGGCAGTTTTCTGTCTGGATAAACTGAGAAACTGAGACATAGGGACAGAAAAGCAGCTAGCTTCACCCAATTTCCTGGGAGGAAGACTGGGCCCCTTCTGACCCACTGGACCCTTTCCCATCCACTGGACCCTTTTACTATCACTGGACCCTCTTGCTACAGGATCATCTCTACTTTCAACAGAACCACATCTGCCACTCCAGGAGGACTCACTTTGGGACTGCTTTCAGCACCCTGACCAACAGGGTGTCAGGTTGTAGCTCTGACTCTGTCAGGGTTTCCCAAAATTGTTGTTTGTTTGTTTGCTTGTTTTGGTTGGGTGGTTTTGTTTCCTATTACACTTGTATTGTTAATATTCTTAGTAAAGAACTGTTATTCCTATCCCCAAAATCTTTGCCTGAAAGCCCTTAATTGCAAAATTATAATTTGGTGGGGGGTGAGGGGTTTACATTCTCCATTCTAGGGGAAACCCCAGTTTCCCTGGCAGATACCTGTCTTCCTAAACCAAGACAAGGGGGAGGGCACAAAACCATGCCACCAGAGATGATAAACACTTCAAAGGTCCTCTGGAAAAACCAGCAGCTGGAGAGGTACAAAGAAGATGATGCAGCAGGAAAAAGCAGCAGAGAGGATAATGACTCCCAATGGAGCGGCCCCAAACTTGCCAAGTGGCAGTAACACCCATCAAGATGCGTATTTTATAACTTATGCAAATGGTGTTCCCTGCTTGATTTGTACCTAATGTGACCTACCTCTGTCACTCCAGTTTTTACTAAATGGTAAAGAATACACTAGGGAAAAATCCTGCATTGAAAGTTCTGTCATTTTTGTAAGCGAAGCCACAAAGAAAAATGTCTGGCATGCTAATCATTTCCAAAGCCTCATAATTGTTTTCCAATGGAAGCTGATGATGACAGGATAGCTCTCTGAAGACCTATATTCAGCAAAACTACTTTCCTACTGTTTCATGCATTAACTATAAGCCTCATGAATAGCCCCATGCTCTAGGAAGTATTTTCCATGTTACAAGGGAAAGTTTGTAATGTACAAAAAGTGAAGTTTATACCACACAAAGTTCTAGGAACTACATAAGCACACACAAAGCTACATGTAAAAGGGCAAAGCCTGCTGCCTCCTTCACTATTTCCTGCCCAAAACTGCTCAGTCCACACTAATGGGACAGGGCTTGGAACAGCTCCACAGGCATCAAAAATGCTGTAAAGACCTGGTATTGAACACATGAATATATTCGTTATTTATATGAAGTAATTTTACTGTAACAATTGTGTTCATGTGGAAATCATTCCTACCTTTAAAAGTTTCACCAAAACGGTGTCATTTCTCTAAAAAGATATAAGAGTCTTTGGTTCTTATACACAAAATCAAAGCAAGTATCTAGAAGTTTAATACAGGGAGGGTTCACAGAGTAGTAGTAACAATGTCATATTACATTTTTGTTCTTTTAATTGCTGAATGACATTGCTTTAATTGCTTCTGACACCAATGTCATAAGATCTCATTTGAGAAGTCAAGATATGCCACCAAATTATTCAAAGATTCATGTTTAAGCTGAGCTGCAACTCCTATTAAAACTAATACATGTAATACTTCTCTAACATTAACCAGCAGAACACGGCATATTAAGTATAAGGTACATGACTAAGGTAGAGGGTACAAAAGGCATATGTGGAGCAGACAGTTTTTACTTTTAAGTGTGAGGGGTTTGTTCATGTAGAGTGGCTCTTTTAGGAGATTTCTCCTGTTCTTTCCTTGCAGTTGTCAAGCCATAGGAATTCTCAGTGTTGCATTAAATGAGGGATCTCTTGTTCAGTGCATGTCTAACCTCAGCAGTGAAGTCTGTCCAATGTACACCCCCACAACAGCATGGAGTATTTCCTGTGATACCTCCAAGGGGCCATTTAAAAGCATAGGCCTGATTCAAGAACAGGTCTTACTTTTACCTTGCAGCCTGCACCTGATTTTTGTGGAACAAGCATTTAAGCTGAGGTGTGCAAAGAGGCCACAGCAGTGATCCCTCTGAGAGGGATGAGGTGCCAGGGCTCTGGAAGGGCTCAGTGGGTATCAGACCACGTGCAAAAGAAGGACCACAGGCTGGTAGCACTCTTCCATGTTACTTGAGCACAGCTCCCAAAGGAGTTGTTTCTTCTGGCTAGCAGCTGGACCCTAGCACAGCACAAGGAGACTGCTTAGGACCTGCCTACACCACCCTCTTGGGCCATCAGGTTGTAGCAAGGGCTACAAATTACATCTCCAAAGAGACATTACCCCTGGGAGCAGCTGATGGCAACAGCTTCCTTGTCTTTGCCTCGGCTACTCAGGCACCAACCACACAAAGCTAAATGATTGCCAATACATGCAGCAATTATTAATTCCTGCAGTGGCAGAGGTGCTGATTCTGTGGTGCCAGAAAATGGTACTGACTCATAGAAGAAAGAGGAAAAATGAGATGCTAAACCACTAATAATTTATCCTGGCCCTAAATCCCAGGGTGCCATTTTCTTGCAGTAAACATCCCATAACAACCATCAAGCAACGAACCAGCTATCATATAAGCTGAGCAGCAGAAAAATGCAGAATTACTAGCTAATGGTTTGTGCTTTTATATTAAAGGGGGGGGGGGGGGTGTTTGGGTTTTTTTGTTTGTTTGTTTTTTGTTTTGTTTTGGGTTTTTGTTGGTGTGTTTGTTTGTTTGTTTGTTTGTTTGGGGTTGTTTGGTTTGGTTTTTGGTTTTTGGGGTGTTTTTTGTTTTTTTTTTTTGGGGGGGGGTTTTTTTGTTTTTGCATAACAGGTGCAGGAAGAAAGGAGATTACATTACCAGGGATGAGGGAGGAATATTCACCCATCCTTTGGGATAGCCTACAAGCACAGCAGGTCTGAGCTGGGTACCATGTGGCATTTTGGTGGTATTTTGCAGTATTTATTTAATGCAGGTTTCTGGCTCCCTCCACTGCAGCCACAAAGCCACCAACACAGATGCTTAAAGTGTGTTTGATTACAACTTCCAAACTA
The DNA here is from genome assembly GCA_016584745.2 of Phylloscopus trochilus trochilus. Classification (NCBI taxonomy): domain Eukaryota; kingdom Metazoa; phylum Chordata; class Aves; order Passeriformes; family Phylloscopidae; genus Phylloscopus; species Phylloscopus trochilus. The sequence continues at coordinate 33,879,783 of WQNJ02000014.1, forward strand.
TAACTTCCAAATCACCATGTGCTGGTATATCCAAAAATACATTTTTTTTTTTTAAGCCAGATTTCAATCCTAGGGGCATTTTCATGGGTTTAACTTTAAATCACAACATGGGATCCTGCTACTCTTTTGCAAACAGACCTTCACAGTACTAAAATACGTTTCCCAAGCCTGCAGAGCCCATTTAGTTCAAACACATTGGAACTTTTACTCAGAAGTTTTGGCTGGATGACCTAGGTCATAACCTATGCTTATTTCTACTTTGTTGGTCTTTCTTATAGATACTTCAAATTGAGAACATTTAAATAACACATCCAGCGTTGTCAGTGTTGAGATTTTTCCAGTCTCTACAAGTTCCCTGGCTGGCTGCAGTGCCAACTACGATCTTGTTTGTCTGAAGTCACAGGGTATCCAGTTCCACAGTGCTATGACAAGCTGTGAAATTCAGTTCAGTTTAAGCAGCACTTTTTTCCTTCCAGCAGCTTTCAAAACCCTAGGAATGGCAGAGTTTTCTATCTAAAATTGTGTCCAATTTAAATGAGTGATTTATTAAAACTAATTTAAAAGGCTTAAAGAGTATTTAAAAGACTACTAAATGTCAACACCAAGTCAAATGTACTAATTATTTGAAAAAAAATTATTCTGACATGCAAATAGAATTTTGTGAACATATAGACTCAGGAAAATCATCTTCCACACACAATCAAGTACTGAATGATAGTCTAAAAATGCCTTTTCAGTTTGAGAAAAATTAAAATATTTAGAACCAAGTAGATCTCTATTTAAATCTTAATTTCATTTTCCAATGGACTATATTATCAAAGAAATTGCTTACATTAACAATAAAGGAAGCACTTAGAGCAGAGAAGTATTCATAGGGCAATTAGTAACTATAATGATAGGCAGTCTAATAGAAAGCAAAGAGGGAATTTTGTCAAAGGTTAGACACAAGATATTTGATACAGCTGCCTCCTCTGCTGGTATAGATTCAGGGAAGACCCAAACCCAGCTCCTTGGCTACTTCTGCATTGCAATGGCTCAAAAGGAAAGCTGAGGGAGGGGAGAGGAGTCAAATCAGGCAAGAGTGGAATTTTTCAGTATCTCCACCACAATTCAAAGCAGGGAGAGGAATGGAAGAACAGGCCTCAAAAAGGGGACTGCTACAGAAATAATGTTCAATGAGAAGGCAGTTTTGTCAACACAGAGCATCAAAGAAGTAATGAATGGCTGAGATCACTCCAGGTGCCTTGAAAAGTCATGAACTTCCATCTGTAAAGTCCCCCAAAAACACCCTAAGCCTAAAAACCATTAGTCTATTACACAAAAGTAGTCTCTTCTCCAAGGGAAAGCAGGCAGTGCTTGTAAGGACATTTGAGAACCATCCTCACCACTGTTTACTTACTGCCTCAGTCAGTTGGCATCAACATCTGGAGAGCAAGGAACACTCACACAGAGGTGGCAAATGGCCTTTACCCAGAAGTCTCCCTGGAAAGGAAAAACCTCTAGTTTCAAGAGTGAGCATATACTGACATCAAATGGTGGAATAAAGCTTCCTTCTCTATCCTCTGTAGGGTATCCCGTGGTTTGGAACACCAGTTTCCAATCTGAGCTATTTCCCTGAAGGACATGACCATTTACCCAGGATTTTATCCACTTTCCTCTGCTGAAGGCCTCAGCTTGCTCTAATCAGAAAAAAAAAAACAAAAAAAAAAACAAAAACACCAACAAATTAAGGGGTGCATTTCTGTATTTGCCAGGAGAAACATGCTCATTTGCCTGACAGCTGTCATAATTCATAACCACAACCAGAGTAATGGATAAATTTTACTCACTTAGATAATAATGATTAGTGCTGATCATTAACACCTCAATGCATCAGTTAGACATGAGAGTAGCTTATCAATCTGACTCAAACCCAGGATATTAAAATCAGTAGCAGATCAAAGTGAAAGCTTCCAGGAAATCATAGCTTTTCCAATACCTTTGAATTTCCAGCATGGGTGCTGAATAGGGACCATTCAAGAGGCTCTTAATTATGTGACAAAGCTATAAAACAAATCTACAAAGCAACTGCTAAAAATGCAGAGGAACAGTACTCTCTCACATGTAAACCAAAGCCAGTAATTACAACTATTTTACATTTGTTAATTGTGAAAGGAAATCAGATCCCATATTTATATCCAAAAATACAAACTGTGTATCTGTTCTGCAGGTTCTGTGCACCTGCATGAATCCATGAGTACACACACACAGAGGATACTCTGGATAGAGACTCACAGCACTCAGGCTGCTAATTAGGATACATATTTCTCACAAAAAGAGCCTTGTATCCCAGCATCATTAACACCTTGGAGACTCACTACCAAGATCTCCATCCTGTATCAGAAAGGGATGGTTCCTCTTGGTTTTCCACTACTGAGGCTAGATCTGGATTACTGTGTCCCGATTTGGGCTCCCAAGCATAGGAGAGACATGGATGCACTGGAATGAGTCCAGTGGAGGGCAACCAAGATGATCAAGGGCTGCCATGGCACCCAAGAGAAGAGGCTGAGAGAAGGGTTTGTTTAACCATCCAAAGAGGAAACTCAAGGGTGAATCTTACTGCTGTCAACCACCACATCAGAAGAAGTCCAGAAAAAGGGTTATCAAATGTGAGGACTGAGTGGCACGGACCATGCTACGCAAGCAAAGCATAGTTTTTACACAAGTTCACCAGTATTTATAGGTCTCCAAGTTCGTACAAAATTTTCCACTCAGATCCCTTTGCCTCTGTTCTCTTAGTCACAAAATCTTCTCCGTTATCATGCTTGTGCCAGCAATGTCCTTGTTACATCTTTTCTCTCAGAGAGGTCAAAGTGACCAGACATGATGTGTCTCCACTTTTGTTCTTGCCTTGAGTTTCTCTCTCCCACAGCTTCCACTGTATCAGGGCCAAGAGGTCGGCAGCACTACCCAGCTCAGCTTCTGCAGCCATCTGATATTCCACAATCTAACACTGGAACTGTAAGAAGTTGTGAAATACCCCATCCTTGGACTGGACTTAGCTGATCTGATCTAACTTGCAAGCTGAAGCAAACCTTGAAGCCAGCCATGCAGAAACAACCTCCCCACAAAAGTCGTTCTGTGATTCTGTTGTCTGGAACACAAATTACTTGTGATAATTTAACACTTTCTACTACATTGCTACATGCAGGTGTTTTCCTTTAGAAAAGAAATAGCCTAATAACCAATAAATTAACAAGCAACCTGAAAATATGCTAGTTTAGGTATGCAAATTATTAATTTAGATCCCCAAACTCTCCAAGATGAGACAGAGATGGTCGACTAAACCAGAAGGAAATATATTATGCATAAAGTCATCTCTTTGTGTGTTGCATGCTCTGGCACTTAGTCTGGTTTTTTTGGTGCCTTTAATTCCCATTTTTCTCTAATCTTACACTAAAGCTCTACATAAATATACACTAACATGCCTCAGAGCTACACCAAAAATAAACTTACACAGAATCCACAGTGAAACAAATTAATCCCTGGCACTATGTCTTGTGTGTAATGACAAAAGGGATGAGTACAACCCAAGCACATATCATTGCAAAGCCAGATACAGCTCCTTTTTGGAGTCCTCTAATCCCTGATTTTCTTGCCATCTTCCACCGGTGGGACTCCTGGTCAGGCTCCAACTCTTCAATTATTGCATTTTCTACAGAGCCCCAATTCCCTCCAATTTCATGGATTTTCAAGGTGGCACCCTGTGTACTGTAGGAGTTGTCTGGCCTTAATCTCAGTTTTCACACCAAGTTCAGCCAGCAAATCCTCATCCACCAGTGCATCAGCTCAGCTGTTCCATGTTCCTTACTGCAAAAGAAATTGACATCACAGACCTTTTCAGAGGAAAGGCCTGCAAAACCCAGGATTAACAGCTGGAGCCATCAGTGCATCATGAACCAATAGCTATGTGGATTACACCAGACAGATTCCTGTTCCAGGGAAAAAAATGCTTTCACACTGCAGCTATTGCTCTGGCCTTTGATCTGTGGGTAGACTCTTTAACCATGAGCACTTCTCAAGCTGCAACTGGTAATGCAAACAGTAGCTTAGTCATATGCAGAAAATATTTTCAGCATAATAAATCACCTCTGTGACCTCCTCCGAAATTGCTCCAGGAGTTCCACATCTTTCTCGTGCTGAGGACCCCAGAACCTAGATGCAGAACTCCTGCTGGTCACACCATTTTTGATGCAGCCCAAGACACACTTGGTTTCTGGGTCCCAGTGCACACAGCTGCGGAGCGTCCAGCCTCTCATCCACCAGCATCCATCCGCAAGTCTTTCTCAACAGGGCTGCTCCATCTGCTCATCCCCAGCTTGGACTGATACCAGGGGTTACTCCAACCCAATGCCTGGAGAAGGGAGTCATCCTGAGTGCCTTCTACTTCAACACCCCACTCATGGATCCATCCCGCCATGAGGCCAGTAAGACCACAGCCCTGCAGATGTACATGAGTCTAACTCCTCTTGATGATTGCCCATGCTGCACAGAGGCACTGGGGATCCCTGATGCTGACTGTCTTCAGGTTGGGTCCCTGATGAAACTGACTGGAGTGGCTGGGATTCCTTTGCGCTGCTCTTCAGGTCTCCTGCTGACTTGAGATCCCTCTCCAGGAATCTCCTGATGTCCAGGTCTTCAGAAACAGGGCAGAGGGGCATGGGGGCATGGCAAAGACTAAAAAAATCCCAACACATTTTATATCAGGGCAAGAAATACCTTCATTTTTGTTGTGATCATGAACAATAAAATACATTACTTGCTAATATTGGAACCTGCATGTCAGCATTTGGGAAAGAATGCAACATTAGGCTAAAATTGTACTTACAGAGTTTCTCGACTCACCCTCAGCATAAAATAATAATTAAAGCTATTAAAATTTCTTCTCAGGATTCTTAGATTGTTTGGATAAACTTTCAAGACAAGCAGATTATTTATCCTTCTTATGTAGTTCTGTAGTATGTACAGGCACACAGCACCATAGACATAAAAATACCATGCAAGGGAAATGAAAGGATTCTTAGATTTTAGTCTCAAAATCATTCATTGTTCAATTATTTTCCTAAGTTACAAGAAGGGATACTGGTGAGGGTTTAGAATTTTTCCTTTTGTTTTCTTTCTCTTGGGGAATTTTCTCCCATTTGTTGCTAAGAAATAATAATAACCGGTACTTAAGAGAGACAAGAGATGTAGACATGGAAGAGAGGGAGAAGTGCAGCTGGCTGCTACTCTCCTACCTGAGGCGGTTTTTTTCTCTTGGGAATTGAAAAGTTACGGTGAGATTTTGGGCTGGGGGAAGGAGATGGGTGCAGCCTCTAGTTCTCTCCTGTTCTCAACATCAGAGGGGAGAGTGGCTGCGGTTGCTGTGGGGAGAATTCACAATCACTCCAGGGTTCTTTCTCGTGCTGTCCTCTCCTACCATGAGTGAGGCCCTGCTCATAAGAGCAGCCACTGAAGTGAGACCTTATTAACACCCAACCTCACTAGAAAGGACCCTCACCATCTACCTGGGGGCCTCAGGGGAAAAATCAGGACCCCAAGCCCCTCCAAGGGGAGCCTCTCCTGATTGCTTTCTGGAGCCAGGCAGCCACCACTGCCTGGTCCTGCCTTTCCTCAGCCACTGCTTTGGGTTTTTTGCTACAGTGTAAGCCCACACCCCCGCCTGCTGGAATACTCTGGGCTACAGCTGTCAAGTTTCTGATACATTTCATTTACTGATCCCAGGTGTGCTGCTCTGAGGTCCCTGCTACAGCTCATTTCCCTGTCCAGGGTGGCTGTGGGGCCGGCTGCCCAGCGGGTTCACCAAGGAAGGCCCTTCCCCACCCCTTCCGCCTGCCCGCCGCCATCACCGCGCACAGAGACCCGGCTGAGCCCGCCCACAGCGCCCCCTGCAGCCGCGGGGGAATCATCGCACCCGCCCTGCCCGGCAGCCCCCGGCGCCCCTGCTGGCCGTGACCGGAACTGCACCAACGGGGAAAGCGCCACAGCCGGGAGGGGCTGGGACCGGGTTCCTGCTCCGTTTGATGGCGCTGCCATTGCTGGGGTTTGTGTGCCTTGTCATACACATACATACTAGTAAGGAACTGCTATTCCATTCCCCAGATCTTTGTCTGAAAGCCCCTTAATTTCAAAGTTATAATGATTCAGAGGGAAGGAGGTCATACTCTCCATTCCAAGGGAGGTTCCTGCCTTCCTTGGCAGACACTTGTCTTTCAAACCAAGACAGATACCTATATCATCCAGAATTCCCCACCGTAGCCCTTATTAACTCCAAATAAAGCACAACCAGAAAAACATTTCACTAAAAACTAGTAAAGAAATGCAGCCACAGTGAATTAAAAAAAAAGATAGCTGCTACAAAAAAAATTACCTTCCATTTCTCCTGGGCATCACTCCCCTTCATTTTGCCTAATAATTTCCAAAAAAAAATATTCAAGTTTGCTTTCTTAAAAGCTCTTGGCTTTTCACGTTCCCACCCTTCCTGTAAATCCTCAATCCAGACACCACCTTACAGTTATTGTAGCTCAGGCTACTGCCTAGAGCCATATTTTTCCACCAGATACTGTCTTCTGCTTGCAAGCAGTGGGTCAAGCAGAGTATTAGCCATGCTGGCCTCTTTTACAGCACATTAGATTCTCGCAGGCACTTGTGAATGCAGCCTGAAGACTGCTTGGAAAATCTGCCCTTCAACTGGACAGGTCTGGTGGCCCAGAGAGAAGACAGGAGATGAAAATGAGCAGATCTCTCTCAATATTCAAAGCCAAAGGAGATCTGCTGCTTTCCAACTGGGAATCTGCGGGGCCATCCCCACAGGAGAGAGCCACTGCAATTAATACTTTGGAGGCTTTTCATGGTCTTTTTGAGGTACATTTCCACAGAATTTCATAAGGTCATCTTTTCCCAGGTCTGTCTTAAAACGTGAAACCTGCAGTCCAAATGCCCTGGGCGCTCCTGCTGCCCTAGGCAGTCATTACATCACTGCTGCTGACAGTAGCTTCCAGAGCTCACCTGAGTACCCCACATCAGAGGGACAAGCAGTTACAAAGGCCTTGAAAAGCCCAAAGAGAGACTCTGTATCAGTGCTGTGGACCTCCCACTATACTCCTTGGTCACTGGGATCCAGGTGCACAACACATGCATCCCCTTCAAGCACAGAGATGGTTCCTTGGATTATTTTTCTCCTAGTCATCCATAATTTAGGAGTAACTACTCACTGCTCTCTGTACAAGTCAGACTGTTTCTGGCTTTGCATTATTTCTGACAGTACGGCTAATAATTTACATGACATTGAGTCTCACAAATATTAAATAATCAACTAGCAGTATTAATAAAATGGACCTTCTGCTTCCCATTTCTGCTCATTAATAGGTATATCAGCCATGCATTAGGGAACAGGTTATTCATAAAGCACATGTGCTGTATGTCTCGCTTTAAATTATAGCTGCAGGGTTAATTAAACACCCCAATCTAATCTCCCTGCACTGGCAGTGCAGCATGCTGTACTGCATCAGCATTTTCACTTGAGCTTATTCTTTTAAATAACTACAATAAAACAGTGACACCAAAGAGAAAAACAGCATTGGGGGGAAATATTTAAAAACAATGCCCCTGTTGAGATAACCAGAAAGGGTTGTATTTTAACAGGCTCAAGAATAGCATTTTTCATATTTCAGCACATTTTTACCAAGCTACTTCTTTATATTTCCTGAATTTCTAGCCTCTTCTATGTCAAGGCTGTCCTATACAGGATGCAAGAACAGAGCAACAAAATCACTAAGGTCATGATGATATGGAAAAGTTATCTGAATTAGATAGATACTTTAGTCTGTGTCAGGGAAACCAAGCTATGGAAAGTCAGTGTCCATAAAGGAGACAGAGGAATCCTGCAACTTTATTCGAATAACGGGAGACAGTCCACCGGGGCACACACCCCCAGGGTTTTCTCTCAAGGTTTGGGAGGGCACAGACTCCCTTTTATCCTGAGCTCCCAGCTGCACGTTGCCCTCTTCCTTTCTCCATCGGCTGAGGCACTAGGAAGGTACAGCCTTGCTGAACTGCCTAACACATATTCCCCCTTAAATATATCATTTTCCCCCAAAGTTCAGAAACTCGGATTTGTGTGGACCCATTTGTCTGTTTTAGGAGTCAAACTGTCTGGGTTCTGCAACAAACCCGTGGCTTGAAGGTAGAGACATTAAGACACATTGTTTGTAAAGACATTAGCACACATTTTTCCTATTAAATCCATTTGATGATAACTTTGAAGACATGCATTTTGTACCACATCAACGTAGTGTTACAATCTGTTGGTACTTCCTACCCATTCCTAAAATCCTAGTGGTTCACAGAATTAATACAATTTTTTTTCACTGAGTACATAAACTCCTATTACCAATATTCTCACAAACCCTTGGGTATTACCAGTTTTATATTTATTGGTTATTTTCACTGATATCTGACTGCTTGACTGTGTAGGCGTTAGCACTACTAAGTCCAGAAAAAGTCACCTTATTTTACAAGAGTGACATAATTTTAATAAAAGGGCCTTTACTGAAATTCAGCCAAGCCCAATCCAAGCCAGCTAAATCAACCTTTGAGGCCTGTGCATTTTGACACATAAATAAGCTATCTGTCACACCTTTAATCCATATGTTGCTCTCTCTGTAGCTATATGCTGCATGAATTGTTATCTCAGTAAGCGCTGGCTCCAGAACTCCCCCAGGCACAGGAGAACAGCCACCTCTTGCACTTAATAAAACCTGACAACAAGGGAGTTATCAGCTCTGTCAGTTTTCAGGGTCTTTCTCAGCAAGGTTCAAAACCAGAGCACTCCTTTCTCATTATAATGCTGAAAGAAAATGGCACTAAAGCAACCACACCTACCACAAATATAGACCTTTAACACCAATTGCCAACACAAACTATTCACACCTACTGCAAACAAAACACATACTGACAAAGCACAGAAGGGTATGAATAGCTACTACACCGCCTTAGGGAGTCTCTGTGCAAGAATATTCTCATTTTTTAAGGTTGTTTTGTTTTGTTTTGTTTCAAAACCAGTTAATTTCTTAGCAAATCACTAGATTCTTTTCAATGCAAATTGTGTCTAAATTGTAAGTCAATGCAGCAAAGGAACTTATTCATGGGGAGCAGGTTCCAGAAATCCTATTGTTAGGATAACAGAATTACAGGTAACTCTCCAAAGTAGGGAAGTGTTGAGGACAAAGCACTCAAACCCTTCTATTCTCAGCCCCCTCACTGAAAAAGCCAGATAGTGACAACATCTGACTCACCTTCCAGTGTCTCAGGATCAACACGCTTAATAACATAGCCAGTCAAAAAGGCAGGAGCCTGCAGTCGGATTCCAATGGGAGAATGAAGGTGCTTAAGGCAAGCAGAGAAACCTGGAACCAGGAGCCTCAGCTGTTTGCTCACAGGCACAGCAGTGGTTGCTGCTGCTGTCAGTACTGGCCCGCATTGCTACAGGGTTGGAAATGTGTCATTAGCAAGTGGGACTGGAATAGCAAAATCAGCTTTGTTTCTCATGTCTACAGATAATAGTCAGGGGGAATATTAAAGACTCAATGACCATCACTCACTTTTAATCTGCTCTCTAGTCCAGGCTCATTTCCTTTAGTGAGCACAGCCACATGTCCAAATGAACTCATCCAGCAAACAAACACAGGGTATAGAAGCCACCTGGCTCTAAATCTGAATTGAAGGGTTGAGATTTTTTAAGTATTCACTGATACAACTAACACAGTGGGTAGACCATTGCTGATGCAAGAGGGTAAACTTTAATATGGATTAGAGAGATGGAAATAGCCTGTCACACTAAGAAGGTATTCTGCATGCTACCTAGTAATTAATCTATTTAAAATGGAACAGGAGAATAATTTAAAATGTCAGTTTAAAATTCAAAGAGATGAAAGCAGCAATGAGGTCAAATTTGAAAAGGAGAAATAAGAAGAAACAGAAAGCCAGCTATTATGGCTCCAGAATGATTTTATAAACATCCTCTATTGAATGAGGCCTTATAAAATGAACAGAGAATGATCTCCAACAGAGCCACACCAGCAGGTAGTATGCAAATACAAGTTAACAAAAAGCAGCTGAAGAGTGGCTTGTAGGTATTAAACTTTCAATGTTCAAAATTCAATGTAAGCTCTTCACAAAACATACAAAAAGCAAAAATTAAATATTAGAGTAATAAACTCATGGCAATTGCCTCACATTGGAGATCTACCTCCCCAGTGCCCAAAGAAATACAAGCAAACAGTAGGAATAGTAACAGAAAAGTCAGTGAATTTACTAATTATCTTTTTAAAAGCCTCTTACCTTTGTTTTAATCATAAAATCCCAAACTCAAAGTAGGACCATAATATGAGTCTCGCTAGTATCTTCCCTCTCTACGCAAAGAGTTCTTAAAAGAAAAACCCCACCCCATCAGCAACACCTGTTTTTTAGCATCATATTAATGTGTATGAAGGGCAGCATGGAGCTTGGCTGACAGCTCAGGTCAGGTGCCCAGCAACCTTCATCTGCAGTCCATGAGTTAGACAGCTTTAAATACAGGCATTGACTTCAAGAGCAAATACACAAACTGCAAATTGAATTACAGCTGTAGGAGAACAATGTGTAAATAAGACATTGCAGGAGTTTGTACACTGTCACATAGACATTTGACATTTGGATGGGTGGCTTGCATGCTGATACTGCAGCAATAACCAGGCACATGCTGGTTTTTAGCCCCTTAAAACAGAAAAAAAACCCACACTAAAATAGGACAAGGAGATAAACAGAAACACCAGTTTGCAGGATGTTTTTCAACATTAATCTTATGGGATGTTGACAGGCCAAGTTCTTGTGTGGGATGGGGGTTTTTGGTACAATTGGAGATAAAGAATTCCAATCCTGCATCTGACACACAATCTTTTTTGCTATACTGAATTTTACAGGTTTTCAGAAGCTGAAAAATTACTGCATTTGCCAACGGAATGTTATATTTATCAACTGTGTGTCTTCAGGAAAATGAATTTGCCATTCTGTCAGAAATTGTTGGCTTTGGGAGATGTGATTAGACTTTAGCCATTGGTGCAGAAATGTAATTCTTTCTTGCAGTTCATTGTTTTCCAGCTCAAAGGCTTATTCATGGGCTATGGATTATATAAGACCTTAAAATGAATTGTGGGTGTAGCAACTTGTTTATAAAACAATCAAACCTGATTGCAAGTTTTGAATAAAAATTCACTTTTGCACGAAAGTGTGTTATGAGGAATCTTTATCTCACTCAAGTCCTAAAGGGTGTACATGGCTGATGAATAGCAAAGGAACTCAGCTTCCCTGCTTGCATTTGTGTGAGTAGAAGCTTGCAATGTGTAGAGAAGTCCACAGACATGCCAGAGCAGCAGACTCAACACAAATATTAGCTAGAAACAGCCCATGGAGAAACCAGGGTAAGCACATCTCAGCTTGGGAGAGAAATAGCCAGTGAGTAAAATATGAAAAGGCTGGAGTTATTCATCTGTCACACACTGCATGACAGCTCATGAAGATACTCTGCCATAACTCTTTTCCCATTGCAACAGCGAATCTTTCATAAAGCTGATACTTAATCACTAACATTTTTGTTAGGCAGAAAAGCTAAAAGACTGAGTCCTCTATGTATTACACAATTGCTACCTAGGGATGAAAGCAATGGGATTGTTTTCGTTAACCTTTCATTCTTATAAAAGGACAAAAATCAATATCAAATTTATTCAGGCAAGTGAAAAGCAATTTCAAGTGATTTCACAAGGGATTTCACTACCATCGCTTTCTTCCTCCCACAAATTCTAATAAAAAAATATTATGATCTGTCCAAATGTAAGACAAATAGAAAAAGCAAGACACTGTCAGCTCCTCAAAGGCATAGGATAAAACTGCCTTTTTACAGCTGGATAACTGTCTTACTAAAAATATTGTTTTCTTTGGAAACGTAAGCAAGTCTGCACCATCTTACTGACTACCTGTGGTACACTTCTTGCACGATACTAAGCTGATCTCTTTGTAAAAAAGTACCTGAGATACAGAGTTTTTTCTTTGGTAAATAAAGCAATTACTTTTTGGTGCACTTAGTCCTTTCATGCCATGAGCAGAGGTTTGAATTAGAGGGATTTTTATACACTTTCTAACTTTGCTGGTATGTTTAAATATTCCACAGCATTTTGCCTTTTAAAGAACCAGCTTTGAATTCACAGTCAAACATCTGACAAAAGCAATGATAAAAACCACAAAGTAATTTGGCAGCAGCTCCATTTACCGGACAAAATGGACAAATAGAGGACAAAAAATGCTGAAATCCCAACGTGATTAATAACTGTTTAGTTTAATCTGTGACTTGACCCCTTTCCATGAATTCTCCACACATCCTTTCAGAGTCTGTCACAATGCTGTGAGGGGGAGGGAGGGAGCAGAGGCAGCCCCAGCCTGGTGCATCAGGCCCCACTGGTTCCTACAAAGCCCACCAAACTGGGCTCTTTTTTTCTTTTTTTGTTTGTTTTTGTTAGAGTAGCCTTTAAAAATACCTTTTAAAGTAAAATTCCAAACTACTTCTATCAGTACCATTATTCCATAGATGCATCTTTACTGCAGCTGTTTGCTCCTGAGTAGTTTTGGTCCCCTTGCCCATGGTGATGCTTTTGGAGAGTTTGAAGTCAGTCACAACTCATTTTCAAAAGTTCAGCATCTAGGGCAACTTGTGAATTATTTGTACCATGCAAAACAGATCTAAGATTACAAAAAGTTGAGCAGAATTTGAATGCCAAACTATCACCCATCAGCAAAGGTGTTTAAAGTAAGGTCAGCTCCTGGTGCTGTTTATCCTTATGCAATTGTCTAGAGGTAACCATCATCTCCCTTCCTGTGGCTGAAATTGGGGTTGCTGAGTCCACCAGGGCGGGTTCCTAAAACCCTCAGCTGTCCTCTGAGCTCTGCCAGCCCCCTGCAATCGCATTGCACAGGGACATGCCTCTCCTCTCCCAGTTCCCTGGGGTGGTACAAAAGGGTGTTTGCTTTGGGGATGATGGAAATAACCATCATGTTATCATGTTACCATCATGTTAACCAACATGATGGAAATTCCATCATGTTTTTGATTGGGCAGTGGAGCTTGTGATGTTGGGAAATGTGCAGGTTTCGTGGGAAATACTAATGGATGGAAAAGCAAGCCCAAAGGTCCAGCAACGTGCTGAAGACCTAAATCTGCTATGGATTTAGGCATGTTTCAACAAATCTGTGCCCAAAACTGAACAAAAATATCTCGAGATATACTCACTTCTCTAAGCAGAAATCCAGACAAAGCCCGCGCAAATTCAAGTGAGAAAGCACATAAAAACTCCCAGGAACATCTCCAGGTCTTTGTGAATAGTGTTACAAGGCTACAGGGCAGCCAGTCTGCAAACTGCCATCAGGAAACCTTTGGGAATACTGCATGTAAGGGAACTGTGACCTTAGTATGACAGTTACACTGGAGAACCACTGAAATGCTGGCAACTCTGTTTGCACTGCTAAAAAAAATGCCCAGAATCGGTACTTGGATTTATTCACTGTAAATTAATTTTAACACACAAGAAGATGAAAGAAATTATAAGGGACAAAAAATTTGCCAGTTAAAAGGATCTGATTCTAGTAAATGTCTTATTTCATAAAAAAAAATACTATATAAATATTACCATGCTTTTAGGATGCTGTGTAATTCACCATCACCTAAAAGCAGGGAAAATGTAGACAGCAAGGGAATATTCTGAGGAAAACTGAAGAGGTTCTTTTTTGTTTTTTAATTCTGTTTAAAAAAACAACAGCAGGAAAAGAGAAAAAAGTATTTGGAGGTGCAGAATGCACTTCAAAGCCTTCTCATTTTCTCTCAGCCAAGTGTGAGTTGGCAGGTGTGAAGGACTTGCCTTTGGCAGGCTATCAATCTACAAGGATGAATCTACTGCTAATTAAAGTTAGCTAGGTTAATCAAAGAAATACAATATTTATATTCTCATTTCAAGTATTTATGTAGAAACTTATCAGACACTTACAGCTATTCTCAAAGACTACTGCTATATATATAGTTATAAATTTATGCCTGTAAGGTCATGCAAGTCAAAGCTGAAGTCACAGTGTGGTTTTCCCACAAGACACAAAAATCCATTTCCTACATGAAGTCTTCAACAGTCCCATCAGCAAGAAACAGATCAGCAGAACTGCAAGAAGGGCCAAGGATTATGTCTTGGTTTGGAGACAAGTTTAGAAGAAAAACACTTGGGAATGAGTGTTTCCTCTAAAAAAAAAGGTCCAAACAATCCCTTTCTGTCAATAAGAAATTAATACTAATGGATGAAAGTGAAGAAACCAACCATTTACTGACAAATAGAGTGCCCACACGGCACAAAAAAACCCCCAAAAAACGAATAAATGCTAGATATTGAATTGTCAGACCTTACCCCTCCCACACATCCCCCCACCCCCCCTTGAAGGTACAGCAACCATCTCTGGGCATCGAACAGACGATCCGATCAGGGAATAGAAAAAGCACCCCAAGACAGATCAGCACCCAGGTACACCTCCCTAGTGGACTTTAAATGGGGATTTCCTGAAGGGATTATGCATCAGAAAACACTCAAGCCACTCATTTCCACTCCCAGAATTGTCACTTGCATATCAAATAGCAATTCTAGAATTCAAGCTTGCCAAAGCATCAGATGTGAATCACATTTACCAATCGTTAGAGACCAATTACATCTGTCCACTTTGAGTCTGTTTTCAGACATAAGGGCTAAAGACTCATATTTAACCCAGCACTGCTCAAGCATAGGCCTAGAAAGGGTCAGTGCTCACCACTGAGCCCCTAGCAATGCTGTGCAACTGTTGTGCATGAGAGATGTTAATCCGCTTTATCCTCAAAGAACTCCACTGAGCTCTTTGGAAGATCTCTCATTAAAAAAACTTTGGAAGAAGATGGAAGTGCTACCTTTTGCCATGCCAATGTATGCTACTGCCTAATTATTTCACCTGTAGCTACCCAGAACTTCCCTCACTGCAGTTTAAGCCTGATTTCTCCTCATGTAACACATTTTGATTTGCAAGAGCACATGATATTTGCGATCTTTTGAAACTAGTCAATAGTGTTCCTCACCCAGACATATGCCTACTGGATTGTCAGACACAGCCAGCCCCAAATTATGTACACATCAACAACTTTCTCAGCAGTGGAAACTTTTGTTTGATGCAAGGAGAGTTTTAAATTCCACGGGGAAATTTCGCAGTTTTTAGGACAGCAATGCTCTTCCTGGCCTGCTGTTAATCAAGCCGTCAAGTCCATCCAGGTACCAGTGCAGATGATTGCTTATTTAGGCTGAAACTGTCATGATAGCTACAAAAAAGAAAAAAAAATCTAATCTGCTACTGTAAGTTGGCTTTTGTCTTTAACAGTTCATCGGCAAGTTCCAGTCATGTCAGGATTACTGAGCCCAGCTCCTTTTCTGGGCTTATGTCCTGCTAAATTATCCAAATCTTTATACTTTCAGTCTTCCACATATCCTCCAACTGGCTCAGCTGTGCATTCAACTGGCTGGCTTCCATTCTGTTTCATGGTACATTGAATACATTACAGACATCAGATTTGAGGTCCTCCAGATATTGCTGTGGCTAATTTCAGATTAGCCAGGCGTTTCAAAAGCACCTCTCTCAGACACAAAGCCATCCAGTTAACAGGACTGGAGTTGCTGCCATTCCCACCACTGGAGTCTCAGTGCTTCCCAAATTAGTTTAAGGATGCAAAAATACAAAACTGACTTGGTATCCCTTTGCTCACAGCAGCTGAGGTGCAAGGGAGAGGCAAGAGGCAGCCCACATTTACTGTGTTTTTTCCAGGCTGACTCCCAGCATTTCCGAGAGCCTCTCCTGTTATTCCCTGACTCAAAGAGCAATGTTTAAAACTGTCATTTTCAACAGGTTTTAACAGAACTTTGTGTTTAGAATAAATATGATGCATGTGTGCCCCTTTCAACACAAGGCAGAACACAAGAATGGCTGATTTATGGCCCAGGGTACAAAGTTCAGCTCTCGCTGCAGTCAGCTGAAGACATCAGTGGGCACATGTTCAAACAGAGAGACCAATTAAACCACTTATGCACAGAACATAAGCTGGGCTTCTTTCCCTCATGACAAATGAGTAACAGCTGGCATACAGAATTAATCAATTATTCCTCCTCCAGCAGCTATTATTACGATTGCTTCTCTTTTTTAACTAACCATTTTGGGGAGAAACAGAACTCCTTAAACATCCCTCATCCTATGTCCAGAAACATAGGGAGTCTAATACTGACACTCCCTAGGCAGATACAAAAGAAGGCAAGAAAAGGGAGGAGAACAGGGAGCACACAATCCTCCTTTACCTCCATCCTCCCAAGGAGGATTTCTCCCTTTCAGTGAAATAAGAACAATGCACAGGACACCCAGAGTACAGGCCAGGCCAGTCATATTCCCAACACAAAGGATACCAGAATTCAACCCGTTCTATAGTCTGAGAGCTAAAAATGTTTTTGACTTTAGTCGAATAGTCAACAGCTAAAAAATCATGCTTGTTCATCGGCCAGTATTTTCCATGTCTCTTTCACTTTCTTGCATTGAAGTGTCTGCTCTCCTGGGAAATCAAGAAGTTCATCTTATTAGAAGACATGCCTAAGAAAGCCCTTAATTTACCTCCAATTTATTTATTTTATTAGCTACAGTACTACGTCTCTCTTTGCTTTTGAATAATCCCATTTTCCAATCCAAACATTCCGCATTTATCACAACATAATTGCTGATATTTTGGCTATATGGTTTTGGATGGAAAACATTATTTTAAAGATATGCTACAGCATACACCCCCATGACAGGACTTTATTCTTGTTTGCTTTTTTTTTTTTTACAGGCATTAATTGGGCTTTCACACAGCATTTTTAAATTTACAATTACTTGGCTGCCTATCTTCCAGCTAGTGAAGCTGTCCATACACCTTACACAGTAAACTTGCTGCAGTCTGATAATAAACTGAATCATCTCCATCCTCAGCCACGGGCATATTCCACATATTTTATATTTGCAAGCTTATTCTAAAACACACTTTGAAGTTGTCAGTGGTATAAAGCCAGAATTTTTTAAACCAAAATACCCTGACAAATGTCCCTTTCTAGGTGGCCAAATTGCTAAAAGTGCTTTCTAGTTCTGGGTATTTTTAATGAAAGCTTATTAGACAACGAGAAGGCATAGAAATCTATAATAATAATTTAAAAAAAAAATCAAAATATGTTCTGTTCTCCCCCTTGAGGAAGTTTGGCTCTTTTATATCATGTAGATTTACATACTGAATGTTCAGTATCAGTTACACATCTCTCTCCAGTACCAGAAACAGATCATTAAGTTGCTTTTTTTCTCTTAATTATGAAGTTAGACAAATTAATTTTCCACTTGCTCTGAAAAGGAGAGACAGGCTCCTGATTAACTCAGAATTCAGACTCCATGAGTGTTGTGCTTGAAAACTTTTCCAGGCACAATGGCAGCAGCACAACTGACAATTTTCCCTGTTCATAGAGCTTGTACTTGCTCAGCTGAGGGCACCCAGGGTCCCTGAAATGGGCAGCCACAAGTGAGGGCGCTTATAGGCTTCTCCTTATTTACCCACAGCATTTTTCCAAAGGAGAGCATCATTTCATCTCATCTGAACTGAGCTGCTGTGAATCAAGTTGTTCTGTTTTCAGGGCAGAGCATTTGCAGTCTGTCAGAAGCAGTGAGTTTCTGCTGGCATATTTTTTTCATCTGACAATCCACTAATCACATTTCAACTTGTTCTGCTCTTCATTCATCTGTTATGTTGAATCTGAACTTCTCCTTACTGTCACTGGGAGGAAAAGAGCAATATACTGCAGCACTAATTCCCTTCCTTTTCATTTCATTTTTGATCTCTGCATTATAAAATGATCTGTAAAATTTGCTAAATGTGTTTCATTTAAAATTGTTAATCTATTTTGGTATAAGATCTAAACATTTATATGCCTTCATTATATTTTCACCAACTGGAACATGATTAGCAATTTTTTCTCCCAGGATGGGTGGGCAGCACCTCTCTAGAGCTATTTTATTTTGTATCCCCTTATCCCAAAATAATGTTATTTAGATGAAAGGAAAGGCTTATCAGCACATCAGTATCCGAATTTAGATTCCTGCTGACTAGTGGTTCACAAGCTCAGAAAAAAAAGTCTCCCAACACAGTCTGAACGTTTTTCCTGTGGGACTCATTACAAAGAGCAGCTTGGTTCAGTCATCTGCTAGGCTGGCTTTTCCTCCCTCAAAAATAACTTGATATTCACAGGATATTGTCTGTATTTTTTTATGTGAAATCTTAACACCAAAGATCATGCATTAAGGTTGAGTGATACACACTGCTTCTTAGGGACAAAAAGCCAGAACCATTTTCAACTTCGCACAGACCACTGAGTTTGAACACTGAGGCATGCTCTCTTACAGGTGACCACAGAACCCCAGAATGAACTAGGGTTGGAAAAGACCTTTCAGATCATCTAGTCCAACCTATCCACACCAGGGACACGAGGACTAGGGGTTCTGCTATTTCTGACAACAGTAGCAGACTTCTGGGGAAGTCTTCAGGGGCTGCACTGGGTCTTTCAAAAGCATCAGCCTGCAAGGAATCTTACAGGGAGCATGGAGCCTGGGCAAACATCTGTGAGAGGGTGGTTTTTGTCCCTTCAAAAGGGGCCTCCTTTGGGCTCGACATCTGCAGGGCACTGCAAAGAAGTGGCTGCTGACAGAGCTCCAACCACAACAAATCTGGGGCAGCCTGAGAACGACTGGACAGCTCTTCTGAATGTTCTCTGACGTGAATTTTCCAGGGGAACAGCAAGCAGGGAAGAGAGGAGCTTTACCTCAGGAGAGAAGCCAACATCTGCCCACCACAAAGCTCAGGCTCCAAAGTGAGTCAGAGCAAAGCCCACCATGCACCTAACATGCTCAAGAAGCAACTGCACGCTGCAATAGTCTTGGAAATTTATTTCCTTTGCTTCTTTTGCCCCCTAAATATCATGGAAGAAGTTAGGCTCTTCAGAACCAACTAAGAAGCATAGGCAGCCAAAAGAAGCACACTTGCTTTTAGTCGTGGCCTTGGGCACCAGAGGTCACGTTTGCTTTGCTTTCTTTACACCCTTGTTCCTTGCCAGGGCTCTTACTGGGATTCGGGACCTGCAGGACAGCTCCTTTCCTGAGCTACCTCAGGAAAAGCCTCAAGCACTGGGTTATGGACTGGAAGCGTTTTTTCCGCTGCTTTGTCACCCAGGAGAACCCAGGAAAACCTCCCAGGCTTTTCTTTGGCATCAGCTGTACAGAAGGTTCTGTTGCCGGGCTCAACTGCGGCAGCAGAGCCAGAGCAGCTGCCATTGTGAGGTCAAGGCAGCAGTGCCACGTCACAGAGCTGCCAGCACAACCTTGTCCCAGTGTGAGCAAGGCCTCCTTGTTGCAGAGCGACTCTTCTGCTGGCTGGCTGGCTGCAGGAGGATCCTTGTGACCAAGGAGCTCTCAGCAGACGGCCCGCACCGCGAGAGGAGTCTCGCTTTTCCCTGCGGCTGGCACTCGGTGTGCAGACCCGCACAGCACTGCTAAAATGATCCAGCAAGTCTGTGCTGTGGTTTGCACTGCCTTTTCTGTGGCGTATTCCGGCTACTACCTCACCCAGCTGACACGTAAGGAAAGGTTTATCCTGGGTGTAACATCACCTGGCTCTTGCTGCACTCTGCTCCTTATGCCCACCTAGCCACCCAGTTTCTTTGGGAACAAAATTGTCACTAAGATGCCAGCACTTAGTGGTAAAGCTCCTGCCAAGAGCACCAGCTGCAAACGGGGTGTCTGTACTGGCTGGAGGGTGGAGAGGATTTGCAATGGAAGCTGCTGCGGTTGCCTTCCCTCCACGGGAGAGCGCGTGGCATTGGAGTCTGTCCTTGCCTCAGCTTGCTGCTTCAACCTGCAAGCTGCAGGCTCTAAGGAAGGAGAGATCCTCACAATTACCTCCAAAATCCCTGTGCTTCTCTCCACAAGTGAGGAAAAGCATCCTTTGCCCCAAATTGTGCCATTGGCAGCCTTGCCTCTCTGACTTGGCCCTTTCTGGTGTGCCAAGATCGCGATGCCCTGGGCCATGAAGCACAAACTCCAAATCACTCAGGGTTTGCTGCAGAACCCAGGAGCTGTTCCTGGGCTGCTTCTGCAGAGAGCCACCACAGCTAAGGGGCCCTGAGGGGAAGCTTTCCTGGGGTCATGTCTTCAGCAAATTGATGGGAAATAGTGCATGCAATTCATTCCAAACATTAGAAAAGGCAGGCAAGAGAAGAGGAAGAAGCTGCTTGCGCTTTTGGGCAGAACAGAAGCTGTGGCTGGGAAAGAACTACTGGCATTCCCATGGCTCTGCTTCCATCTCTCTCCTGGCAAAAGAGGCCCAAATGTAGACAGAGCCGAGTCTGGCGTCCTTGTTGTTCTCTTGCTCGCTGTGGGAAAGGACTATTGCTCTTGCTGGAGGGATGTTGGGAAGGGGAAATGCTCTCTGTTGGGGCTGACCTGTCCTCTGGGACTCCCCAGCACAAGCACTTCTCTAAGGGCCTCTGCTTCCTTTTCCCTTGCTCGCTGCAGGTCACCTCACGCGTGGCTGGAGACAAGCCTGTCCTTTGGTGAGTGGCAAAGCAACCTCTGGCCTTGCTGGAGTGGAAGAATTGTGCAGCAAGCTGTGAGCTTGGCCTGTTGCTGTGTAGTGTGGAGTGCCAGCCTGGGAGGCTGAAAGAAAGCCCAAGTGGCTCTTGGCATCAGCAGTAGCCAAGGGAGCACTGGCTCTTTTCTAATTTTCCAATGGAGAGCCTTTCAAGAGATGAAAGCCCAGTGTGGCAGCCAAAAGGGTGTCTTGCTCATTCTAGTCTGGCTGGAAGATGGGATGCACAGCATGATGGAGTACCACCTCATTCACCCATCCTCACAGGGGCTTGTTTTGACTCAGAATGCCACTGGCATCAAAGCCCATGGTTTTCCCCAAGTTCAGGTGCTTAGAGATCTCAGTAGCACCCAGCTGCTAAAGGATTGGCTGATCCCAGGCTCTCTCACTGCTGTCTGTCTGCAGGGCTCTGCAGCAGTGTCAGCACCTCCTCTGGCTCCCTCTCTTGTTGAGGAAGAGGCTGAAGAGGAGCAAAATGACATCAAGCCTCCAGCTGCTGTCCCTCCACGGCCTGAATGGGCAGAGCCAGTAAGTGGTACCTGTGCTTGGCACCACCCCTGGTGCAGGGCAAGCTTCAAGTCTCAGATGAGCCAGGCCTTGGCACTCACGGCTGAAGATGCTGGGGGCTGTGTGCCTGCCAGGACATAGGGCTGCTTTGGCCAAAGCCAGGGAACCCTGGCTAACGGCTCCTGAACTTTGACCTTGAAGCATCCCCTTGCTACGATGCTGGGAGGGCCCCAGATTGTCACCTTGGGATGAGACAAGAGGCAGCACAAAATTATTTCCACTGTAGAACTGAGCCCCTTGGTGCCCAGGGTCAGTGCAGGCTGCCTGTGCTCAGCGGATGGAGCGCTCCAAAGACACAGTTCACAGCCTTGCAGGATACTTGGGAGACACTGGGCCCTGGAGGGGACCTGCCCCTCTCCATGGACTAACCAGCTTCAGGCACAACGGAGACTGCGCTTCACTTCACGTGGTCAGAGCAGAGTTTGGGGAGGAGAATCCGAGGCAGCTCCACACTGTAAATGGCCGGGGGGGTCAGGGAAGGGTAGGAATGCAGCTCCCAAGGGCAGCTCCCTGAAGCCCGAAATACGGAGGGGAAATCAGTGCAAGAGATCAGAAAAGGGACATGCTCCAGCCTTCTGGGCAGACGTTTCCA
The DNA here is from genome assembly GCA_016584745.2 of Phylloscopus trochilus trochilus. Classification (NCBI taxonomy): domain Eukaryota; kingdom Metazoa; phylum Chordata; class Aves; order Passeriformes; family Phylloscopidae; genus Phylloscopus; species Phylloscopus trochilus. The sequence continues at coordinate 33,901,757 of WQNJ02000014.1, forward strand.
CCGCAGCTCAAGGATGGTTTTGTTGGCCAGGGGAAGCCAGGAAGAGGAAAGCAGCAAGCCTCTGGGGCCCTGCTCCCATCTCTTTCTGGATCTTTGCAACCACGAAAATACCTTATTGCAGTCGTCTTGCAGCAAAGCCAATAAAAAGTCGCCTGGAAGTGGCCAGGAGCTGCTCTATCAAAGTAGCCTTTGGGGTTTTCCCACTGCCTTTGAGCAGGGCAAATCCAAAACCACCCAGCTGAGGAGGCCTGGTGGTGGCAGACAGCATCTTCCTAAGGCCTTGCTTTTACCGTCTGCTCTCTGGGCCGTCTGTGCCAGCCAGCCTTCTGATGGGCAATCCTTTCTCATCCCAGCTTCACACACACTCTGCAGTTCAGCCTGCCGCCAGAGCAGCATCGCCTGAAGCACCCACCACTCCCCCAGCTGCCGGTGCCTCGTCCAGCAGCTCAGCCCAGCAGCCCGAGAGGAGAGAGGAGCAGAGCCTGAAGAGACTGAGTACGTCTGGTGTATTTCTGGTCTGCCAGAGCACTCTGTTTGCTGCTTGTCTCGGTGTAGGCCGCGCCAGAAGTTCCTCCTGGCTTTAGTGTCTCAGAGGCACTTAGGCCTCCCCACAGAAGCTGTTGTTGTTGCTCTTTCAGGCAGCAGGAGAGCACTCGGGCTGTTCCTGCTGCCTCCGAGGGCAGCTGGGACTGGCGGGGCTCTGCCTGGGCTCTGCCTTCTTCTGTGCCAAAGACAGAAGCAGAGATGTTTTTCTTGAGCAGCAGGCCGGCACTCAGCGAGTGAGCAGGCCCCAGGGAGCTCTCCAGCTCCCGACAGTGGGGCTGCATTTCGCATGGTCTGCACAGCGGTGTCTCTGTTTGAAAGTGAGCGCCATGCACTGCTTTTGTCTTCCAGGGAGCATTGTGAGTCTGGGCGAGCCAATGAGCAAATACACATCGCTTGAAGAACTTGGACGAGGGTGAGTGTGAGGCCTGCTCCTCCTGCAACAGCCTGGGCCTTTCCCTGGCGCAAGATCAAGCAGGGAGTCAAGCAAGCTCCAAACATGCTCAGGCTCTGCCTTGACCTCCTGCCACCTCTCGGGGCTGCCCAGTCAAGAGCAGTCAAAAGACAGCAGCAAAGACAACTTGATACTGGCAATGTCTTGCTTGCAGCAAGGAGCAGGGCCTGGAAGATTTCCTGGCCCTGCAGCTCCATGGCTTAGAAGAGCAACTGGCCATGCAAGAGCTGCCAGAAAACAGCTCTCAAAGACACTGCTTCCAAAGTTAGTCTTTACCAGTTTTCACACCTACACGCGCACACAGACACACTGAGCCCCATTCAGGGCTCTGGTAAGGAACTATCTGAGCATGTGCCTTGGAGATTTGCAGCAGCCCTTGGTCTCCATGTTGCGCCTGGGTGTGTTCTCTTGGACACCCTGCATGGCAGAGGCTGGTGGGCCAGCCCTGCAGATGCTGCAGCCAGGCATTTTCTAAAGACTGCAGGCAGCCTGGGGAGTTCTCCTGCCTAGGCTGGCTTTCACTGCCAGGGACTAAAGGGCTTGTTCTGCTGCCCTTTTCTTTGTAGGGGGTTTGGAGCTGTTTATAAAGCCCTCGACGCCAGCACAGGAAAACAGGTAAAGCGCCAACATCACCAGCAGATCGTGCCTCTCTGGAGCGCTTTCCCCGCTGGTGCGAGCCGTGGCTGGAGCTTTGGGAGGCCTCTCCATCTCTACACCAGAGGCTGTTCCTCTGAAGCCCAGACCAGGCTCAGCATGCAGAATGCATTTGGGATGGGCTTTGGTGCTTCTCCTAAGCTCTGCTGCCTGGTTAACAAGGCAGTTTGGCACAGCTCGGCCGTGTCACTGCGCGGGCGCTCGCTCCATCTTCCTTGTGATCTTGTGCAAGGAGAGCAGCTTGTCAAGTTGAGGGTCTTCAATGTCCTTTCAGGTGGCCATCAAGAAAATGGCACTTCAAGAGGACATGTCCGAGGAGCTGGCTGTCAATGAAATCCTGGCCATGAGGGACAACAGGAATCCCAACATTGTCACCTACTTAGACAGGTTGGGGTACTCTCATGTCAATGTTCCTTTAGACAGTGCAAGCCAGAAATGACAAACCCCTTTGGTCAGCAGCAGGAAACACAGCTGCTTCTGATTTCTCTACTCCTGCCCTGTAGACACAGGGAGGAGGTCACACTTGGCATGCAATAATCTCTTCTGGCATATGTCGCTTGGAGAGCAGTTGCAAAAAGCTGGGTCAGGCCCCGGGGTCAGTGGGCTGTGTGCCCATTCCTCTCTCTCCATGGTCATCTTCTTTCAGCTACCTGGTGGGTGCGGAAGTCTGGCTGGCGATGGAGTTCATGGACGGCGGCACCTTGTCTGATGTACTCAGGGCAGTGTACCTGGAGGAAGGACAGATAGGTGCTGTCTGTCGGGAGGTGAGGGATCCCCCTTGTGCTTCCCCTGGCCTGCACAGGATGGTCCTTGTCAGCTGCTGGGGAAGAAGAGCAAAGATTTCTTGCTCACGGCCATGGCTTTGGTGCTGCTGTCACCACACGAGAAGAAGAAAGAGCACCTGAAGCAAACTGCCTGCCGTTGTCCCCGCACCTCTTAGGCTTTTACCCTTCCCTCCCTCCTTACTCTCTCAGTGCCTACATGGACTGCATTTCCTTCATTCCCGCCACGTGATCCACAGAGATGTCAAAAGCGGCAACGTTCTCGTGGGCACCGACGGATCTGTCAAGTTGGGTGGGTATCCCTGGTCAGGTGCAGCCTTGCCAGCACATGCTGTGGGAATGTTTGGGGGGACTGCTAGCCACCCACAAGTGCTGCTTGGCCAGTGCACAAATTGGGAAGGCGTTTTGGAAGTGGCCAGTGGCTACTTTCCCTGGCTACAGACGCCTGGAAGCAGAGCACTGCTGCTTTTCCAGGCAGATTCAAAATGGCCTTGTCAGGCCTGCAGTGGGCCCTGCTTTTGCCCGGTTTGCCGGTGCTAGCTGCCTTTGACAGGGTTTGTTTTTCTCCTCAGCTGACTTTGGTCTCTGCGCTCAGCTCAGCCCTGAGCGCAGCAAGCGCAGCTCCAGCGTCGGCACTCCCAGCTGGATGGCACCAGAAGTGGTGAGAGGAGAAGCCTACGGCCCCAAAGTGGACGTCTGGTCCCTGGGCATCATGGGGCTGGAAATGGTGGAAGGGGAAGCTCCTTACCAGAGGGAACCCCGTCTCCGGGTAAGGTGCAGCTGCAAAGGAGGGGCTCTGTGTGGAGAGAGCTCTTGTGCCTGGGAAAGCAGCAGGCAGAGCGAACTCTTGCATTTCTTTGGGGTTGTTTTTCGGGGGCAGGTTTTCGAACTGATCGAAAGGAACGGGCCCCCAAAACTGCAAAACCCCAGGCACCACTCGGCTCTCCTGCGCGACTTTCTCCGCTGCTGCCTGCAGGCAGACGAGGACAGGCGCTGGTCTGCCCAGGAACTCCTGCAGGTAAGGAGAAGCCAAGCAGCACAAAGCCCTGGGAGCTCAGGACACCTGCAGGAAGGGAAGAAGAGGGCTGTGGTCCATGTCCTGGGCCTGGCTGAGACAGGTCCAGGACAGGAAGGCGGAGGGGCAGATGCTGCTTTCGGTCCCCTTTGTGCCTCTTTGTGGGAGCCAAGGAATCCGGCTCCAGCCCCTGAAGATGTGACCTTGGAAAGTAACAGTCCTTTTCTCTTTTGATTTTCCTCTGGGCAGCATCCATTTGTGACCTCAGGCGAACCTGCCTCCAGCCTGGCTGCTCTCATCATCTCAGCCAAGCAAGTGCAGGAGGACTGGAGAGGAGACGCTGCTGCCTGAGGAAGGCTTTGTGCCCAGCCAGCTCCGAGGAGTGAAAGGGAGATGGATGGCAGAGATTCAGCCATCCCCTGCACTTGATGAGGAGCTGCGCCATAGATAGGACATTTAATGTTTTGTTAGCTTAGATTTCATAGATTTTCTTAGCTTAGCTGTTTCTAGTTAGGACCATAGGCCATAGGACGTTTCATTGTTGGATCATAGTTTAGTTAGGAGTAGACGTAGGGAAGCTGTTGACATAGGGAAGCTCAGAAGTATCCTGGAAGGAGAAATTGTCATCCTAAGAATGAGGCTATCCAAGAAGAAGCTGTGACTCAGCAGAAGTGAACCAGGCACGCCCTCCGAGCTGTCAGCCTGAACAGGCCACCCGGAGGCCAGAATGAAAACGACGGAGATGACGAAGCAGCCCGAAGGCGCTCTGTTTCAGCCCTCGGTTTCAGCAGGACTGACAATAAAGCCTCTAAAACCTCCAGAGCCCGGGAAAGGTTCCCTTCCTTGCCACGCTGTGCCTAAGCTGGACAGTGCCTTCCAAGCTGTGAGCTCTGGCCGGGCTGTGCCCTTCAGGGCTTTGCGCCGCTTCCCAGCGGCCCGAGGCTCTGCCCGCCCCCGCCTCCCCTCCCCGGCACAGGGCAGCCCAGGCCTGCCCTGCCCCACGCTCCCGGCTGACGGCTGCCCCACCCCAGCCCACCTGCTCTGCAGAGGTGTTTGATCCATTTGGCTGTCCAAATCTAAAAGTGGAATCTCTCATATCACATATAACTAAGTTAGGGAAAATTTAACATTAAAAGGGATAAAAAAAGCAATATGCCTAGTAAAGAAAAAGAACCAAAACAACCCACCCAGCATGCATTGAATGTTCTAGGTTTCTATCAGCATGCTTATAGGCTAGGCTTTGTGGACATTCAGACTTGCAGGGTGCAAACAGGCCTTTAGCCACAACCACTACCTTGAATATCAGCCTTCTCCCAGACTGTTTGTGCTGCCTTTCTGCACAAGTCACCTCCAGTGCAGTGGCAGTAACCTGCATAGCCTTAGACCTCCTCCTTCTCCTCCAAACCTTATTAATGGTAAGAACAGGCAGGGACACATCTAGCAACATGTCAATATTTTCCTTCATTACTTTTTTGTGCTATTGCCAAGATGCCGCTGTAAAGGCCCCCTTCAGTCCTTTGACACTGCCATCACAGCTGCTGCAACAAGACAACAACAAGCCAAAGCCAATGCACACAAAGGCAAGAGAAAAGGCATTCAAAAGAAGTGTTTGGAAGAACCAACCTAGATAGAGTCAGAGCACTCTCTGCTCTCCTCTACGCTGAACAAATACATTTTAGAGTTCCAAATAACAAATCTGGATGCCATAACACCAGATTTTTTCATCTTTCTTTACCTACTTAACACAGCTGACTGCAGAGCTGTAACAAGTTCACATGTGAGACCTTGTGCATCCACCTGCTGCAGAACCCAGGCTAGGCCCAAGAGGTGGATTGAAACATTCAAAACAAACTTCTCTGTGTTCTGAATACCATGGAGAGGTTTTCCTAACAATTTTTATTTCCAAATTGATGGTGTGTGAACAGAAGCATAAGGAACAAAGCCTGGAGTGAGCTCAAGGACATGAGGCAGTCTTTCTCTTCTCCCTCTGAAACTTTAGGAGCTGCACCCAACCCACATGCCAAAGACTTTTTATTTAATCTTAAGTAATCCTGAAAAGATACATTAAATTACCTGTGATAGCAAATTTGAGATAAGACAGTCAAGCCCATGAGCAGATCATATTAATCAACCCAACTTCATGGATACAAATAACACAAAGCAGAACAGACAGATGCATTATAAAAGCCAAGATAACCAGCATTTCTCTGCATTATTTAGAGAATTTGTTTTCCCAATTCTTTTCTTAAGGAACACTCATGAGCCAGTACTGGACCCATACAGCTGGCAACCCCTTTTCTGTGCATCTCATAATTATTCTGGATATTTTTCCTACTTCTCTATTTTCTCTCTTTCCTTTCTGTTTTATAAATAATAAAGTTGTATCATTGCTTTGGATCCCAACATTTAACCCCATTTGTGTTTAAATCTTGCATTTGGATATGTTTAGGACGCTGCTCCTTTCCACAGTTGGGGATTGAGGCAAAACTTGCCTCTCCTCCTCTTAAGAGGATCGGAACAGGGACCACTTAGCAAGTATTACTTGTGTATCTTCCATCTCTGCCAGAAGAAAATACCCTTCACTGAAGGCACACTAGGAAATGCTGTTTTGGTTTTAGTCCTATCCCAGCTAAGTTTCTTTGGTCACTCAGAGACACAGCTTCATGTTCTGGTTGTAAAACAAGGGGTTTCTGATATTTTAATAACTGGATCATTAAGATATTGGATACACAATTCTGCCACAAAAGCTTTTGGCTTTGTTTTCTTAAAATTCAGGTGATGGGTACTTAAGAATTTGTGTCCAAGTAGTCAATGCCAGAAAGTAAGGCAAGAAATCTGGCCAGAAACAGAACCTACACTTCACTTTTTTCATTAAAATAAATGTCACACTCTTAAACATCACTCTCATCACACTCCTGCATTATGCTTGCTGTTTAATCAATTATTTCCTAAGAGTGAATTATGCTCAGGTGTCAAACCCTTAAGTAACCAACAATTAGTGCTCAAAAAAATAATGATGTCCTCATTACTCAGCATCAGTAAACCCACCTTAACTGACAGCACGAAATTGCTGCTGTCCTGTCAGCAATTCCCATGGCTCTGTTAGTCCTTTAAGACAGCTATGAATACCTAGCTATTCCTCTGAAGGTTTGAGGAATGAGACAGTGATAACCCTCATAGACTTACATATGTAAAGGCATCTATTTGTGATACAGCTGCAAAAAGAGACTGCAAAAGCATTTGGGGGAAGGGTAGGAAACTATCCAAGACGCTCTTCAAATCCCACAAACTAGAGTGTCATGTTAAGCTATTCCATGATGCTCACAAGAAAAGTTACAAATTTAATACAAGACCCATGTTTTATATTCCTCATAGTTGTATCATGTTGTATCGTGCTTTAAAAGTAGGTCTTCAGAAATGCTGAGGTGGGAATGTATTGAGATAGCAAACACAAGACAAAAGAGAAAGGGGTGCAAGAAAAGAGGTCATATACCAACACATTCAACATGAAGTATCTTAATTGCTGGAGGACAACATTTTTATTTTTAAACTGTGTCTTATATAAGTCCCCAGAAAATGAAGCTGGCAGGTATTCCTGGCTGACCATCTTGCTGTGAAGATTGCTATCTAATGACCTGGTCCTTTTACATCAGCTTATGAAAATATCACCACAAGAATGACTGCCAAAAATGTATCTTGCATATTTACAGAGCCCAAGCCTGAGAGATTAATTAGTGATGACAGAGTTCAAAACGCTAAGTGTGAGCAATGAACAATTTAATGCCATTCTTATTAAAGAAGTATTTTTTCAGCCCAAACTGATCACTGTTTTTGTTCACAAGCATCTCTACATACATTACAGCAAGTATTTTAGGTGTCAGCTTTTAGTATGTTTTCAGAGTTTTAGTTTAGAAAACAACACATAGAGTGTGCAGGACACCAGCCCAAGTGTACCTGATGAAATACCACTTTTTCCAATTCAATAAAAAAAATAAAATCCTAGAACTTAACTTGAGTCATTTTAGAGATATATCTATGCTTTCCTTCGTTTTAAGCCATAAATTCTCCATAAATTTTATCATTTGACCTCCTTGTGGAAGATTGTGGCATTTGAACAATAAATCAATAGTGTGTTATGAAACACTGGCTCACTGCAGAGATTCTCTGAAATATACATCCAAGAAAAATTGGATTTGCTAGAAAGACTCTCTATTTTCCCTTTTGGGATAAATAGCATCTGACATTCAGCATCACTTTCAGTTTAACCAGAGCAAAGAAGCCACCTAAACTCTCACTGACAGTCACAGGAAAGCTGAAAAGCCAGCTACAACAACAACAACAACAACAACAACAAAAAGGGAAAAACTTAAAGAAACTTGGACTCCAGAAATACAGAGTTTAGCTCCTACTGCTGTCCAAAACATCTTGCTGGACACTGAACCAACCATTTCTCCTTCTGTGCTGCTTCTCTCCTTCACACAAGGGGTCACACTCATTTTTAAAGACAGTAAACTGGTAAAGGATAAAGCCTCTTCTGGAAGGAAAGTCTCATTTTAAGAAGCACAGAACATTCTGTCCTCAGTATAGCAGCTATATTTTTCAAAGGGAAGACCTCTATTAATGAGAAAGGGGATTTTGAACTCTTTGGAACTAGAAGCATTTTTTGTATTAGCAGCAAAAGGTGTCACAAATAGACAGTAGTTAATCAGAAAGTTACAAGTAGTCTTATCAGATGCTATCTACAGCAAAAGATAACTCGTCCTTTGTCATTACACTTCTTTCTGTAAATACTGTATTTGATATCCAAACAAAAACACCCATAAAAAGTTTCAGTCAACTTCACACTTAAGCTGAAAATCAGTCAATAACTTGTACTGGCAGGGATGAGATATCCCAAACAAGGTAAATTATCAGCAGCTGAGGAGCCAGGCGCTCAGACAATTGTCAATTAACAGATATGCTTGTTAAAAGACTTCTCAGAGAAGCTAAAAACCAAAAGAAATCAGGTTTTAATAGTCCAAGGCAACAGTTAGCCAGTTAGGAATGTTCTGGAAATGACCTGAGGGTGTACTAATGGCAAAGTTGACTCCAGTTCAATAAACTGACTGCCAGCACCTTTCATGAGCAGACAAGGAAAAAAAAAAAAAAAAACAAAACCAAACCCAACCAGGTTAACAGTGTCACTGGAGAGCTCATTAGAGTGACTTTGCTTTATCTTTCTTCATGGAGGTAAAAAAAAAAAAAACAAACAACCCAACAAAACAAACAAAAACTTGGTTTATTAATCAATCATTGTTGCTTTGTGGAAAAAACCCTGCTTCCAAAAAAAACCCTCTCCCCAACCTGTTTCCTTTCCTATTATTAGCACCACTACCAGTTTTCATCTACCACATCTAAAATGTGCTCAATTCCTTGTCCTGTAAAATTGCATTAGGAGTTTTCCAGACTTGGTCTCACCACACACATCTGTGCACTTAGCACACTGCAGGCTGTGTCTTGCCAGTACTGTCAAACAACTAAATGAGAGCAAACATTTTCCAAACAGAAATCCAACGTTTTGTTTGGAGAAAGTGGAGTTACCAATATAGCTTACACACAATTTGCTGCTCCCAAGGCAGCAAACCTCTCCCCAAACAATATCAAGGTGTTTTTTCCTCCATCTCTCACGCAACAACCTCTCCCAGTCAAATGATACACACATTACTCATACTCCTTTCATCCTCATCTTGGGCTTTTCTTACCTGGACTCCCACCTGCCTAATTGCCTCTTCTTCCAATTCACAATACTTCCCTCCTGTTACCAGTCATGGTGCAGAGACAACAGCCACATCAACCTCCCAAATGCTCTCAGCTAGAACTGTCAGGACTGAAAAGTCACTTCTTAACTTGATAAAATAAAAAGCATATGCAATTCTTTTAGCTGTGGTGACTTCATTTTGTTTCCTGGAGAAACAAGCCTCCAACAAGCATCCTTGGAGGAATTACAGACAGTACATTGTGCCATTCCAATAGAATGGTCTGTACAGACCCCTACAGAATAAAAAAAGCCCATCTTGAATGGAAAAGAATGCACAAGTTCAAAAACAATGAGGTAGGATAAACCCATGGTTTAGGAACAGTACTCTCCAATTTCATACTCTCATTAAAAAAAGCCCACACTGCTCCTCCTCCACTACCTCCAATGGGAGGCAAAAAAAGGTAAAGATCATAGACTGAGATAAGAAAAATTTACTGGAAACAGTTATGAGATAAGAAAATGAACAGTGGGAACAACAGTATTAATAACAAGAGTGTACAAAAGAGACAATGATTCACATGCAAAAATGCCCATGACAACCAACAATACCAGAAGGTTTCCCCCACCACTTTTTCTCAACCAGAACCCCTCCTCAGAAGAGTCAGGAACAACATTAGGCAGTGTAAAATAACTTCCAGTTTGTGGCCATGTCCCTCCCAGCCACTGCAAAAATTAACCCTGTCGAGGCCAAAACCAGGAGAACCAACATGGAATTTAAAGACTTTTTTATGGTAGCCCCTTAATTTTCTTTGAAGAATTTATTGCTTTCATTAGGCTTCTTCTCCTGACATGAGAAACTTTTGTGCAGCTCTCCCCACAAAGGGGACAGCACTGCTGCCAGACACAGCAGGCACAGCCCAGCATTTCTCAGAGAATATCTGCTTTACGAACTGTCTCCTCCTCACGCAAAAATGCTCCAGGGACTGTCCAAAGGAGTCTAAAATGGACAGGCAATTCCCCAACAGACAGTGCAGACATTCCAAGAGACAGAATATAGCATATGTACCAAGCATGCATAGCAAATCAAGGCTGACCACCTCTTTGGGGGAATTTTGCACTAATGTACACCTTTGCACAGACTTCCTCCTTAACACAGGGATGTTAATAACCACCAATGCACAGAGATGTCAGGGCCAGCATAGGCTGCTCACAACAGCAAAACCTACACCAGAGAGGAGGTGGGAGGAGAGGGAAGAACCAGACAGGCCCACAAATTTGGCAGGAAAGCTACAGGGTTGCATTTAGCACTCCAGGAATTTTGTAGGAGTTTCTCCCTTTCAGCCTAGCAGACTTTGCTGAGGCACGGCACCCATCTATCTCCTGGTGCCAGTGGGATTGACCAAAATCTCCAACTACAAATGCTCTTTGAGTCCCCATTAATGTCTAATTTGCATTTTCAGGCTGGACATGTATCTATATAACATATACATTATGCAAATGAACTGCTCCTTTGTCCATTTCAATGAAAATAATTGAATGCAACCAATTCAGTGAAGCAAATGAGACAGAATAACATCAATCCTGGGCCATGCACTTGGCAAGCATCTCAGGCTTTGGAAGCAAAGCAAGGCTACTGGGCACAAAAACCAAACACATGTTATTTGTGGGTCACCTGAAAATAACTTCTGGACTGGACAGCAGCTTTAAATTCACTATATCATCCACACCAATATGTGTTGATTTCACTTGCATAAACTCAAAGGGCAGAAAATAAATATTTTTCTGCTACTTATTCTGATTCACTTATCTGCAGCACACCAATATTAAAAACAGCTACAACAATAAACAGCCAAAGGCTGTTTCTTGGCAGAACGCAGTTTGCATTCACATTTGCTGCCAAGGCCAGCAGAATCCCTCATTTCCACTGCTTGTAAGATAGGAGAAAAATTTCCTCAGATATCATGTGCAGGAAGTGACTCAGATCACAGGCGATCATTCAGAAATGTGACCCCACTGATAGCATAGAAAGTTATGAGAGACACCTCCTCCTCTGTGGGTTGATATCAGACTTCCATTCTAACACCAACCACAACCAACACCAAGCCCAGGGAAGGCACCTAATGTTGTCTGTTAAATTTGCATGTTGACAGACACTTTTCTGCCTCTCAACAAATAAGTTTCTCTTATCTCTATAATTTTAAAATAGAACCTTCACAGTGATTTTCCCTGATCAATTATTCAGGACACAGGGAAAAAATTGCGTAATATGAACGACCAAGAAAGAACATTTTTTAAATGCTCCACATAACTTTTAGGACTCAGAGCACACACACCTAATTGATCATCAGCATCCAGCCATGCTGCAATGCTACACCAGCCTCTCACTTTCACATCCTTTTTACATCATTCCAGGATAACACTTGGGTGCAGTTACTGGAGTTTGTACCAGCACGCTACCGATTGCATACAGATCATCATTTCTTCACCAAGCCAATAAAAGAATTACCCAGGAGGCTGATATTGGTCTCAAATCAGTGCATCCCAAGAGCCACCTGTAAACACAAGAGGAAGAAAATACTGTGGCAGGATCCTGACCTGTTCCAGACTTTGAGATGGCTCTCCTTAAACTATCTTCTTACAATGAGCTGCACACCATGATTTCTTTTGAATGAAAAAACAGCTTAGATTTTTAAACAGCAAAACCACAAAGCAAATCAGCAAAGACAAACCAGAAACAAGGTGTACATGCAACCCTTGACCCCTGCAACCCTACAGCTGGGTCTGTGCTTCCATCCTTGGATTCAGCTGGGTATAAGTGACCTGCAGAGCAGCTTGTTGCAGCAGCCCTCTTGTTAGAGGGTAAAAATGAGCCAAGACAGACACCCCAGCACTACAGATCACAGCTGCTGCCACATGCACAGGGAGCAGAGCAGGACCCACAGGCAGGCAGGGGAACACTGCTACAGAATAGGCCTCCAGTTACACAGAACCTCCTCTATTAATATTGGTAACAAAAGAGGGCCAGCACTAGAGTGTCACTTGCCTGGCTCATGCCTCAAACTCTCACACAGCTGACAGCACACAGTGTGCCTCAGAGACACCATCCAAGGTTTCTGTTGGCACCATGAAACATAGTATTCAACACTGGTATGCAGCACTGGAAAACTTTACATGAGCCTTACCCTTCCCAGCTCACACACTAATCCATCTTCACAGCTAACACAGGCAGTGGCACTACAGCAAGTTTAATTTCTCCTTTTCAGCTAATCAATGGAATAGCCCTTTTTGGGCAGTATTCAGAGGAAACTTCACTCTGCTTCAGAAGAGTTAGCCCCATAACCAAAATCAAAAGCAGCTTTTTAGTTTTCTTGCCCTCATTCCTCTCCTAAAGCCATCCCCAAAAAGCTAAACCACTCTACTTGTACCTTCTACTGCTGCATCAATTTTCCCCATAACCTGCACAGTTATCTCCTATAACTGATTACGACACCAAGGGAACGAGACAGGGAGGCATCAGTGAAGGCTGCATGGTGCTCTTGCAGGCAAGAGACCACTCCTTTATTTTCTGACTCCTTTTGTACATTTTACAAGTTGCCCACCCCAGAGGTGGGACCCTTGGAACCACTGGTCATTTTCCAGAGACCATCACCGAAGCCCCTCCTCTGGGAACAGATGTGGGAGCTTTGGTTGTTTACTGAACATGACCTTGTGCTTCAAAACCGTGCCTGAGAATAGAATTCCCAAAACCAAAACAAGCAGGCACGAAAGCATGGCAACAATCTCCTGTACTCCTTCTGTGGAGATAGGGCTCAGACAATATTTACTTAGCTTTCACTGAGTAAGAACTGTACATTTCATATAGACATATATGTATTTCATATAGACATAAATACATTTAATATATACAAATATTCTGTAAGTATCAGCTGTATTCCTAGATACTCTAGAGTAAAGCCCTTTGGAGACTCCTTAGCTAAAGTAGCAACTGTTTGGATTTATAAATTACATAATTTTATCTGTCTAGGAAAAGGGCAGATGGAGACTGACCAGACAGGACAAATGCTGGGAAAGGGCTGTGGAAAAACAGCTCCAGTTAATTTGGTCTGGACTTACCTGATTTTCAAATCCATGATGATATACAGACTTGTAACTCTGTTCAATATCTTAAAATATCAGCAAGGGTAAAACAAAGCCAAAAATGAGGCTACAGGTTTGGCAGACTGTAAAACTTTCATGAGTTTTACAGAGTTTTTTCTCATAAAATATTATCTTGTCAAGCAAAAATATTTTGAGAAAACAGCTTCATAGATGGCTTTGTCCTTGACTATAAATAATAAAAATGAGGCATCTGGGTGTGTCAAAATGGAGCCAAACACTTCGCCTAACCCCAGCTCTACTTTTTTCAAAGTCCCTGGTGAAATTCCACTGCCCTCTACCAATGCAGAGCATCTCTGTATATCCTGCCTTTTAACATGCAATTTTATTGGGAAGAACTCCCAGCCAAAATAGAAATGTGTGCTTGGTTTTAGCCCCTGTACCTGCTTCATTTATTTAAAATAAGATAAATAAAAAGATGAAAAGTCATCCACTACTCTTTTCTCTCAATGATACAAGGACCAAAGAGCTTCAGGAGACAAAACCCCTGGTGACCCAAGCCCTGTTCTGGCTCCTCCAGCAGCATCCTTGCTCCCCAGCACTGCTCACCTAGAGGGCAGCTTTTTCCTCATTTCTGTCAGAGAAACCCCACTAATGATGATAAGCATGCCAAGTTGCAAGGAAGAGAAAGCTCCTGCCTGCATAATCCCTATTACTATGATGAGTCACCTTAAAAATTTCTTTCAAGAGAATAAATGAAAACGAACAAAAATACAGCAGAGATTACTGTAGCATAAAACAAACTCTCCCTGGTGGCTGCTATTTGAGAGGAACAACATTTCTGAACAAAAGTGTTTCTCTCCCTGATTACAAAACATATTTTCAAGTATGACTCATATTCAGAGAGGAAAACGCTCTCCAAATCTAGTGCATTATGATCTGCAGCCCAGTGTTCCCTCAAGGATTAAGTTTGACATTAATGCCAAAAGATACCTCTGAGGCTCATCTGTGCTAATGCTGCTGCAGTCTGAAGGAAAAGCTCCTGTGGCTGGTCCCAAAGTGCTGTTTTTTCAATTTCTATACTGCCATTTTGACTCAGCACTGAAAAGGCAGCTTGAACAACCAATCTCCAGTGCAGAACGTTTTGGAAAGCCTGGAATTGCAGAGTGGCAAGAAAGACCACTCGCAGCTCCTGCTGCTCACTCATTTTGCTCCAAGACATGGGTATGCTTTCCCAATGAGACCAGCTCTTCCAGGATAAGCCATCACAGATGCACTCTTAATATACACAATATAGGATACAAATAACCTTTGAATTACTTTGTCAGTGAAAACTGTTTGAAAACATAGACTTTACAGCAAACCTATTATCATGACATTCTTAATACACAAAGTAATACTATGGCACTTCAGACATCCTATAAATTACTCCAGAAGGGGCCATTATTTATTCAACTCAACCAACAGCAACAAACAGGGTCTTTGTTAACATTCCTCTTCATTCTGTTTAAGGCAACAACATGTATTTAGTCACCTCCACCAAAAACAGGGCAAGACAAATGCTGAGAGCACTTGACAACCCAGCACACAAGCTGGCACTTCTCCAGAGCTACCATTAATGTTCCTCCTTGCATGGACCCAGAGAGCTGCCCTACCACATGTTTTCATCAGGCATTCTCAGTTTAAATACTTGCTACCATTTAAAGTCACTTAAACGTGTGATAGCCAGTTTTTCTAATCAAACTCTTCTGACCCAACAAAGTTTGTGATGTTTGCTTAAACTTACACTTCCATGCAAATGTGGTGGCATCTAGAAATTTCTACCTGCTTGCTATGCTGGAAATCACAAATGTCTGCACAGAGCCTAAATCCCATCTATAGCCTTAATTCAGCAAAATACTGCATTCAATGCAATCATTTATACAATTATTAAAACAATGCATAATATAAATGATAGAAATGTGTATGCTATGCTTTGAGTTTGGAAAATGCTCTGTAGTTTTGTAGGGCAGCAGAGGCAGAACAAATAATGGGAAATAAATAGCTTTATAACCCTCTTAAGTTTGGTTTGGTTGCAATCAGGAAAACATAAACCAGTACATTAATGTTTGGCTTAGAATATAAATTCAGACACAATAGCTGTTTGCACTGCTGAAAAGTTGCAATTCTTTTAAATGAAGTGTAACAGCAGTAATTGTGTTTCTCTGAGTGAGCTAAGAGGCAAATGGTGCATGAATCAATAATGATGTGGCTTGTACACCATTTATCTCTTTGCATGATCCACAAGAAATCCAGTTGCATAATGACATTATTCAATCCAACTGCAATTGTGCCTGTGAGGCACAGGATAACTGGTCTCATTAGCATTTACCCCATTTTCAAAGGGCAGACACCCACCAAAGGGGATCTGGTGGGCTATCAGCCTAAGGTTCCACTAATAATGGGATCACACTCCCTGAAATTAACAGTGCTGCACAACAGGACTTAATTTTTGCTATCACAGAACCAACTGCTATAAATATCTTCAACACTAAAGACACCCTTTGAAAGCTTCAAAGCCTTTCAAGCTGCTACAGAGCTGCTGCAGTGAGTACTACCAATATGTCTGCTGACTCCAGAAAGCAGACATTCAATTAGGACACTCAGGCACAGGTACTTCAAACAATCATAAATCCCCTATTTAGATGTCTGAGGAAGCTGCAGGTATAGAAGAAAGTTTGCAAACCAAGTGCTAGAACAGCATTAACCAGTGCTCACAGGAATAACCTCTGGTGGATGAAGTGTTGTGCTGAAGCTCAATAAGCCCATGGTTTGAATGATTCCCTTCCCTCACTTCTGAAGCACACATGTGCTGTGTTGAACAGTTTCTGATGCAACATTTCAGAATTTCCATTTAGGCCACTGGGAATGGGACAGCAGTACCACCCCTGGTGACAAGCTCAGTTTTACAATGCACATATTTTAAAGTGCTTTTTCAAGCCACAGTTACCTCCCAGACAAATGGGAGCCCAGGAAAGGTATCTGGTCCTGACCAAGCACGCAGCCCCTTCCTCTGCTAGCTGGCCAGATAACCTCTCCCCTCCAATCTGGTGCTGTCAAATATTTATCTCCTCTCAGTGTAATCGACCTTGCTCTGCAAAATTTCTATATGAAACCACAAGAACTAATCCTCCTGACCCACTTGATGTAATAAACTGCACATTTCTACCTATCTTTTATTGATTTGGAGGACATTAAACACTAGCACACTTGTGGCTAAAGCAAGAGAAGCTTGCAGCTGCAAGACAAGTGTTGAGCTTCTTAAGCTCAAAAAATAGCCGTACTTCAGTTTTCTGCATTTAAAAGAAACAAAAAAGAGAAGAAAAAAACCCCACATCTAAATATAAATTATTTAGGAATAAAAATCATACCATGGCACAGTTTTACAGTTTGTTTTCTGTACAAATTGCCTGCTTCTTTACAATCTAACCCAAATGGAGCAGTTATTGACAGTGGTATCTGAAACTCATGAGTTTTAACCAGGAGGGCCACTGAGCATTCCACCACGCTGTCCTCCCTTCTCCTGCAAAGAACACCTAATCCTGCAGTTCAAGCCTTTTTGCTGTGCTGCCTGCTCTTTCCTCCTCATATCAGAATTAAAGTAAGCTTGAAATGTTCATTGCAAATTATTTCCTTTAGTCTTGAGTGTTCCCAAAGAAGTAGTTGTACCACAGATGAGTAAAGCTCTTCCCAAAGCACAGAGAGTCACAGGTACCCATATTTAGGCAAACAGGGAGAGATGTATTGCTTAGTACATCTGATTCTGTCATAGGACTATCACTTCCACAGCTGACCTGCTTAAAAGCAATAGTGCAGTTTGCTGTGGCTAAAGGAAGTTACTTTTATCAACAGGATGGATTACAGTTACATGATACAAAACCAGGATAAGAACCCAACCTTATATTGGGACAGTAACTTAATTTTACTACTAGCCCTGAAGGAAAAAATAGGAAATAGAAAAATAAAATAAAAAAAAAAACAAAACACTAAAACTACCCAGCGAGTCTTAATGGACAGATAAAGACTTGAAAAATTCAAAAGCTGAAAACAGCAAATACTTTTTAAAGATACCAAATTAAATAATATGTATTTTTACTACAGTCCCAGTTTTACCACAATCAGCACTTGCAAGAGAAGAGCTGAAATGCTTTGCTGTTAAGCATCTGGTAAATCAAAACAGACCCCAGAGCTTGGCATCATGCATATGAGATGATGGAAGACACCGGGAATTGTGCTTTGAGGTCACATCAAAAACCACATGCAAAAGATCATTTCTCATACAAAGACCCACACCAAGATAAACTATTCTTTAAAATAATGCAGATTTGGTGAGGATTTATCTAATGATAAAGATGTATAGTCCCTCCCACTCCAAGGTTTTTGGGATACAACCAAAGGCAACTTCAGTTCTAAGGATTCACAGGGAATTAGAGGTCATGAACAAGACAAATGTTTCTTTTATTGACAGGTAATGGTAGGAGACATTAAGAGAAGGGAAGGAACACATAACCACATCTTACAACAGACAAACATTTTTATTACAGACCACTGAGGTGACAAAAAAATAGGAGACAAAAATATCAAATAGAGATATTTTACACTACTGATACTGAAATGTTTTGTTTTTAAAACAGATATACAAAAAAGCACACCAAAACCAGCAGCCTTTTGGCCACAGATTCTACCAAGCCTTTTATGCAACTTGGTCCTTACCAGATTCCACCTTCATTACTAGTGGAACATGGTGTTCAGCCAAAACAATCCACATCAAGAAGACCAAAAGTTGATATGAGAGGTGAAATACTGACTGAATTCTTTATAAAAAGAGTAGTTTATTCACCTTTTGTATGTAGAAGTGCACTCACACTGTGTCCCAGCACTGAAGAATGTAGGCTTCAGCATAATAGTCTGCAAAAAGGAATTTAAGGAGTCCAAAATGATAGCTCCAAAATATTTGTATGTGGACATGGTCATCATTCCCAGCATAACTTGAAACATTTCCCCCAAAGCACTGAACTGAAATGAAACCACCTAATTCCTCTTATCTGGCCCCAGAGCGTGTTTGCTGTTTAGAACAACTTTGCAAAACTGCAGCTCCCAAGGAGTCCTCTCACATTCCCTGAGGGGAGGAGGGTGCTCAGGGCTCTTACATTCCCCAAGCAAAAGCCATTGTCCCACAGCTGGGTCTTCAACAATAAAAGCAATGAAAAATTCTGAGGAAATGGATATCAAGAAATAATTGTCACTTCACAGAGACCAGACAGGCCAAACTGCGGGAGGCTGAGAAAATGCACATCCCTGGGTGGCTAAATTCAACTGAGCTGTGTATGTAATAAACCCTGGTTTACCCTAACAAGAACAAGCATAATCATTCTTGTTACACTTCCAATAGGATGTAAAATAATATTTTGACAAATGGCCATTACAAAAACTGTAGTTTAATCACAGGCTTCTAAAACAGACCAAGATCAAAGGTTTGGTAGA
Source organism: Phylloscopus trochilus trochilus (assembly GCA_016584745.2). Classification (NCBI taxonomy): domain Eukaryota; kingdom Metazoa; phylum Chordata; class Aves; order Passeriformes; family Phylloscopidae; genus Phylloscopus; species Phylloscopus trochilus. Next base: position 33,920,560 of record WQNJ02000014.1, read on the forward strand.
GTTACTCACACCAGCACAGCTCCACTAGTGACTATCAGTCTTAGATTCAACTTTGGCCCAAGGATGCTAATTTATAACACCCATAATGCTTAGACAAGATTAAAATTTATACAAAATAAATCCATATATAGAGCACCTACCATGTATCAGATGCACTGACGGGTATAACATTCAACAGTAACACATCAACCTGACACAAAGACAACTGAAGTCAAGGAAATTAGATCCTCTCAAAATTGAGGGGTGTGAAATGACTATAAATAGACTGCTCTGCTTCTCACTCTCTGGGATGAAACAATGGGTGCTGAGAGCTCCTGGTGTGAAAGCACTCAGGGACCACTCCTCAAAGAAGTAAACCAGCAGTAACACCAACCCACAGAACAAGTTGACAAGACGGCTCTTTTCCCTCTCTAGTTTGTGAGAAGGATCATTCTGCTGAGAAAGGCATGGGATTGGCAGGGGGGGGAACATTCTTTAATGTTATCTCATGGGACATAGGAGACCCACAGTTTTTAGTCTCATGTATATCCAGTAACTTACTTCTTTTAACAATTCAAAGTCCAAGAGATCTAAACTGTCATACACAGCAAAGGCGCATATGCTACGAGAAGATTATTGGATTAATGGAAGCACTCTTGTGAAAAAGCTGAAATGGATTTTGTAAGCAAGAGCAACCCTCCTGGTCTCATAATTTTATATATTCTCAACTCCTTTTCGACTCAAAAATAAATGCAGAGAATAACTCAGTTCCCTCAAAAGTGAAAGATTCTCCTTCCACCAAAGAACTGCAGCACTTGCCAGCAGGAACTCAAAAATTCCTGTAATCGTGGAGGTCCACAAGCTCCTAGTTATTCCTGATCACCATCAGAGGCAAGACATGAGGTTAGGCAGACTTTCAGTCTGAGCCACCACAGTCACCCTCACATAATTTTTGTATTCCGAACAAAGGACATTTACACATGTTGGATTTGATAGCAAGTACACATTGCTGAGGGCAAAATGCTGATGCTGAACATAATGATCGCTCGAGCACATATGTGTGTTGCAGACCCTGTACTGTGCCAATCCCGTTGTGCTGTGAATTATTACAGCCTATGGCTATGGAGTGTAGGCTCTGCAGTGCAAGCTCCAAGAGCAGCATGTCATTTTTTCAAGTTATCAAACACCCAGCTAACAGGTCATTTATATGTAGCTCTAAACACACCAAGGCTCAGTTGCTCAGGGCTAAAGACCTGCAAGAAATATAACATTTTAAATTATTTAAGGCAATGCAGAGGAAGGTTCAGAAGCTCCTGACTGGAGGAGTTACAAACAGCGCATGCCCAACTTGATTTCAGACATGCTACATAAGGCTAATATGAAACAGAATGAAGAGAACACAGCAGAAGTGTAAAATGCAAACATGAGTAGTTCCAGAGACACACAAAGGAGCGCTTTTACGCAGAGGTTAGCAAAAACAAGGTGTACTTGTCCAGTAGAGATGTAAAAAAAAACTGTTCTGACGTAGGACTTCCCTTCAAACTGACTTGATTTTCACACTCAAGTTCCCACTGATACATCACCCAAAACTTCCTTTCAAGTGAGGGTTCAAATCTCAGCCAGGGATAGAGAAAAGTGCTTCCTTACAGACTGCTCTCTGCTTACCTACACCACATTACTCTTCATCTGCTGATTGTGCCATGCTGAAATTTTTAAATTAAACTCTTTCTAAACCCCAAGTGTGGGAGTCTGGTATCTTGGGTCAAACAGTTCCCTAAGTTTTTGGGTGCCCAGTTTGCATGTTCTTTAGCAGGAGTAGCATGTAGTCTAGGGATTTGTGTGTTTAAAGGACACTGCCTTATTATCAAAGTACAAGAACATCTAGAGAGTCACAGCTGAAACTGAAGTCCTTTCAGTCTAAAATAGTCTATAATCCACATTTCAATTTGCTTGGGTATTATCCAAGCAGCAATCAGTTCATTAAAAAAAAAAAAAAAAAAAAGTGCAAAGGCGGGGGGGGCAAGGGAGAAGTGGACACAACACATGACTTTACCTTAGTATCAGAAGATCCCCAAAAACATGATTAGCATGAAATTTTACTCCATCAGGGAATTCCACAGTATAATTCCTCCCATTGCTGGTAACTCTGGCTCAATTACACCAAGATAAATGACACAGCAAGGCACTTGGGATATTAGCAGCTCCTCTTTTTAAACAACTTCTGCAAACCCACATGGACAGTGGGACACTAAGATCAGATTCTTGCCTACATCTACACTGACAGTGGACTATTGCTTGTTTGGGTTTTCACAAAATTTCTCTACCTGCAGATAAAACCTGAGAAAAAAATATTTTATCTCTAGTTATGTTCAATGAACTTTAGGAAAAAACCCCCTATACTTTACATAAAATGCTCAGTTACTAAAGTACAAAGCTGGTTAACTAGGTAAATAAAGGAAAAATATTCTGGTAAGAGAGAAAATAGAGGAAGGAGAAAATAAACATGACATCTTTTTTCAAACCTGCACACATTTTCATCTATTATGAATTTAACTGCAAGTTTTTCATATGAAAGTAGTGCCCATCACCGGAGTTGGATTTACCCCTTTCACATGGCTAATGAAAATGGTTTTGTCACATACAGCCACTGGGAAATCTGGCAAAGGGCTGCTGATTACCCATTTCAGTGGAAGTGAGGGAAAACAGAGGCAGACACTGAAGTCAATTACTTAAAAGAACGTAGCAAAGCACAAAAACACTGCTTTTCTTCCGTGGGAAAAATTCCAACATTACACCACATAATGGCATTTTGTGCTGAAAATGGTATTGCATTCTGTTTTCACGATAGGGACATTTGATAGGTATTTAAGGGATTCAAAAAACTCAAAAGAGCTCCTTGAAAAATAGGGTAATACTGTGGTCTTCAGTGCTATGATCAAATACTGAAATTCAAGCAGCAAAAAAAGAAGCATATTGTCAGAGGTATCAAATCAAATTATTAATCTGCCTGCCTATATTGTAACAAAGAAAGAAGTAAATTAAGTTTCACCTGCTTAATCTGTACCGAAGTAAAGAAGGTGATGTGAGTTTTTTTCCGTTTTATAAATATCTAGACAGACAATGCTAAGAAGAAGTGCTTTTAACACCAGAGGACAATTTCCCCAAAATACAGGGAAAAGACCAACACAGAGCAGACATTTATCTATTTGTAGAGATAATCAGTTCTTTTTACAATTTACTTCTTGTCTTCATCACCACATCTTCCTTTTTGTTTTGTTCCCCCTGCAGAAAATTTGTATGCAGAGCACAGCTGTTCAAGCTGCACAGATGCAAGCATTACTGGTGCCAGAAAATAATGTACAAATCTACAAGTATAATAAAACTGTCTTTCCCAAGCAGGTGTTTGAATGTTAGTTTGGCTGCAATCCCAAGCTGCCAAGGCCCTCCCAAAATGGCCTTTGGCATATCTACATTTGGGTTCAGCTTTTGTCCTTCCCCTGAGTCGAAAGCCAAGCTGAATGCCTATCTTTACACCTTCAAGTCATCCAAGAGCTCTCATTCCAAACCCCAGCAGTATTCATAACTTCTGCAACATATTTAAGACTGTTGGTTTGAAAGACAGGTGTTTGCCAAGGAAAGCAGGAACCTCCCTTGGAATGAAAACTATATGCCCCTTACCTCTCCATTATTATTACATTGAACTTAAGGGGCTTTCAGACAAAGATATGGGGAAAGGAATAACAGTTCTTTTACTGGTATGTATGTCTATAACAAGGCAAACAAACCACAGCAATGGCAGCAACAACAATCAGTCATTCATTCAAACATACCGCCTCCCAGAACGCTGGAAAGGAAAAACACTCACACACGGTGTTTATGGCTGTGGTCATTCCTCTGGTACACAACTTTCCCGAGAGAACAAAGAACCATTATCAAAGTTAAGTGTAACAAGATGCTCCTCTACACAGGACTCTTGTTAAGGCCAGGATGACTGCTACAGGCTGTTGCTTCTACAATCTCTTCCCATGATCTTCTACACTTTCTTCCCATGATCTCCCAAATGCGTGTATATATGCATTTCTACATATGCATATATATGTAAAATACATGCATATTTACAATCAGTAAAAACATTCACTATCTTGTCCCAATATAGTTCACAGGCTCTCAACAAGCACATACAGCTCCATTGTCTGAGATGACCATGTGGGTGGCAACCTCCCCCCTTCCTTGAATTCTCTTCCATTAATGATAACGTATCCTTAAATCATTCCCTTCTACCACTCCTGCAGACCCGTAAATAAACACATTTTCTCTCTCAGGCCAGGGAGTGTCTCATAAATCTTCCCTAGCCCAGGTCTGGAGACCTATCACTTGAATACAGCCACAGGTTTCTTCCTGGTCCCCCCTCTTCAGGGCCATTCAGACAGGAGGCTGGATTAAACCCTTCCCCACTTTTCAATTCTAAATCCTCCTGTTCCATTAAAAAAGATTCATACTGTAATAACCAAGTGCTGGTCATCCACTTAGAGGCTCTTTCCGTTAACAAAGCTTTAACTTAATGCAAAACTTTTAACAACTACATATCTTTCTGTTGTCAATTTTTGGGCCTCAGCCACCATCAAAGCTGTGACTGTACAGCTCTGCAGACAATGAGGCCAGTCTCTGGCCACTGGGTCTAACAACTTAGAAAAATAAGCAACAGGTCTCGCTGTTCCCCCATGTTCTTGTACCAAAATTTCTTTAGAATGGCCCTGTTTAACATCCACATATAACTCAAATTCTTTTTCTGAGTCTGGAAGAGCTAAGACCACAACAATCAGGACTGTCTTGGGTTAAAACGTCATATAAAGGTCTGGCTAAAAAAGGGTATGACTCTGCAAAAATAATGTGTGCAGGCCTTGGCTGAGAATTCAGCATGAAGGGTTTCATTGTTAAGTTTAGAATAGTCTGCAAAATTCAAGAAAGCCCTTTTGTCTTAAGATGTATTGCTTGTTTTAATATGTAACTTTTTGTAGTTCCGATAAGAGTATCTAGGACAACTTTAGCCCCTGTTTAGAATCCTTTTTATTGGTTCCCCCTTATGTCATGCATAATTATCCTCGTGTCCATCATTTAATTCTTATCTTTGAAGTACAGTAGAGCTAGCCACTGATCTTCCAAAACTGTCCTCAGCCCATCCCAGGACTTGTGCTGGATTTGTTAGAACCTAAGTGACTTAATTTAGCATGATGTATTTAGATTGTTTTATTGGTAACTGTAACTTAGAATCCACCCCAGAATTGTAGTATTAAACCGCCCACCACCCCAGGCTCAAGGTCTCTCTCCAGAGGCACCAGCCTGGGGCGGCTGGGGGGAGTCATCCGGACCCCCTTTTCCCCCACCCCCAAATAAAGCCTCTGTTCCCTGGAAAATTCAAGAGAGAGTCCCTTCTTTCTTCAATCCAGCCTTGACAGCGTTATCCAGTGACGAGACACGAACCCCCACAAAGTGACTGGTTGTGGCGTGCCGAGAGCTGCCGGGTAGGCCAGGCTAGACACTGAGCCAGGCCAGAGCAGGCACGCACTGCAACAGATTGGCGCCCGAACGTGGGGCTGGAAGACAGCTGGAACGCTGTGGCGTGGATTCGGCACAGGTGTCTCGAGAAACCTTGTGAACAGTCTATTTAGAGACTTTCGAATTCACGAACCATCAGAGTCTGCTTCCAAAGGCTCTGGTGGAGGAAAAGGGCAGCTCCTAACCCCATTTAGGAGTCCTCTTCGGCTGGTGAAACTCTCAGCATCGGTCTCTCTGCTGTCCCTGGGATTCGTGAGTATTGTCCCTCAAGGGTGAAAGGGAAATACCCACAGATTTTAGCTGGCAAGGGTAGGGAGAGGGGCCCCAAACTAAAATACTCTTGCCAGGCCAGGGTTTAACCCAGGGGGGGGTGTGGGGGGAGAGCTGGGAGGTGTGGTGGTTTTTTAACATCTGTTCAGAATGGAGAACAAGTTGACTGCCACTCAGAAAGAAGTTTCCAATCGTTTAATTGGGATTTTACTTGTTTCTAATTCTAACTATTCAGAAAAAGAGTTGAAAAGGTTTATTAAGTATTTGTTTTCTCACTTTCCAAATGTTACTTTAGACCAGGTGAATTGCATTGAGTTTTGGGAAGGGGTTTCAGAAAAAATGAAAAACCTAGCTAAGTTGGGAGATGTCCTAGCTTTCAGATTTGACGTATGGCCTGTGCACCTCATTGTTGCTTTAAAGGAAAATGAGATAAATGCTGCAAGGGTGAAAACTCCGGTGAAAGCCTCTTCCTCTTTATCTCTTTTGCCTGCATTGTCACGTTCCTCTTCCACCCGTTCTCTCTCCTCTTCTCAGACAATTCCTAAATCCCCCAAATCCCCAAAAAGTCCTTCTAAGACCCTCAAGAAGGCAAAGAGCGTTTCAGAAATTGCAAAGCCTGTCCCAAAAAGCCCTGGCAGCCCTGGCCAGACTGCCAGTGGCCCCCAAGGTTCCTCAGCTGGTCTGGAGAACCAAATACCCCCCCTCTCGCCTAGAAAATCACGGAAAGATCAAATCAGAGTTCGTTTCTCACTCTCAGGTAGTGATAACGACTCTGAAAACCTATGCCCTAGTGATAAAAAAATGCCGACAGCTCCTTGCCCTCCATCTTCCCCAATTTTTCCTCCCCAGGAAATTTACCCTGCCCTTCCTACTAATCCTCCAACTCCTTCCCCGCCTTCCTATAGCCAGCAGTGAAAGGGGTCTGCTGCTGACATCGCCCCGCCCTATCCCGACTCTGTCCCTTGTACCATACCTTCCTCTGCATCGTCACCTCCCCCCCCGCCCTATCCACCAAAAACTGAGCTTTTGTTATCTCCGCAGTCAGGCGTGGACACGGTGACCCCCCAACTCCCGCCGCCTCCTCTTCCCGTTCCTCCCTTGCCACAAAACCCCTGTTCCCCGTCCCCTCCTCCGGCCCCCGCGCCGCCATTGCCGGGGGCAGGGGGGGCTCCCGCACCGCCGCCCTTCCCGCCATTGCCAGGGGCAGGGGGGGCTCCCCCGTCTCAGCCCCCTTCCCTGCCGCTTTCGCTTCCCGTGCAAAACGCCCATGAAGCTGCAAACGGCGCGCCGCTACTCCCCCCACTTTCCCAACTCCCGCATGGTGCAGCAGACCCCCCCCCACGCGGGGGGAGGAATCTCTGCACAGTTCCTGGGCACCCGGGATCAAACCGGGTTTGCCCCTTCGCTGTTGCCAAACAGCGCAGTGAGTGGATCAAACAGCACTTCTCCGAGTTTTTGTTGTAGGTGCCACTCGTCGCCATCTTTGAAAAAGAGGGCGGAGCCAGAGGCGGTCCCGGGCAGCCCCGTCCCCGCCTTTCATCACCTCACTGAAGCTCCCCTGTTCCCAGTTTGTTGTCATGGAAACTATCAGCACACAAACAGCTCAGCTGTGGCGGCAGCTGAGCCAGGCTGTTCTAAGGAGTCAGAGCAAATGCTGATTTGTAAGCAAATGCCTTTGATAACCCCAGTTAGTTACCGAAAGAGTCGTAGCAGTAGAAATGAAGTAGCAACCTGGAAAGCTTTCCCTTATTCACTTATGAAAGATTTAATGAAAGCACTCAAAGAACATAGACGTGAGAGTTCTTATTTTGGGGAACTATTACGTTCTTCTATTTCTGGTATAGTAGTAGTCCCATTTGATTTAAAATGACTTTTCAAGTGTTTAACTAAAAATGCTGAGTTTGAGCTTTGCAGGGAATTTGGATTAAAATGTTAAAAGAAGCTCTCCCAAGTTTGCTGAAGAATCCTGTAACAGCGACCGATAATGCTGGTGATCCAATTACCCTCAATCATTTAATTGGTGAGGGAGATTGGTGTTTACCTGTGGACCAAGCAAATATTATGACAAAAGATGTATTAGACTTTGTTGCACATCTTGCTTGTAAAGCTTTTCTTAAAATGCGACCTGCTGGACCTTGTAAATCTTATTTAGAAATTTTTCAGGAGCCACAAGAATCATATGTAGATTTTGTCAGCAGACTGTCAACCGCGGTGCGACAACAACTGGTTAGAGAGGAAGTCCAGCAGCAGACGATCCAGCAGCTAGCATTCTTACATGCAAATGAGGTGTGCAAAGCTGCCATCGACCGTATCCCATACGAACCAGGAGACATCCCTGACCTCAGACAGATGCTGCAAGCTGTCAATGCAGCAGTTCACGTGTGCCAGAAGCCAGCCTCCAAAGAAATAAAAACATGCCAGAAAGTCACTGCTGCTGTTACTGACACGCCGAAAACCGACACAGCAAAAACATCAGAGCCTCCAAAGAAGCCCAGTTCTACACGACCAGACCGCCCCTGTTTCCTGTGTGGCCAGAGAAACCACTGGTTGAATCAGTGTCCAAAGAAAAAATTACTTGATAAGTTGTTAAAAGTAGTTGAAAGTAAAGAGAAGGGGGAGGACACAAAAGACAATAATGAGTCAAAAAACTGAATGATGAGCGTGGGGCAGCCCAGCGTGTAGATGAAAAGTGGGCTGATGATAATACTGAAAAAAATAAGAGGTCAGGTAATTCTGATTTGTCTTTTTTCTTTCAGAATGTAAAGAGACCACAGAAACCGAAACAACTCATCTTGCCTGAACCGACTGGATCCTTGACAATGACAAGCAAGTATGAGCCATTTAGGCTCAAATTGGCTGAGCCTCTTCACCTGCGGGACAACCAATGGCACACAGCAGTGGTCTCGAAAGAACCTGGCATGTGGCATTTGATTGGTACCAAATGGGTTGTCATTGGTGATTGTAAGTTCACTCCCAAAGACATAAAAATTGCCCCTGGGCTCATAAGAACAGACCCAGAGCGATTTGTTGTATGGTTAGCTGCTGATAATCCACCCACATTTTTACCAAAAGGGCAAATTATTGCCCAAGCCATTCCATCCCCCCAAGTGTTTGCAGTAAAGAAAGATTCTGACGACAGTTCCACAGATGAAGATGAGGGAGAAAGCGACAGAGGCAACACTGTCGCTGTGGTAAAGGAGTTGAGCTGTGGCAGGCCAAAAGATTACTGTAAACTCTCCTTTGGGGGAGAATCTACGCTCCTTAACGGAGCTTGGGATTCGGCTGCAGATGTAACGATAATCCCAGAAAAAGACTGGCCATCACACTGGGAATTGAAAAACATCAGTGAGCATTTACAGGGTATTGGAGGTTTGCAATTGGCAAAACAGTCAAAAAGAGCTATCACATTTGAGGGGCCAAAAGGGCAAATAGCAACCCTATGCCCTTTTGTGCTCGATTTTGAGGAACCCCTGTGGGGAAGAGATTTGATGTCCCAGTGGGGAGTCACAGTGGAAATTCCTGACCCTCCGCAGGTTTTTCACGTAGCGGTCACTGAGGAGCACCCTATCCAGAAACTAAATTGGCTGACAGATAAACCAGTCTGGGTAGAACAGTGGCCGCTTTCTAAACAAAAATTAAAGGTGCTCAATTAATTAGTAGAAGAGCAATTAAAAAAGGGTCACATTGAAGAGTCCACTTCACCGTGGAACTCACCAGTGTTTGTAATCCAAAAGGCAGACAAAATCAGGTGGAGGCTTCTTCATGACCTCCGCAAGATTAATGAAGTAGTTGAAGATATGGGGCCCCTGCAACCAGAGATGCCTTCCCCAACAATGCTCCCTGAAAATTGGAATTTGACTGTCATTGATATCAAAGATTGTTTTTTTCACATACCTCTTCACCCAGATGATGCTCCACGTTTCACCTTCTCGGTGCCGTCCATTAACCAGGAAGCGCCAAGAAAAAGGTATCAGTGGAGATGCCTTCCACAAGATCTAAAAGTATCTCCTACTCTCTGCCAAAGGTATGTTTCCTCTCTGCTTGAACCTGTGCGTTCAGCAGTCCCCCAAGCGATCATTTATCATTACATAGATGATGTCTTGATTTCCGCACCAACAGATGATTTGTTAGAGCATGCACTAGACCTCACAGTCACTTCACTAGTTAGAGCAGGGTTTGAGCTGCAAGAGACCAAAAGTCAAAAGATGCCACCTTGGAAGTACCTTGGGCTCGAAATTAGAAAGAAAACCATTGTTCCTCAAAAACTGAAAATCAAAACCCAAATTGAAACCCTAGCAGATGTTCATCAACTGTGTGGGTCTTTAAACTGGGTGAGACCATGGCTGGGTCTTTCTACTGAAGATCTAGCCCCCCTTTTTGATTTGTTAAAGGGGGGAGAGGAGCTCAGTTCCCCCAGAACTCTCACCCCAGAGGCAGAAACTGCACTCGAAAAAATTCAGCACGCAATGTCCACCAGACAGGCCAACAGGTGCAAGCCTGACCTGCCTTTTCGTTTCATTATCTTAGGGAACTTGCCACATCTTCATGGGATGATTTTTCAGTGGGACACAAAAACCCCTCTAAAATCAGAAAAAGTCCAAAACAAAGAGGATCCTCTCTCTATTATAGAGTGGGTCTTTCTGAGTTATCACAGGACCAAAAGAATGACAAAGCCACAAGAATTGATGGCTGAATTAGTTCGAAAAGCCAGAATTCGTCTTCGAGAACTAGCTGGTTGTGACTTTGAGTGCATTCACATGCCAATTAAATTGAATTCAGGCCAAATTACAAAAATCATGCTTGAGCATCTGCTCCAAGAGAACGAAGCACTGCAGTTTGCTCTAGATAACTATTCTGGTCAGATTTCTGTTCATCGGCCCGCACACAAAATTTTCAGTGCTGATGTCCAATTTCATTTAGAGCTGAAAACTATGCAAAGCAGAAAAACACTTAATGCACTGACAGTGTTCACAGACGCGTTGGGTAAATCTCATAAGTCAGTAATGACTTGGCGAGATCCCGATTCACATCAGTGGGAATCTGATGTTGCAGAGGTGGAAGGCTCACCTCAGGTTGCAGAATTGGCTGCAGTTGTCAGAGCATTTGAAAAATTTTCTGAACCCTTTAATTTAGTGACAGATTCCAGTTATGTAGCAGGGATAGTTTCTAGAGCAGAACAGTCTGTGCTGCAAGAAGTCTCCAACATCACACTTTTTCAGTTGCTTTCTAAGCTCGTGAAACTTATTTCTCTCCGAGAACACCCCTTTTTTGTGATGCACACCAGGTCACACACAGAACTCCCAGGATTCATTGCAGAGGGAAACAAGAGAGCTGATGCTCTTGCCACCACCGTGGAGATAGCTCCTCTGCCAAATCGCTTTGAGCAAGCAAGAATCAGTCACCAACTCCATCACCAAAATGCACCTGGACTGGTCAGGCAGTTTAATTTAACTCGTGACCAAGCCAAAGCAATTGTAATCAACTGTTCACAATGTAACAAAGTGCAATCTCATCTCTGCCCACAGGTGTCAATCCCCGAGGTTTGTCCAGCTGTGAAGTGTGGCAATCAGACGTCACGCACTTTGCCCCTTTCGGAAAGCAGAAGTTCGTGCGTGTCTCTGTCGACACGTTCTCAGGAGCTGTTTTTGCATCTGCCCACACAAGAGAGAAAGCTGGAGATGCTATCAAGCATTTTATCCAGGCTTTCGCTGTATTAGGCATCCCAAAGTCCTTGAAAACAGATAATGCTCCAGCATACACATCTAAAGAATTCAGCAACTTTTTACAGCAATGGGGAGTGGAACACAAAACAGGGATTCCCCACTCTCCCACAGGCCAAGCAATTGCGGAGAGGACTCATCTTAACCTCAAAAGAGTCCTCAGTCAGCAGCAACCAATCCTCAAAATTGAACCACCATCTGTGAGACTGGCCCGTGCTCTGTTCACTTTGAATTTTCTTAACTGTTCCTTGGAGACCATGAACCCGCCGGTGACTAGGCACTTTCGAGGGAGCTCTCTGTTAGAACCCCATGAAAGGCCAAAGGTCCTTGTCAAAGATCCAGAAACTTTGAAGATACAGGGTCCTCATGATTTAGTCACCTAGGGGCACGGGTACGCCTGTGTCTCCACTCCCACCGGCTTGCGGTGGATTCCCTCCCGATGTGTGAGACCCTATGTCCCCAAAACATCAGAAGCAAAAGTGCCTCAGGCAGCTGTCGCCTCCTGGAGAAGGAGAAAAAAGGATGAAGAACAGGAAGGTTCAGACACAGAGCCTTCTTGTCCAGTTAGTATTCCCTCCTAGATGTTTTGGCAAGAGGAAGAAGCAGAGGAGCTGCTTCCTCTTGCTGAGTGTTTTCAGTGTTTGTTTAACTAAATTCTTTTCTTTTAAGTTACAGAACTACAGGCCTGGTGGTCAGCATGGAAATTCGTAGTTCGAGAGTGTTTGCATTTGTGATGCTGCTCAGTTTGCCAACCCTGGCTTTCTTCTGGATTGTCCCACAGCCAAAAACCAATGTGTGGAAAACCCTTGCACAGAGTCTAGGCCAAGATCACATTTGTCTAGCCTCAGCCTCAGCCCAAAATCCCATGTCTGCCTGCTTAGTAAGGATCCCTGCAAAAGAAGAAGAGTATCCTCAACCACTCCTCCGGTGGCATCAAAGTTTTAATCAGAAACCTAGCACAGTTAAAGAGTTTCAAGAAATAAATGAGCCCCCTTCTACTGTTGTTAAAAATCCCCTTGCTTTTTGGAAACAATGGTCTCAGTCTCTCGGCCGCCCCCACTTAGAGCCCCAGGAATTAGAACTCCTTGGGTCCTCCAAAGCTCCTTTTTGTGTTCAATTTATGTATACCCCACCCAAAAAGCAAGAAAAGTCGTTTTACAATTTGAGACAAGCTGAAATTTCTTATATGGCAACAAATTAGTGTGCAAAAATTGTTCATGTCCTCACTTTTTCTGCTAGTAATTCCCTTTCCCTTCCCAAAGGTTTTTTCCTTGTTTGTGGTGACAGGGCCTTTACTAAGATCCCAGCTCGTCTCATTGGAGGTCCTTGCACTCTGGGTAAGCTGAGCCTTTTTACCCCTAACATGACTCAAATTCTCAATTGGCACAAGAAAAATTCCTCTCTCAAAGTTCAGAAGAGAGACTTGACAAGTCTTAATTCGGATTGCAATTCAGAAATTATCCATTGGTCCAGGGCAAAGGCAGCAGCCCTGTCAGGTTTTTTTACCTTGGGTTTCAATTGCAAAGTCTGCGGGAGAATTAGGCCAATTAGAATGTTAAGTAGCTAAACAAGCAAATTTAACATCTCGTGCTATAAGTGACCTCTTATCAGACGAGCAGATAACCAGACGGGCAACGCTCCAAAATAGAGCTGCAATTGATTACTTGCTTTTGTTGAATCAACATTCGTGCGAGGAGTTCAAAGGACTCTGCTGCTTCAACCTATCATCTAAAGCAGAAGACGTCAGAAAATCTGTCCACCAGCTACGAGGGATGGTCAGTTCCATCAAAGAAAAAACAGGGGACTAGTTTGACAACATCTTTTCAGGTGTCAGACTTTCTAAAGTTGCCAGCTCATGGATCAAAACAGGACTGTTAGTGTTGTTCATTGTGTTAGTTGTGGCCTTTGCTTTTAGTTTGGTAAAAAGTTTGATCATGCGTGCAGTTTTTTCCACTTCCACCCCCTCTGTGCATTCAGTGCATTCAGTAGAGCCAGCCAACGAATTTCCGCTGGATGAGGTTACCAGCAGTGAAAATAGCTCGGAAGTTTACACACCAGATCAGTAACAAATAAAAAAAAAAGGGGGAAGTATGACTCTGCAAAAATAATATGTGCAGGCCTTGGCTGAGAATTCAGCATGAAGGGTTTCATTGTTAAGTTTAGAATAGTCTGCAAAATTCAAGAAAGCCCTTTTGTCTTAAGATGTATTGCTTGTTTTAATATGTAACTTTTTGTAGTTCCGATAAGAGTATCTAGGACAACTTTAGCCCCTGTTTAGAATCCTTTTTATTGGTTCCCCCTTATGTCATGCATAATTATCCTCGTGTCCATCATTTAATTCTTATCTTTGAAGTACAGTAGAGCTAGCCACTGATCTTCCAAAACTGTCCTCAGCCCATCCCAGGACTTGTGCTGGATTTGTTAGAACCTAAGTGACTTAATTTAGCATGATGTATTTAGATTGTTTTATTGGTAACTGTAACTTAGAATCCACCCCAGAATTGTAGTATTAAACCGCCCACCACCCCAGGCTCAAGGTCTCTCTCCAGAGGCACCAGCCTGGGGCGGCTGGGGGGAGTCATACGGGCCCCCTTTTCCCCCACCCCCAAATAAAGCCTCTGGTTCCCTGGAAAATTCAAGAGAGAGTCCCTTCTTTCTTCAATCCAGCCTTGACAGCGTTATCCAGTGACGAGACATGAACCCCCACAAAGTGACTGGTTGTGGCGTGCCGAGAGCTGCCGGGTAGGCCAGGCTAGACACTGAGCCAGGCCAGAGCAGGCACGCACTGCAACAAAAGGGAGATCCTCAATCCATGCTCTGTAGTAGCCCTCTAACCCTAAAAACTGCCATAACTCCTTTTTTGTCTAGGGTAATGGTACTTGTAAAATTCCTTGTATTCTTTCTGGATCAATACACCATAAACCTCCAGTCAAAATGTATCCCCAAATATTTAACCTCTTACTCTACCAACTGCACTTTCTTTTCAAACATTCTAAGTCCCTTTTTTAGCAAGAAAATTAAACAGCTCCACAGTAGCTTCTTCGACCACCTTTTCCTGTTCCCTGTAGTATATTGCACATACTGCAATAACCTAAACTCCTGAAGGTGGAGTAAACTCTTAACATTTTCTGAAATGCTTGTTCAAACAAAACCAGTGACTCTGTATATCCCTGTGGGAGGACTGTCCACATGTCAAGGGGCTTCTGATGCCCTATACAGAGTTCTTCTTCCAGTTCTAGAAGATGATATGCTGCCCTCCTCCCCTCCACTGTCATTATCCTCAGGTGGGGCCATAGGAACAGCTCCAGAAGTTGAGGATACAGGGGAGCTGCAGCTGGAAAAACTGGAGAACAAGACAGGGGAAGGTGCTGAAAAACATCCCAATCCTCATAATTTTTCTCTTCTAAAACTTCCTGGGGTCTGAGCCCAGACTATCAGACTCCTTTAAGTTTCCTTGGGACTCAGCCTGATGGCAACTTAAATGGAGAGAGACAGCTTCAAGACGTTGTCCAAAAGTTATTTTAACAATACAAAAAAAAAACCAAACAGTAAGGCATCCACTGTATTGGAGCAAATTGGATCAAGGCAGTACAAGGGGCAGGAGACAGGATGCCAAAGGTGGAGTCTAGGGTCAGATAGAGGTATTTATGCACCTTGTTGTGGGTGGGGAGTTCAGGTGTGGTCTGAGAGAAGGGTCCAATGGGGGACAAAGACTAAGAATATTAAAATTCTTGCATCAAAAATCAACCTATGATAACACAGAGAACTGAGAACTTTCTAGCAACAGCTTGCATAAAGAGCATGTCATTTTGCTTATGGCACTGAGAACAGGGTTTCCCAAGGTATTTTTCCAGGGTTCTCTTCTTCCCTGGGGAAACTGCCCTCTATACTCTTCCTCCCCCTTTCTCAACACATAGACTCTTCTACATGCTTGTCTCAACCATATCAGTCCACATTCCCTTTCAATCAATCCTTTCCAATTCTCCTCTAAATACAATCACATACTTCAGCACAAGGAAGGGCTATCTGTTCCATTAGGTGGCCATTCAAGCTGCTTTGGCAAGTCATACTTTGGCCACAAAAACTAACAATCTTCTACCATTATCTCCATAATTACCTCTGGGGGAATGCACAATCTGTCCCAAGACCTCAGCATTCTCCCCAAGGGACTCTCTGGGGGTATTATGGGATTGTCATCCCTTTTGCCAGGGCCCCTTCCCATCTTAATCTTTGCAACTCTCCATGGGTGCCCTGTTTTACCTGTGCCACCCTCCATGGGTGTGTCCCACATTCACTCCTCGAAGATCCCAGTGTACTCACCAGTGAGATTTTCAGTGGTTCTTCCCTATGGACTCCTCACAGATACCCATGGTCCACCACTCATCTGTCTCCTGTCTCAGGGACCAAGATTTACATAACAATTCAGTCGAAAAACCAAAGATTGTCAGGTGAGTAAATTGCAAACAGAATACTTCAGAAGAATCTGAAATATTCCACCATTCCCAAAATGCAAAGCTGGTGACTCCAGAAAGGTTTGAGAATAAGGATCAGTAAAGGAATTTGTAAGCTGACAGGAAAATAAAACCACAGGTACTTAGAACAAAACCAAGCAATTATATTTAGGTCATACTTAGGCATCTTTTTTTAATAGAATTATATGCATGTTCCTATAATGATAGGAAGTACATATTCTGAATTGAAATTAAGATACACCTACACCTCTTTTATTTGCCGTATCAATGTTTTTTTTAATTACAAGCTTCCTGGACATAGTAAAGTCACAAATTAGATGCCAGCATTTCCAGCACCAGCTGCTTCCTTCTGGCTCCTCTGTCTTTATGAGATGCTACCAAGAAGAGGTAATGATTACAAACTCAAAACATGAACTGGTACTCATTTTGCAACTCATGCTTTTTCTTCATACTTTAGGTGAATAAAGAATAACAGGATTTAACTGCAAAATGTACTTCAATAATGGCTTCTCCAAGGATAACAGTGAGGTTTTCTTCAGTGCAGAAAGTCAGCAATAAACTCCCAGTGCTGTGATGGCTTTAACTGCTGCTTTATGCACTTTATGCCAGGTTCTTATCATACAGAACCAGAAGCAATCAGGCCAAACAAAATAAAATTACACAATTTAAAAGGTTTAATATTTTTTGTCAGAGAGCTTCTAAGAAGCCATGGGCTTTGGAAGAGTTCATTTCACATTACTGGCGTATTTATTGCACAAAGGTGGGATGGTTCCAAGAGACTCGTCTGTGTAGGAATCATTTCAAAACCCACTAGTTCCAGATTAGATTGAAACGGGATTTTTAATTAGCAACTTCACTATTTAATAACCAGAAAACCAACAACATTCAAACCCACCATTGTCTGTTTGTGTTCCCTTGATTTCTCAGTGGCATTTGGCCACCGTGAAAAGAATTTAAAAAGCTTTAAATTTTAGGCCATTGCCTGCTTCTCAAAACCCACAGCAGCCCTAGTTAGACCAGTGGCACGCATATAACCAAGACTAATATTGAATGCTTTCAGATAGATTTAATACTGTGCTGGCTGCATAGAGGATTTCGTATTTACTTTTTACCCTAGAGCAACAAAGGAAACTACAAACAATGTGGTGATTGGAATGAAAAGGCATTTGAACGCTTTGCCATTTAATCAAAGATAATAAAAGGTGTAATTTCCCACCTTTATGACAATAAAAATCCGTCCTATTTTAGCAGAGAAAGTATTAGTTCGCAGACTCCAAATGCAGGCCTTTACACAGCTAGACTATGACTGCAGGTTCCAACAACAGGCTCCAACTGCAGACCAAGACTGACCTCACAGCAATGATTCTTCTCAGGATCCTTTTTCTTCATGATCCTCTCACACCCTCTTCCTCAAGGTTCTTCCTCCATTCATAATCCTCTCTCACCAGCTAACCCACTCCCTTTTAGCCCACTCATCCTTATTGGATACAGCTGTGACTCATCAGGGGCCAGGCTGTATTGGGTAATTAACACAGCTGGTACTGATCAGGGCTGAGGTCACCTGTATTCCCTTCTCCTACAAAAAGAAACTGAAGGACTTGTTTGCACTCATACCCCCATCTATCAAACCCTGCTGCACTGCTATTCATGGTACAACTGAATAATGTGTTGTTTAAGATTACAGACCTTTTCTGCATTAACAACCATGGTTTTGAAGCATTTCAGAGCTGTCTTGGGAATTTATGATGCACTCAGTAGTTCGAATCCACAAGATGAAAGGTAGGGGACCAAAAGGGACTTAACTCAATGTCGCAAGGCAGATCTGCTTTTTTGGGGGATAAATAGTTTCTAGTTTACAATGTCATGTTCAGACTTGCAGATAAGTCCTTTCAGAAATAAAGAAAGTCTGAGCTGCCACATTTTTCATGGCTGCAGCAATGCCAAGAATGATTCTTTTTCTCCCTGTTGTGAGCATCTCGAAATAAAGAAGATTGCATAGAAATGTGCAAATTTCACAAAAATTTGTAACACCTAACTAATTTTAACAGAAAGCTATGCTGCCCAAGAGTAGAGAGATTTAAGTGTTCTTTACCACTACTGTTTCATTGCTAGAGCCCCATTAGTCTGTGCAATGGGAAACCATTTAGCACAGGTACACAAGTCTGCAGCACAATATTCAGATTTGTGTGTTAGAGAATGCACCCCACCATCTATACATGTCTCCCCTCAGCAAAGTTCTGAACTCCTGTCTAACTTAAAAATGTATGTCTTGGTTGACACCTATCCAGGTGAGCTTCCCAGTCTAATACCTTCAAGTTATAAAGCTGAAAGGAAACAAGCACGGTATTTCTGTCTGACATGCTGCATGTGGGATTTTTCAGATGTAAATCCTGTTTGCATTGAAATTACATCTTGTAGAAAAATAGGCAAATTAGTTTCTAAAACAACCAGTGTCAGAAAATCCTCTATAGTGAAGAGCAAGTTGTCCCAAATCTTAATTATTCATCCAGGAATTAAAAAGCCAACTCTTATCTGCTGAACTGTTAAACACCTGTTCCCTTAGAGACTATCACTAAGTCACTTCAAATTCTCCTTTATTAAAGCAAACCTGAGCTGCTTGAGCCTTTTAAGGCAACCCTTGCCAGTTCTCCAGACAAGCCTCTTGACTCTGCTCAGCTCTGTCTGGTTTCCAGCCTCCCACTGAACCAGCAGGACACAGGGCAGGCTCGAGGGTGCTGGGGTGGGTGACTCACAGGGCAGCAAAGCCTTCCCATGCCTGTCCTGGATGCTGTACATGCAGCCATGGACCACACTGGCTCATCTTTCCCTCATTTCATATTTAATCCTATTACAAGGCTTGTTATATGAAATATACCAAGCAACTGAGATTACACTGAACCAATCCCATCTGCCCATAACTTATCACTCCAACTTCCCTCCCTCAAGGTTAGAAGTTGTCAGTGGTTATTTGTGCCATCTGAAAATGTCTATTGCTAGTATCCTACTAGGATGGTATTTCTTCCTCAAACTACTGATTTAACATCAAAGTAACATGGAGACAAAGCACAAGTTCTGTGAAATACACAAGGAAAACTGCTCTAAACTTACAGGTGAATGATGACTATTTAATCATGACCTCTGCAGTCCCACTGCTTAGCTGTTTTGATATTGGATGGTTAAATTCTTAATTCATAAAAGCTGAGGTTGTATCCCATAGAAATGTGTACTGTATCAACATTATTAGAATTATCATCTGTGAGCTCATCAGTTTTACACGATGTATTTTCTGCACCTGTACAAGATCAATTACTTTCTGATCTTGTATTAATCATTCAAAACCTGTATCAGTATTTCACACCATAACCAAGATCAGGGTAGATAAATCAACGGCCACCTAAGGCTCTTTCCCTCTGTTCAGCTGTATTCAAAAAAGGAACATTTAGGCTTTTGTGTTTGTCCCACATTTCAACACACACTAAACAAAATAAAATTCAAATCAATTCAAGCCAAAAGTACCTTCTCCCCCTTTCACATCATGCAAACCACCAGTTTACAAATGACTACATGTTACCTGGTATCCTTGTATGTGATCATACTTTGAATGATAGAGGTAAGCACTGTGTGAAATTCAGGTGAGCAGCTCATCTGCATTAGCTCCTCCAGTACCTCAGCCCCTCCTGATGTGTGTGAGGTGAGGTAGCCAGAAACCAAACACTGCTCAAAGGTAGATAATCAGCACTGAGAGGCTCATAGTGGCTTTTCCCTGGGCCTACAATGCTGGTACAGCCACACTGGAAAGGAATTAATCACCACCTTCATGTGACATGACCACTTCACCTGGCTGTTTTCCAGATACAGTTCAGCATTAATTAAGCACATGTTTCTACACACATCTGCAAAACCTCACAATTGTAATCAGTAATACAAGTAGTATTCTTGGTGGCAGTTCTCTGCAAACTTAAAAAATTGTATATTATATTCAGTGTTGATAACTTAGAGTTATTTCTTCTATCCTGTTTCTTTCTTCATCAGTTTTGCTCCTAACAAAGCATCTAAAAACACCCTTACTATCCATTTTCCCTTGCCATTTTGGATATTTGTGTGCTTTATATTAGATGCAGATGTAACAATGCATTTATTTTACAGGCAGATTTATTCTTGACTGTGGCCTTCGTGATATATGGCAAGATACTTCTGGCAGTTTCAAAATGCCATTTATTTTTTTTTCCATTTAGACACCATCTTCCTATCTGCTTGGCTAATAATCTTGTCAGCTTTTAGAATGGGATTTCTAAGGCACTAGAAGCGTAATTGGTTGCATTTTATTCTATGCACATCACACACACAATCAAGCTCAGATCATTATATTTAACTTAGCCTCGATTTTCAATTCCATGTTTCATTTTTAACCTGCCAGGGCAAAATCTAATGTAGGTTCTGCCCTTGTAGGAAAAAAAATTGCAGCTCAAAACATGCTGTAAGGGTTTTTTTATTTTGAGAAGGCTCCTGCCTTGCACAAGGAAAACCATACTGGGGCAATGGTTTTGGGGTGCCCTGCCACAAGGGGAAAGAAAATAGCCTCAAGACTGCTACTGAAAGGGTATCAGCCTCTCTGGAGTGATTCAGGCCAATGATTTATTTCTGATCAGAGCCTCAGAAGTGGTGATGCCTTTCCTGACAGTGGCACTCATGCTCCTCTCTTGCATTCAAACTCTGCAGAACAGGTCAGACAGAGGAGGTTTAATATCCCAGCCATGACAATTTTACCACAAGGTTTCAGTAATGCAGCTATGCTCAGAAATGAGCTAGTTTAGGCCCTCCTGCCTATTTTCCAGATTCTTAGCACTGACATGGAGATAATTACAAATTTTCTTCTCACTAAATCCTCTCATCTCGACTAAATTTGTTCATAACATCTTAATTTTGCACTAAATGAACACTCATTTGTTCCCTGTTTCACCCTTTCTTCCTGGGCAAGTTTAACATTCTCCAGTTTATTTCTTTCCTAAGCCACAAAAAATTGTTTCCCAATAAGGGTCAGAGGCCCTTCTCTGGGAAGTCACCATCCTCTTCCCTGAGATAACTTGTGACCACAGCATAAAATGCCCCCTGGAGACCAACAGTCTCTTTTGTAATAAGCAATTGCCAGATGGTTCTTACCTATATTGCTGAAACATCTCATACATTTAGAGATTTCCCTCAACATCCAGAACACCTTCTCAGTAGCTATCCTCAAGACCAAAAGGGAAATCACCAGCCTCATTAATTTATTCATCTGTGAGCTGTATAAAGGACTTTTCACATATTTACACCCACAAGAGCTCAGACACAAATCTGCAGGACTAGACTCAACATCCCTGAAAACATTCAAGGTCAGCTTGGACTGAGGTGTGAGCAACCTGGTCTGGTTGAAGATGTCCCTGCTCATCTTGGGGTTGGATTAGATGGCCTTTGAAGGTCCACTCCCACCCAAACTGTTCTACGATTGTATTATTTCATTTTTATCTAGGTTAACCAAGGACAAATGGAGCATTTGCCCAGAACCATTTTCCCTTAGAAGGATACTTTGCAGACTCCATGAAAGTAATTCCTTTATTGGGCACCCTGAATCATTTTTTGAGACTAGATGATTTTCTTGTAAGATTTCTGTTAAATGTCAATCCAAGTTTCAAAACAGATCTGACCTTTTCCAAATATAGAAATGTTTAGGTCTAGAAAACTGTTCTGTAAGTAATCTGCCACAAAGAAATCTAACACAGTTAGGGAGTCCTGGGTGATGCTGCCTCCTCATTAGCATTTCCCTTCAGATCTGCACCATGAAGCCACCCTACAGCTAGGCAAAGGTCACTGATGTGGCTCTGAAAAGCATAACTTCAAAGCACGTTATGTAAATGAGTCTTGTTCTAGACCTGCAAAAAATGCAAAAATTCAGCTATGATAATGAATGTTGAACTTGAAGATAAATAGGATATAGCGTCATCAGCATTTTGCCATTGGATTTGCTCCAGAGACACAGAGTGGTATTCCAGCACTAGCTGTGCTGAGATCAAAGCAGTGGACCTTAATGAGCATATTGGGGAGCTTCAATTTCACGTGTCTCACCAGATCTGTGATTCTGTGAAATTTGAAAAGGAAAATGCAGAATTTGATCGAAACAACTGATAGACAAATGTCTCAAGATGCTATGGGGTAACTGGCAGGTTTCACTAACCTCAGAGAGAGAGTAGGGACCCTGAGACATCTCTCTCCTCTCTTATCACACAAATCTATAGGTCCTCAAAACTGCTACAAACTGTCTAGCTCTGTTCAAAGAGATTTATTGTCCAATAGAAGCTAATGCAAACTGAAAAACTGGAAAATGCTGGCTTCTTCCCTGAGGTTTGATATACCTCACTTGCAGGAGGAGACCTGTCTAAGGTAACCACATCTTAACACAGAAATAAAAGGTAGCTCAACTATCACATCGACAAGGAAAAAAAATAGAGCTAATACCCTTGCTAAAGGTATACATTCTGACAGTGACCCTTCAGTATCTAAATCTGCCCCCAGTCACATTCTGAATTTATAAATAAAACTTATCCATGTATTCAGGTGACCTTGTTTCTCTTCAACATACATATTTCAGAAAGTGAAAGCTCATGAACCCTAGAGAGAGAAAAACTTCAAGCAGTAGCAATGTGGAAATACAACTGCATCTTCTCTCAGAACTGAACATGTATGGCCACAAATATGTTAGAAAATGTTAAAGAGCTCTGGTAAAAGTGGCATTCTGTAGATGAGAAAGGAAAACCAAGATGAAGGAAGAAAAAAGGACATTTAGCATGTAAAGAACTATATTGTCATTTCTTTACTGCAACACACCAGAGGACCAAAGGAAGAAGATGAAATACACATGTTGGGATGAAGGCACATTTCTGATGTCACCAAGACTACCAAAAAACCAATATTTTCTGCAAAGATGACAGAGCCAGACAACAACAACGGGCAATATTGGTAATGTGCAGCGTGTTGCATTGTGGGGTATTTTTAAGGGAAAAAAGCTGTCTTTAGGCACTGATAGCAGATTCCACTGAATAAAACATCTAGGGACATGCAAATGAAGAAATTACCCCAAGTGCTCAGGTTCAGCTCCTCTCCTTCCACGCTCTAATAAGACCTGAGCCACCAGAGACTGGTGACCTCCCCCATCTCTGGGTATTCAAGGCAGATTTGATGAAAAGCATGAGTACTCTTAGTAGCTGCCATGGAGACATTAATTCTTGGGTTGATGAACTGCAAACAGGAGCAGCTGGAGATGCTGGGCCTGCTGAGCTGCCTGGCACAAGCTGCTGTGCTTTAAGAGAGCAAGGGGACACCACCAGGCTAGCTCACTAAGGTATCCCACTATCCTAATCAGAAAACACAATAAAAATTAAATTGATTGTATGTTACGCTGCCACGTATCCCAGTTTGAGACAAGTTAGGAGGAAACGACCCAAAAGTACCATCTCTGGAAAAAAGACAGGTTTTGGCAGTCCCTCCCCCACCAGTTCGAAAGGAATTTCTTTGAGGAAAGTGGAAAAGAGCTGTTTATTTAACAAGCAGTGCTCACAGGCATGGGAGAAAAAATGAATTATGTTAGATGTTCAAACCCTCGCGCTGCAGAGAAAGCCGGTGGATCTTAGAGTCGTGCTCGGCTTCTCCCAGGGCCCGGGGCTGGGATGCGCCGTCCCAGGGCCTCCCCTCAGGCTGCAGCGTGGGGCTCCCAGCGATGTTCTGGTGTTTTGGACCAGGGCAAAGCTAAAGAGCTCCAGAAGAAGCTGCCACAATCCCAGGAAAGCTTCTTGCCTCAGCTAACAAACAGTTAGCTAGCTAAAAACAAAGAACATAACTCCCTTTCCCTGCTGCACACGCAGAGCCAAGAGCTGGGAAAAACCGGAGCAGTACCTGTGTCTGAACACAGACGGCCAAAAGAATTCCCCCGGCTTCCCTCCACTCTCCCAGACCTGCCTTAAAGTCACAGGAGCTCTCTGGGCATAAAGCAGATGATAGGGGACACAGCATCATAAAGTCTCCCCAAGACACCATGTGAGTCTGGGGAGGAAGATGTCCTATATCTAAGAAAAGCAAGAGCAAAGAGAAAACTAAGTAATTTTTCTTTTTCTTCTTTACCTTATTAGTGTTAAAACTTTCTACCAGTATGAATAAATAATGGTTATGTGAATCAGGGCTCATAATTGCTTATTGGATTAAGCTGCCAGTATGTTGCAGTAATAGATTCAGAGCATTCATTTATTTTCTACCAAATTTCTATATTGGCCCTGCAAGAGAATATCCATTTTTACCAGGAAGAAAGCTTGCATATTGTTCAGCATAAGAGTACAATTTATTTTAGTCTCTTTAAATAAGCCATATTGGAAAAGTCTGAATTTGTACCCTCAGAGCATATAAAAATCCTATATAGATTTCAGATCTGACTACAGTGGTACAGACTTAGAAGCTGATCTTCACAAAGCTTTCCTCCACAGGGACTCTTCTTAATTCCAGCTGCAAGATGAAGACAGTAACACTCACAGAACAAAAAACTTCCAGGGAACAAAATCAAAAAGTAGATTAAAAGAAATAATGTAGAGGTAGTATTTCAGGTGACTGTTAACCCCCACACCACTATTATTATCTAGAACAACATTGTGCAAACCTCTTAAGCCTAAGAGCCATCTAATGTTTTTGACAAGGGCATTAACATACTTTACTGAAGTTTCATGCTTTGCCATCTGCTGTTGATGGTGTGTGACTCATCAAGCTGAAAAACAATTTTGACCACTGCATAAAGCCGGGCATCCTCCACCATTTCAATTAACTAGGATTTACTGAGCTGACCTCACTTTTGCTGAGCACAGCTTTCAGAAATTCACATTACCTAAAGATGACAAAATGAAACTTAAAACTTTTTTCCATCCTCAACTCAAAAGAAAGTTTTGGGTTCTAATAAAAGAAGTAATCTGCAAGATAGAAAAAACATAAGGTAAGACAAAAACTTTTCAAGACACTCCTAGTCCCAGGGAAAGCCAAGCAGGCAAAGGCCAAATAACCAAAGACATCCCAAAAATCCCATGAAAGGGCCATTCAGCACAATTCCCTACTCACAGAGGCTGAGTGAAGTGCACCTCACATTACCATTTTTATGATTTCTGGAGAGGCAGCAGTTCAAATAAGGCCCCAAAGTGGTACAAACCTATAGATGTGCTCAACTTTATTGCTATGGGTAAAATGTGGAATTAATAGAAAAAATATTTAGAAATAAAGTTAAGTATTCATTTCAAAAGGGTCTTTACTGAAGTCAGCCCAAAAGGATGCAAGTACTTTCTACTCCCAGGTGATGACTGCTGATTTCCTTAGGCTTTCTTGTTGTATGAGTGGATGCACTACAGAAATGCCTGCAGACTGCATTAGACACTTATTTTGCTACTATAGCAGGCAATTCTTTAAGTATGTAATTTCACATACTAGGTTTTTTATTTAGTACATCACTAGGGAGTGATGTACTAAATAAATTATTTTTGAAGTCTTATTTGGATTTTGAAACTGACTGGATAGTCATTCCTGCAGGATACCAGCTTCCTTCACAGCTGGCAAGAGTCAATGCTCTTGCTCCTCTCCCTACCACCACTTTTGTCCCACTGTGCCCCTGTGTACTAGAGAAGGGCATGGGCTGACTTCACTTGGACCATCTCTCAAGAGCAG
The DNA here is from genome assembly GCA_016584745.2 of Phylloscopus trochilus trochilus. Taxonomy (NCBI): domain Eukaryota; kingdom Metazoa; phylum Chordata; class Aves; order Passeriformes; family Phylloscopidae; genus Phylloscopus; species Phylloscopus trochilus. The sequence continues at coordinate 33,946,280 of WQNJ02000014.1, forward strand.
GAGAAACCCATCTCTATCCACCTTGCTTGGAGAGCAAATGGATCGGGCTTTAAAAACTCAGCTTATGGAAAACTTTTCACCAGTTTCACTGCAATTAAAACCACTAACTGGACTAATCTTCTCTTTTCCACTTCATTTAGCACATTGCTGCCTCAAGCGACCTACCCATGTACCCCAGTCAATACTTGTGGAAGTCCATCACAATAAAGCTCTTCAAAGCATTTACACTTTTATGTCTTTACTGCGCAAGATTTATTTTCTAATGACTATTCTCCTTTCCACCTTGCTTGGAAATAAATTAAACATTTGGCTGAAGAAGGGGAGGAGGCAGCAGCAGAAGAGAATGAAAGAGGCAGGTTCTTGATAACGTAGGAGTAAGATACTCAGACTTTTTTTTTTTGGTTGACTGATGACTTGATTGCAGTGTTTAAGTTAGCAGGGGTGTCTTTTCAGGGTCCAAGCATTAGGAAAAGGCAGAGGCTTTTTAGCTGACTGCACAGCAGAAGCTTTGCATTTAGTCACTGGTAGAAGACAGACAACACAAGCCTCATCACAAGCCCAACCTCAGCTAAAAGCTTTAAAAGTCTGAGGAGCCAACCAACAAACATAATGAGGTGGGGAGACTATGCTGGAGCTTTTAAAAGATTGTTTTGGGGATTTACTTTTGTGACAAAACAGGAGATGGACTTTAAAGACACAATGGAGGTGGCTTAAAGAAGGATAGAGATAAGAAACATTGATTCATGTTTTCAGCAGAAGTCATAGGGTTTTATTACTTCCTAGGGAATACTTCATGTTAATACTTGAAGAGAACAAGAGAAGCAGAACAGAGAGACAGTACCCTGGAATGCTTGGAAAGTCAGAAGAGTGATGCAATTCCTAAAGCTATTAAGTACACAAGGAGAGCAAGGGCTGCTGTCCTCATTACAGCTTCTCTACAACCTCTACAGTGTGACACAAATTTGTCATCAGTGACCAGCCAAAGACACCTGGGCAAGCAGCAGCACTTGGCTGGCTGCATGCCAACAGGCACATTCCCAACCCCTAACAGAGAACAAAGGCCCCACAGAATAAGGGTGTAAACACATAGAGACTATCTGACACCTTAATAACAGGGTATGCTGCAAAGCTTCAAGAGACAAAGCAGCGACAGCATAAAGAAAACAGAGCTCATGCTGTTCAAGCCCTTTTGAAAAGAGCTGGTGGAAAACACAGTGTGGTGCTGAGGTCTAGTGGGGACCACCAGCACTGAGCCAAAGGAGGACAGAGACCAGGGGGCACATGCATCCCAGAGACAGACAATGGAACAAAAGGTGATTTTCCCAGCCTGGCTATTTCCAGAGAAAAACTGAAGTGTTGAAGTAGAGTGAAGTAGTGTTTTCTCAGAAGGTCCTTAAATCCATATCTAAATCTGCCACTCGACAACAAAGCTGGTCCTTCACTGGAGTGGTCAAAATCTATTACCCTAAACATTCACCCAAAGCCATCCTCTTAACAAGCCCCATATAAAGCAAAAGATAGAGAATTTGTAACACAGGTACAGCTGAACAGTAGAATGCAAAGAAAAAAAAATACACCAATGTAACAGTTTGAACCTTGTACTGCCAAGGTATCATTTAACAATGATACACTTGACAATTAAACCATGTATATTAAAGCTGGCATTATAATGGACAAGAACCATTTTTCTGAATCAAACAGAAAGGCTTTGTCCCTATTATGCATCTTTTGTATGCAATTAAGCTGGTCTTTCAATGACACAATAGAGAAGTCAGTTTTTTCAAGACTGCATGTGGAAGGAAAAAAATAAAAACCCCATAACACCCAAAGTCCTACCCTCCTTACAGATACTTCCAGGCACTTGCCAAACCTCCACTGACATCTTGGATACATGCAGGTTTTCCTATCACTTTTCTCATGTAAGATCATCAACTACAAGGCTCATATTTTTTAACTAGCAAAGAGCTCTATGCCACAGCTCCACTTGCAGCAAAGAGCAAACATTTTGTCTGCTACAACAAATCACTTTGCATAGCAAGATCGATGACTGCCAATACACAAGTAAGACAGTTCCACATCATTTCAAACACCAGCCAGAACTCCCATTTTACTGTTTGACACTATGTACAGCACTTAAAGAGCATTAATATTTCCAAGCAATGGTTAGCTACCATGAGGCAAAGTAAAAATGCAAAATAAATCTGAACATTATTCAAAAATAGAAAGTACGACTCTTTTTCAGAAGACTGCTTGCTGTTTTTTCTTACCTTTTTAATAAGCAGTGTATCACAGAATCCCAGGTTGGAAGAGCCCACAGTGCCACCTCCCTGCTCCAGCAGGGTCATCCCAGAGCACATGGCACAGGATTGTGTCCAGACAGCTCTGGAGTATCCCCAGTGAGGGGGGTGTCCTCTCTGGATAATCTGTTCAGGGCTTGAGCACTGCACAGGAAAAAAGTTCTTCATGTTCAGGTGGAATTTCCTGGCATCAGAAGGTTTTGGTCAGTTCATCACGCAAGATCTTTTTTGGTTCTCTCAGGGAGAGAAATCTTTTTTCTGCTATGGTGTGGGGCCTCTCCCCCAGGCAAACAGTGGTCCCAAAACTGTTGTGGCATGGGTCACTCATCCACAGGGTGTAGTCTTTTAAGGATAGGCTGCTCTAGTTTGGAAGAAAGGGCCCTCTCTTTCTCTAGCTGGGTCTCCCACGAGGCCACAGCTTTTTCTAGCATCCACCCACTCCAGTGTGAGCACTTTTCCCTGTGAGTGGATCTCTGCATCCCCAGTGGCCTTCATGCATTACAAGGGGACAGTTTGTTCTACCATAGTCCTCACTATGGCTTGCAGAGGTATCTCAGCTCCAACACTTGAAGCACCTCTGTAGTCATGGTTTGTGCTGTGATGTTTTGATTTCTCTGAAACTCTTTCCCAGGCACTCTTCTGTCAACAAGAGACATGTTTTCCTAACTGTATCCTATGTTTTGCATTCCTTTCCCTAGGAGAGACCTTTTCTTGATGTCCCTTTGACTTGACCAATGTAGTTGAAGAAGTTTGTCTTTCTTCCACCCCTTGGGTGGGTTCTTTGTAAAATAGTATAAAGGGAAGAAATTCCCGGGTAATAAAGATTTGATTGGAGTAATTTCAGCCTTCTGACCTCAGAGTCCATGTTGCTGTTAATCTTAAACAGCGTCACACCTCCTCCTTTTTACCACTGACCTTGGTGCCACCATATTGTTTTCCCTCACATGTCCTCACTTCCTCCTCTTCTCTGCCTAGAAGAAAAGCTGCTGCTTGTAGGTAAAATTGTCAGGAAGTCCCACTAATCCAAAAATTCTTGCAAGATCTTCCAGCATCAAGAAGTCGATCTCATCCAGGTTCCACGCTGGGGAATAGCTTGTCATGGTTCCACTGCCGGCCATGTGGCCCCATCACCACAGTGTGGGCAGTGGTGGCCACCACAGCACTGGGGCTATTTACCACCTCTCTTCATGTGGGGCACTGGAAAGGGGAAGCCACTGCTGCCACCCCTGCCCTTTTTGCCCACAGCACCACTGGCTGGGGTGACCAGGCAGGCCAGGCTCACTGTTGGCCACACTAAGATGGCAGCAGCCGCAGTACATTACCACACACCATGCTGGGGATGGCCCTGGCAGCAGCGCTTCACCACCCCTGAAAAAAATCTGTGTGTGCGCTGTTTTGATTTTCTTCCTAGATATGTCACACAGAGATGTTACCAACCTCTCTAATTGGGCCAGCAGTATTTCCATCTTCAGAGCCATCAGAGATTGGCTCTGTTGGACATGGTGGAAGCTTCTAGCAGCTTCTCACAGAAGCTACCCTGGTTGTCCCCACACCAATCCCCCACCCCCCACTACCAAAATCCAGGCTGTGCCAAACCAACACAAAAGGGAAAAGGGTGAGGATCCCCAGGTTTTTCCCCTGAGCAGATGGTGAGCGATTCTTAATTTGGTGAGGTAGGGTGTTAGTAAGGTGCCGGTGCAATGGCTGTTCTTATGAGCAGCACTCCACTTGCAATAGAAGGCAAGAAGAGAAAGAATCCTGCAGCTGTGGTGAATTCTTCCCACCATGACTGCAGCCTCCTTCCCCTCTGAATGCCAAGAGTGCAAGAGGGAGAGATGAGCTGCACCCAACTCCTTCCCCCAGTATCTCCATCCCTCCACAAGAAACCCTCAGATAGGAGAAATGCAGCCAGATGCCCTCCTACCCTGAGCTTGGCCACTTCTTTTATCTCTCTTTAGGGTCATTATGGTTCCTTAGTGACAGATGGGACAAAATTCCATGAGAGAAGGGAACACAAGGACAAATCCTAAACCCCAACAATGACCTACAAAAAACCAGAGCAAGAAAAGCAACAGACTGGTTAAAGTGCCTCTTTCCATCCCTCCCACATTTGATTTCTGGAAAAATAACTTACTATGGAAAGACTATTTGATATAATTATTTCTTAAACAGAACCATAGTGAGACATTATTAAAAAGGTATTTATTTTCCGCAGGATTCCTGAAACCCTATAAAAATACTAAATTAATTCAGAAAGAAAAGATATAGCAGCACTCAAATAGAACTATCAGGAAAACATTTTAAAGAGCTGAAATGTTTTCATTTATAATTTCTTGTACTTTTTGAAAGCTGTTCATGAGTATTATGGGTTATGGGTTGGGGTCTTAGGGGTTATCTTTATTTTTTTAGAATCATCTCTTATCCAGTTACCTTTTTATTTTTAGCACTTTAAGGCTGCAGTCAGATAATATACAGAAATATTTCCCATCTCAGTAGGTACAGCCATGAGCATAACACATTCCATGCTCTGGGAAACAGAAGATTTAAAAGTCCCTGCAGTAAACCTTAGAACCACAAACCCTGTTAAGAATGTATCGCTAGCATGAAGGTGACATAGGCAGCTCAAGGTAACACACCTTTTCTAGAAAACAGGGGTAGAATAGAGGGGACCACAGAAATCCTGTCCCAGCTCTTTTCACAGAGTACAGTAACATACAATAGACCAGCTGAAGAAAACAGAAGACTATTTTGAACTGATTTTTGTACTGTATTCAGAAACTTACTAGGGTTTTTGTGTGCTGTTAATCTAAGTAAGAAATACTAGGACCCAGTTCAAATACTTGACCTAAACCTGTAAATCAGCCTTCTGGATTTCAGTGGACTTTGAGGAAACTGCATTGCATGGTTTTACACCTGCACATTGCCACAAGGAGCAATTAGTAACTTTTCTTAGCATTGGTTATCCATAATGCAGTGCAGATTTCTTTTACAGAGAACATTAAGATCCACTTTAATGCAGGAAATATCATAAGCAAGGAGCCAAAGACTAAAGACTAATACATATTCCTTCACATGGTACTCAATGATACCCAGACTCCTTTGTAACACTCTCCAGATAGCTACTACCTGATAATGCGATTTTTCTTCATTTACCCTTGCTATCATAATTAAAGACACAAAAAAGCTATAGTATTCTGAAATCCCTCTCCAATGCACTCTAGATATTGGAGAAACATTGTCACAAATACAGGGGAAAAAAACCTGCTGTTAGGACAGAACTCAAATTTTAAGAAATACCTACAAAAAGTACTACAGAAACTCAATGCAGTTCAATAAATCACACACTAACACCTACTTACAGCTTGGCTGGTTGGCCAGTTGTACTCCTGATAGCCTCCAGGCACAAGTCAACACAGAGCTGGCTGACTGCATCCAAGTACTCTGTATTTCTTTTTTCTTGGCCCCCTGGGCACAATGTTGGCTCATGTCCAGCTGCTGTTGACCAGCACCCCCAAGGCCCTTTCTGCCTAACAGCTCCTGAGCCACTCCTCCCCCAGCCTGGCACTGCAGGACCTTGCACTTGGCCTTGTTGACCCTCACACCATTGTCCTCAGCCCACCAATCGAGCCTGCCCAGGTCTCTCTGCAGAGCCCTCCCTGCCCTTGAGCAGATGCAGACTCCCACCCAGATTGCTGTTGTCTATAAATGTACTGAGTGGACACTTGATCTCCAAATCATCAAAAAAGGTGCCAAACAAGATCAGCACCAAAACAGAGCCTTGGGGAACACCACTAGTGACCAGGTCTGTCTCCACTTTGTTACTTCTATGATGCATGGGAGTATTACAGCACAGTATTTCCTCTAACTAGGAAAACACTAGGATGAGCTCGGACTGAAGTTCAAGAGGAAGGGAAGAGGGCCAAGCTGACCCTCCGGACAAGCCCCTGCTCCCTCCAAGAAACCCAAAGCAAAATGGTGTCCATTTGCATCACATTTAACTGCTTTCATGTGCTAAGGCTCCTCCTGTAACCCAATTTCCCAAGCACTTTTTCCTGGATATCTGCCCTACCAACAGTGAGGGGTTACTTGCAGCCCAATCATGGAAACTTTCTCTGCCCTGGCTGGCTGTCAGGCAAAGCCTCCTTGGGGAGAAGGCTCCCCTTCATCCCCTGTACAACCCCTAGAGTAATTTTTTACCCCATGTATAACATGTGTTGATGCATAAATGAAAATCAAATTGGTCCACCTGATCAGCTAACAAAATAAGATGTAACACTTTGAAACAACTGGTTTCCCAAACTGCAAGGACTTCTTCTGTATACTGCTAAAAACTACTAAATCTAGTTTGACTTATCTTAGCATCTTTAACCTTGAACCACAAAGGCCCTCAAAACATTTTAAAGAATGTTTTATTGCAGCAGGAACCATTATTACTACACAATCTCCTGGTCACAGCTATAAATGAAGAAAATCTCATTATTTCTGAACATTAGCCTTTCCAAATGCATTTATAATCAGCATTGGAATAGTCTGAAAATTAAGGCGTTGATAATAAAGGGTTTGAGAAATGAGGTAGAAAAATCCCACAATTTCTGGGTTTCCGCATAGTGCAAGTTATTTGAATAAAGCTGTGTAATGGAACTGCAAGAGACAATTCCATTCATGAAGGCCGAAAGAAGTATTTCATTATCAAAAAAATAATCAAATCAAATCCCTAATTAGGGATTACTTAAGGAAGCAGCACTGGCAAAGATTCAGGTGCTTGATCCCAGTCACAACAGCAGCGGGGTGGGAGTCTCTCTGTGGCACACAGATGGAGGACCAAAGGCAGTGGGGACTAACAGCTGTAGGAGCATCTCTTCAACATTTTCCCTGCATGTATTTGAGTTATTTCTCTAAAACTAACTAAAACTTTTTGGCCCCTCTCCAAACTGCTCTAAACCTCATGGCAAGTTCCTACTCCTGCAGCACAACAAGACAAAAATATTTTTAGGAAGATCACTACCTCTTCCACACTTAGAAGTTTTATGGGCTGTGTTAATAAGCCAGCTTTTAAAAAAGTAACTTGAAATGCAGGATAAAGCAAGCACTGCAGAAGTGGCTGATATGTGTCCCAGTTCTTTGGACTACCTGGTGGATAAGTGGATTTAATGACACCACCTGAGTTATAAGTTTCCATAATGGATTTTCAAAGTCTATCTGCCCATGAAGCTTCAAATCATTTTCCAATTTTATGCTAAATAAAAAAACACATACAAAAATACTGCAGGTAAACCTTCCCTGCAAGTATAATTGAAAAAATGCCACTATGCAAAGATAACTAGAACTTTTTTTTTTTAATAAGCTATACATGAAATATTATTGAAAATATTTCCACTGAAATGTATTTTTTTTCCCTTTGGAGGTGTTTAAAAGATCACATAAGAGTAGAGATTGAATAATTCGGCATTGCTTAGCCCCAAGAAAAAGAGATGAAAAAGGAACAAAAGGATAGACTACAAAAAAGTTGCTGAACAAAGGCAAGGAATCATCTGTTCAGTGTCCTTGTGGATAGGGACAGAGATAACCCACTTCTACTGGCGCAAAGAAAATCTAGATCAGGTAAGAAGTGAAACTTAACAATTAAGGCCAGGGCAGTACTGGGGGATTAGGCTTCCTGAGCAAGCCTTGAAATCCCTGACAGTGGAGATGCTGAAGAAGCAGAACAGAGCAAACATTTATCACAGGGGGACTCAGGAGCAGCTGATTCTGGAAAGAAAACAAAAGACAGCATCTATTTTTGCCACTACAGATTTCTACAGTTGTCTCCAAAACCAGTAACTAGTATCACCAAGCAGCAGTGCCCTAAGAAAATTCCAGCACACAGTACAAATTAAGCCACAGAAGGGAGAAAGTTAGCCATTTAAACCTCTCTTGAGAAGTATCAGCTACTAAAGGGGCTTATGGCAAGGGTTTTACACCTTATCCTGTCTGCAAGAGCAGTGCAGGAGGAGTTTCACACTGCAGTTCAGATACATGATTAACAGCATCAACAGATTGACAAGTTGTGCCTGAGTCTGACAAAGAGAAACACAAATTTCAGCGCACTCACAGGCTGAAAACCCAAGTGTTCCCTCATTTGAAAGCAGAAGCCTCACTAAGAACCTTTGCCAGGCTGGAGAGGAGAGCATCAGCTCAGCAATCTCCTTTTCAACAGCTGTAACACACCCAGCACACTCAGAATATGCTGAATTGGAAGGGACTCACAAGGATCATCAAGTCCAACTCCTGGCCCTGCACAGCAGCATCCCCAACTGTCACATCATGTGATTGAGAGCATTGTCCAAATACTTCTTGATCTCTGTCAGGCTTGGTGCCATGACCACTTCCCTGGGGACCCTGTTCCAGTGCCCAACCACCCTCTGGAAGGAGAACCTCTTCCTGATATCCAACCTAAACCTCCCCTGACACAACTTCAGATCATTCCCTGGAGTCCTGTCACTGGTCACCACAGAGCAGAGATCAGGGTCTGCCTTTCTTCTTTCCCTCACAAGGAAGTTGTAACTCCAGTCTCCTCCAGCTGAACAGACCAAGTGTCTTCAGCCATTCCTCACACAGCTTCCACTCAAGGCCCTTCACCATCTTTGCTGCCCTTCTTTGGACACTCTCTAATAATCTAATATTTTTCTTATATTGCAGTGACCAAAACTGCCCCCAGCACTCGAGGTGGAGCTGCACCAGTGCAGAGCAGAGTGGAACAATCCCCTCCCTGACCTGGCCAAAGGTGCTGGGCCTGACGCCCCCCAGAACACAGATACCCCACCTGGCTCCAGGGCACTGCTGTTCAATTTTCTCTTGACCAGAAGGTCCCTCCCCATGGCCCAGCCTGCCTGTATATCCAGAGCTGCCCAATTCCAGGTGCAGAATCTGGCACTTTCCTTTCTTGAAGTACGTATGGTTGGTGATGGCCCAGACCACAAATTTATCCAGGTCTCTCTGCAGGGCCTCCAGGGAGTCAACAACTCCTCCCCGTTTTCTCTGGTCAGAAAACTTAGTATCCTTTCCAGTCCCACATCCAAGTAGTTTATGAAGATGTTGAAGAGCAGAGGGTGGAGAATGAAGCCCTGCAGAACCCCACTACTCACTAGCTCAATGTCCCCCCAGGCACTGTCACCCTTGCACGCAACCCCTGAGCCAGCTGCTCACCCATCACATGACATGTTTATCCAGCTGTGGGATGGGCATTTTGTCCAGAAGAATCCTGTGGCTGAAGGTATCAAAAGCTTTGCTGAAGTCCTAAATCATTAAATCTGCTGGCTTCTCTTGATGAGCCTTGATCAAGGTGGGTTATCTTGTCATAAAAGGAAATTAGGTTCCACCAGCTGGATTTTCCTCTCACAAAAATATGCTGGCTGTGACCAACATTGTCTTTCAGGTGTTTTTTAATACCTCCCAGAATAATTTTCTCCATAGCTTTACCAGGCACTGAAATGAGACTGACAGGCTTGTAGCTTCCAGGGTCCTCCTTCTTGCCCTTCCTGAAAATCAGGACAACATTCGCCAGCTGGGACCTCTCTGGATTCCCAAGACTGCTCAAAAATCATCGAGAGAGGCTTTGTGATGACATCAGCAGCTCTTTGAGGATTCTTGTATGAATCCCAGCAGGCCCCATAGATTTGCAGGGATTCAGCAGGAACAGCAGATCCTGTACATTTTCAGGGTCACCCGGGAGCTGATCATTCTCAGAGTCATGGTCCTCCAGCTCAGGGCACTGGGACCCGCCTTGGTCCACCATCTGTGTTGAAGACAGAGGCAAAGAATGTGTTAAACAGCTCTGCCCTGTCCCTGTTTGTGATGTGATCATCCTCATGCTGGAATAGACCATTGTTATTTTTACACTGCCTTTCACCATTAATATATTTGAAAAAACCCTTTTTATCATCCCCCACAATTCTGGCAGCTTCAACTCCAGTTGAGCTTTGGCCGCATGAATTTTCTTGCTACAGTGAGGAGCAGCATCTCTGTGTTCTTCCCATGTCCTCTGGATGCTCTGATAGCTCTTTAAACAAAGATGAAAAGTCTGGGCAGACTCATATTAGTGACAGTGCTCTAATTTATTTTCTTATTTGCTTTCACTGGGCAGACACCTGCCTTTTTTGCCTTATTTCCAAGAGGAGATCCCTGTTCAGCCAAGCTGGTCTTCTACCTCACCTGCTTGATTTCTGACATTTGGGAATTTTTGCTCCAGTGCCCTTAAGAGGGAATGTTTAACAAATAACAAGCACTGATGGACCCCAGCATTTGCACACAAACATTTTCCCAGGGGATCTTTTTCACTAATTCCCTGAGCAGCCTGAGGTTTGCTTTCCTCCTGGCTGGAGTTGAGGTTTTGCTGGCACTTTTCCTTCTGTCATCCAAGATTTTAAATTCAATGGCTCAGCAGTTGTGATGGCCCCAATTTCCTCTTCACTCATGAGATTGCCTCTGTTGACAAGCAGCAGATAAAGAAGGGCATCTTTCTGAGGCAGCTCCCTTAGGACCTGTTCTGTAAAGTTGTAATACAGGTGTTTTAGGAATCTTCCTGCTCACATTGTACCATATGTGTGGTGTTCCCAACTGATTTCTGGCAAGTAGAATTCCTCCATAAGTACAAGGGCAGTTGACATAGGAATGTCCCTGAGCTCCTCAAAGAATAATTCAACATAAGGAAGGGCAGAAGTCAGCCTGGAGTTTCCCTGCTGGTACTCACTGGGGGTAACAATCCGCCAGGAAGGGCTCACTTGCTAAGGGTGTTCCTTAGCAAGAAGAACAGAAACAGTTACTTAAATGCATACATCAGAGGTCTTTTAGTGGGACTTAAAATTTCAAATCACAAAATCCTCCCATGTGCTTTTCAAAACTTCAAAGTACATTTTCAGGAGGTAAAAAAGAAGAGTGGTGCAGAATGCTCTTGGTTCACAGCCCTTTCATCCTCCCAAGTTCATAATTAACATCCCCCAGTGGTGTGAATCCTCCCTATTTAGTACCCGTGACAATTACATGAAAAATAACTATTAGAAATGTGTGATTTGTGTTCAACTATATCTTTAGATATTCTCTTCTCCGAGAAGGAAAAGAAAATACTTGAAGCAGAGGACAGTACAAAAGACCATCAAAATTGCCACTGACAATGGATTTTGAGCTCGGCTAACAGTGGGAGTCTTTCCAAAGAGACTGCTAATGGAAGCAGGTCAACACCATAGTAATAGAGACCCAGCTGAAGAACTAAGAGGCAGGAAAACATACACTTCTCTGAGTCAGTTAAGAACAATGTCTGAAGCTGGACAGAGTCTGTCAAGTCCACCCTGACAACACACAGCCTAGAAAAGAGAAAAACCCAAATGATGCAACAGGCCATGCCATACAAAGGTGTGTCCAGGCACAGCATCCTCTACCCCTGGTGTGCCCCACCACAGAACCACAAGGCCAGAGCACCACCCAGCAGAGCACAACACATGGATTATCCATCACAGCAAACTGGACATTAATTTCCTTGAAACTGGATGCAAAAAGCAGTGGGCTGCTGGGCACTTGTGCCTGACATGAAAAGCCACTAAGCACTGAGATCTAAGAAGGCAAAATCTCAGACTCCACAGGTCAGCACCAGAAAGGAATATTTGATTTGGCTATATGGGTAAACTTAAGTTTCATGTGCTTTTTAAAGAACAAAGACACTACAAAGCCACTGATGAAGCACTCAAAAACATCTTCCAGGGAACAGAAAAAACAGAAAGTGAAGATCCCAGCCTGTTTCCAAGACTTATGCCCACAGGAAAGTGTTCTTCCAGCCGCAGCCAAAAGAAGGCTGGAAAAGGCCAATTTCATGGGTAATCAAAAAATGACAAGTAAAACCAGTGAGGCAAGCAAACTCACTGGTCAAAGCAGGAGAAACATCATCCTCAGCAAAGTTGATTGTTAAATGAGGGGGGAAAAGGACATTTTCCCAAAGGCCTACTGAGCAGGAAATTATAAAGAACAGCAACTGATGCCAGATGATTCCCACACTTTGTGTCACCCCAGTACGCTGAGCAAACCAGAGAGCACTTTTATGCTCATCCAGCGCTCTCTTTGGGATGGACTCCTTCCACCAACAGCTGCTTATCTACAGCTACTACTCTTTTGGCCCCACTGGCTCTTCTCATCACAGAGAGTGCAGAAGGTCTCCACCAATGCATCACACAGATGTTTTACCTAGGGACACACTCTAATTCCCTCTGAGTAACTTTTATGCATCATTGAAGAACATAACCACCTCAGTGGGTAACAGCAGGATGGACTAACCTGCAGCCTAACTTAGTCCTCTCCTATCAATGCAGAAATGCCTTCCTCAGCTACAGCAGTGTCCCTGCCAAGGGGTGCAGAACAGGGATGCTTTTGTGCAGTGCTTTGGCAGCAAAATGGAATGTAAGAGATATGCCCAGCTTTTAAAGGTGTTTGCTGTGGTTTTAAAGCACCAAATGTGGTGGTGCTTTTGGATCAGGTGAAACATTTGCTTTCAGTTTTAACTCTTTGGCATTGATAAAAAAGCCCTTATGGAGAGTGATCCTGAAGAAGGTCACAGTGCACATGCACCAAACTTCATAGCACTGTGATGCAAAAAAAAAACCCAATCAGAACAGATGATTCCAGTATCTTGCACTTAAAAGTGGAAGGTGGAGACAGCAAATTGGCTTACTGCTCTTTAAAGAAATCTAAATGTGCACATACTTATTTTTATTTTCAAAAGATACATGAAAAAAAGAAGAGCAAGATACATGGAAAGCCTGTGAGCTCTCAGCTTGCAAGGCACCATCTGCTCTTCAGGATATGTGGTATATGCACAATAAAGATTTAGTTTTCTGACACAGTTAAAAGCAAAACAATGTCAACACATGCCTCCTTGGAGCAGCTCTGGCACCAGTCTCCTAAATATTGGATTTCTGGGACCCAAAGAATTTAGGGCAGACTTTAAAAGGTTCCAAAACCAGACAAGAGGAGACTTACTGGGCCACAACAAGAAGGTCACAGCAGCTAATTCCCTCTAATACAACCCATCTTTTCCCTTTTTTCCAATTCATAGATTTGGGCACCAGAAGCCTATAGGGGCACAGCAACTCACTGAGGGACATTCACTCTTTATACTCAACTGTAACAACACAGCACTCAGGCTGGCCACACTTTGGGAGTGATGGACAACACTGGAACCCACCCATGGCCTTTGGCAGGGATTACTGACACCACCTAATACCAGCTGTAAACAATGACACCTGTGAGATGATGGCCACTGATAACCACTTCCTTTAGTACATCAGAGCTCTTCAAAGCCCTGTGCAATTAACACCAGAAATGGTTGGCCTCACTTCCTGACAGCTCTCTCATGGCTATATAATCACAGATCATCAGCAGACAGCAATGCAGAAGATGCTGCAAACATGGGGAGAATTTATTAAATGATTCAGAATCATAACTATGTGAGAAGAGATATTACAGGTCTTAAATCTACTAAATAAGGGCAGCATACTAGGTTAACAGGTGGACTAGATCTTAAAGATCTTTTCCAACCAAAATAATTCTATGCTTCATCCCTGGACCATCTCCTTCCTTTCTGGTATAGGGAGGAACTTCCCTGCATGACCTGACCCCACATACCACAGGTTGTGAGCCAAGAGTAACCCAGACTCTCTGTTTCCAGATTCATCACCACATGGGCTGAAGAATACCTTCTTGACACTGAATTTGCTTAAAAAAATCACCTTAATCATCTCATTGAGCTAGTTATACATAAACAAAAAGCCCTTAAAACAACATGCAAACCAGGTGGTGTCATTGTAAGTGTTGGCAGAAAATACACCTGTTAAATAAGAGAAATAAGTTAAAATTGGGGTTTGATCAGGCACCTCTCCCTCCTCTTTCTCTGTCTTTCCCAGACCTGTATTCTGCAAATGTTTTCTCAGGGCACATTCATGCCTCATATCTCTTTTCATACCTTGAGCCGTAGGCCTAAGCTCTTCACAATTTTTATTTCAGCTAAACATGTGAAGTTTTAGAGTCAAACTCCCCCAGACTTAGGGAGCCAGGACAGATTATATCTCTTCTACTGGCATGCATTTTAGTTCCTCATATGCAGAAAAACACGCAGCTTTCTCTAGAGACATAACATCTCATCATGAGACCATATGCTACCCCTTGTACCACCTCAAGCCCAAGCCTCTTTGCTCTGATGACACATTCCACATCAGCTTGTGCATTAACAAACACCCTGCACATGGGTAGCTGCACAGGACTGATGTGTTTGGCACATTACTGACTTCAACATAAGGTCAGACACAATGGCACTTAACCATTTTGTGATGGCAATGCTTTTAGAGGCAGCTGAACTCCTTTTCTTTCTTGCTTCTAAGTACAGGGTGATAAAATCCTAACTGTAAGCCACTGGAGTGCTTAAAATGACCTCACCTTTTATCACACAAACACCTTTTATCACTTGAAGAAAAACAAGAATCAGGCTGCAAATTGAGTCCTTTTTTTGTTCCTTTTATTTTCACAATAGTATTCAAAAAGCAGGTCAAGTTTAGGAGGCCCAATGATGATTCTATTAAACCACATTTCATAGTCCTGCCTACAGATGCTATTACTATCCTTAAAATATAAGGATAGTATTTTTATTCTATTTCAGTACATTATGCAAGACAAAGAAGTAGCACCTGGAATGTTACCACAAGTTATACAGGCTGATACCTTTCTGTGACAGGATTTTGCAGTTTCACATACAATATACCTACATGCCTGGATCAAGAGGTAGAACTGCTTCCAAATAATATCCTCCTCTTTCTAACCACAGCTGGTGAGACACCAAGTCACTTTGTCAGCTGCTCACCATGTAAATGAGATGCAGAGGTTAAGTAGCTTATTGAACTGAAACTCCACGGATGATCTAGTTTACCCGCTCATTAATGAGAATTTAAGAACTTTGTTCATACTTTTCCCTCCTCAGTTAAATAAAAGGCTTTGGTGACAAGCAAGGCTTAAATAAATATTGAGTCTGTTTCCTTATGAAGAACTGTACATGCCATTTCACATCCTGCTCACCTCTAAATTTGCTGTTATGGATCTACATAATTAGACTGCACATTTTAGATTAACAGTAGTAGTAGCAAGAAGCTTTACAGCAAGTAGTTCCTGTGCTTGTTTAGCAGTTTCTTTCTAAATTGTGTATCTGTACTATTTAATCTGAAGACCACAGCAAATACAGCAATTACCTAAAAAAGCTGAACATGGCTATTACATAATTCATCTTATTTAGATAGCTTCTTGCTTTCTCGGGTTCTCAGCAGGCAAACGGCACTTCCATAACATGTGGAGCTGAGCAGCAGCATACAAAACCCAAAGGGAACTACTTGCTCTGCAAAGTTTTACTGATCCTGAAAAAAAACCCAAGAACCTCATATTGTCATGAGCAAAGCCAGAAGTGCAGGGATTATATCACACTGGAGGTTATATTCCCAATTCATCTGAAGTGATAATGTACTTTCATCAAGGGAGCTGGAATCTAATATTTATTGATTAAATTAAAATGTTAATTCTAAGACAAAAGCTAAATGGAACAGCTTTGCATAAGACTTTTAGTCTAAAGGCTGTATTGAGTCACCTGTTGGGCTTGGACCACATTTGTAAAATAGTTCTAGTAAGATTGTTCCAGTCATTAAAACATCATTATAACAGCAGTTTACACCATTAATTCTTCTCTTAAATGTAGAATTCATTTTACTACAAGCCAGTTGGAACAAGTATCCCTGACACTGCTGTTTAAGCTGTTTTACTATTCATTATCATAGTCATTTCAGAAATTACTTTCCAGCAATTTCTTCTCTTTTCTCCCTATGTGAAAAAGAGAAAATGCTTTGTACTGTCCAGAGGTGGTAGAATTAATCCTCACTGATGCAATAATAAATCATTCAAAATACTGAGGAGAACTCCTTCCTTGGGATAGGGAGAAGCTGGGTCACACACCATATCAACACAACAAACATTTAAAGGATTTCATCAACAACTGTGCAGCAAAACACCATCCTAAGTCTGTGTTTAAGCACAGTAAGATATTTGAGTTGATCTAATTCACTGAGACAGATAAGGAAAACATTTTGATCAAATCTTTACTAAAGGAATCAGGTCAACTGAAATTATTCACAGAACAAGTGTATTCTTCTGTGTTTCACTGAATTGAGAAGAGATTCTGTTGCAGGTTTTAAAACGTGAGAATTAAAAATAAAATGTTCCTTAATTTCTAAAAAGTATCAGTAACTATATTTGCCTAAATGAAATATTTTTGTTTCAAGTCACATCTCACCTCAAAATTGAAAATGACAGCACTTGGAAAGTAGAAATATTTTTTACTCCTTTTCATTTAATTCTTACCTTTGTCTATGATTTCTTTCTTTTTGCCAGACTCACTATACCAGTTTGCTCATAGCATCCTGCTGATTACAAGTGCAGCATAATTTCCCTTCTGAAATACAAACTTGAAACCAGCTGACAACCAAAACCAGCTTACTGAGAAGGGGTCAGCAATAGATCAGGCAATGTCCAACTTTCTACTACCACTGTGCTCCCTTTCAGCAGAGGAAAGAGCTTTTCCACCCGGTGCCACCCAGGAAAATGCTCCAGGTACATCGTTTCCTGACACAGCCCAAGGAGGAAAAAACTTCTGACATTGCAGGAAGTTTTTCCTTGTCTGAGTTATCCCTTGGAGCCTAAGCCAAATATTTAATAAAATGAGATTGTAAAAGAAAAAAAAAATTAAAACCCCCATTTCTCTTATCCCACATGAGAAACAACAGTGCCTGAGAGCCCCTTAATTTCAAAATTTTCACAGTTCAAGGGTGAGAGTTTACATTTTTTGATTCCCAGGGAGGCTCCTGCCTTCCCTAGCAGACACCTGTCTTTCAAACCAAGACAATCCTTTAACTGAAAGACATCCCTAAGGAGACCATATGGCATCCTCTTTGCTAGTGTTCCCTCAGTACTTCCCTGGAAAAAGTGCCTATGGCTCAGGATTGAAAAGAAAACATTGACCAAGCGTCTTGTCTGCACAGAATTAATACCAGGGGAAAAAAAAATCAAGTTTCACCTCCTGGACTTTTGAATACTAGGTTTGGATAACAGCAAATCTTTTATCAGGCCTACACAATCTGAAGGAACAGACAGTCTGCTGTTCCCATTTCCCCCTGTACAACTGACCCAGATTTGCAGGAGGCTGGATTGTTACTGGCAGTGGCAGAGCCTGCAGCCATCCTCTGCCCCACAGCCTCCTCCTCGCCTCTAACAACACTGCCAAAGCTGACATTTGGGGATGTCATTGGGGCCCTTTTTCTACTCTGGCACCTCACAACAATGCCACTTCCTGTTCTCTTTTAAATCACATCTATCCCTAACTTGCCTTTTCAAGGTCATTAGCAGCAAAATTGCCAATACACTGCTTTCTGTCTAGGTTGTCTTGCCAAGGGGACGCTCATTTGTGTTGACTCCATTCCTGCATTATCTGGCCTACATACATCTGCAATGTATCACCTCATTTGGAGCACGTGCAGACAGTCCTTACTCTGGGCTCCGGCTTGTTGAAATACTTCCAGTGCATGAATTTATTTGCCTGCTTGAGTCTGACAACAGGCTGTGGTTGTTATTTGCTCTTTGCTCATGTGGCTGATTCACCTTTCATGGGGTGGCAGACGCTAAATGTTTCTCATTTTTAATGCCACAATAGGTTATGACTAGGTATCATAAAATTTAGTCTGAAGTCAACAGGGGTACAAACCTGCCCAACTGTACACAGCTTTTGAGCCAAGCCCTTCTTTAAGAACTTAGTAACTCTCTTCTGTTTACATCAGGCAGCAGCTCCAAGGCTTTACTTTTCAGACCTTGATTAGCTATTCATTAACATGGCAAAGTCCAAGTCATTCAGCGCAAAAAAATGTTCTTTTTATCTTACAGGTCAAACTGAGAAGAACTAATTTCCTGCTTTGTGAAGGCTCTTTGAAAACAGCAGCACTGAATAACCATTAAATCACAGCCAACAGAAGCTTTACAGGAAACATTTTTGTACATGAACACAACACTGAAGGATAATGGATCTCCATAGAGCCAGCAAATCCTGCAGAGGTAAGAGATGTTTTACCTAGACAAACAGGAGATGCCAGAACATCATTTTGGAAGAGAAAACAACAGAAAAGAAACCCAGTAATACAGCACAGAGACTACAGCATTGCAGGGATCCATGACGTGACACAAAATGAAAAGGCAGGTTGGCTGTGCAGTGCTGCACCACAATACCATGCATGTCACTGCAGCACAATACAGAGGACCCAGTCCCTGACAGCATATCACCAAACACCAGCCTGACCCAATTGATTGCCACCTCCTCAAGAAAGACTGCACACAGCCCCAGATGAGTTCTGTGGAACCACTGGACAAATAAGTGAAGGAAACCAACATTTTTTTCTCCCATGCTTCTAGCCAACCTGCATTCTGATAGCCATAATGCTGCAAGGAGAGAACTCCTCCTAGTGAAGAGCCAGGAAGAAGAGGAAACTCCCACAATCCAGCTGTTGTTAATGTCTGATGTTAAATAGAGAGAGATTTGATAATGCAATGTTTTACATCATGAAACAAGAGCCAATGAAAAATGGTTTCAAGGAGTAAGGACTCCAGAAAACATTATTTCCCTGTTCATCCTAATACAATTCAGTAAGATCCTAGCTAAAATTGCTGTTTCTCATTTTTACTACTCTGAATTTAAATATGCTAAGCAAAATGCATAATCTAACCATTTTCTATTTAAATTATTTAAAGAAAAAAACAAAATGAAGGGGACACATGAATTGATTTCATGAATCAGTATTCTAGACTGACCAATAATAATTTTCTCTTAAAAAAAATCACCAAATATTAGTGGCAATTTTTTCCAGTGTGCTCCCTCAAAAAGAAAAATTCACTTCTGTCATAATTCAGCATTTCCTCAAGGAAACAAAAGTTGAGATCTTAAGTTTTCCCTCCTATGCCCGCCTTACCTTAATAACTCACCTCTCTTACCCGTCAGTGAAGGCTTAACTTACCAATTTCCTCTGAGAACTCTTACTATCACTTGATGCTTTATTCACTTCCTACAAAGTATACTCTTAAAGTATATTTTTATTCACAGTGTTTTAGTACTTCTGCAGCTTTGTTTCATTTTCTCCCTTGTGTGATGCAGCCTTCTTCTCAACACCTCTCTCAGCTCTGAAAGAGATGAAAGCTGAAGGGAAAGAAGCATTTTTGCAGAGTCTAGAGTGACTGGGGATGCCTGGGAGGAAATTAAATGAGTTTCTGCAGTGATCAAAAATACCACACTAGTTATAGTTGCCCAATATAAAGCAGTTGGATTTTCCCTGACGAGCATGAAAGAGGGAGCACATGCTTAGAGAGAGCTACAGACCACTGGTTTTCTCTGGGCTTCAACACAACTGCACAGAGCATCATGCAATCTGCTTAGATGAATCCACAAACAGGAACTTGGCAGAAATCTGCTGAAATTCCCCATAAGAAACAAGGTGTTCACTGTAAAATGGATGAGGTATCACTCAAACTTAAAAACCCATATGGATTGCCCCCAGGTGTAAAAAACACGAGCTGTTTTCTCCATTGTAAGGTTGTTCTCTCATTTTGCTTTCCCACATCTCCCATGGAGGCTGGGCCCCACTGTGCTAATTGCTGTATAGAAACCTCAGCACAGAAACACAGCCCCTCTTCCAAACAAGTGATACTCCTGATTGCCTCAATACCATAGGCAAATGTGAGCAAAGTTGGCAGCACAAAGATCAACATGCAGTGAAACCCAGTGGTGACCCACACCACCCTCATGGCGTTGGATGAGTCAACCATAGCATTTGGAAAAGTATTAACACAATTAAGTGTTAAAATGCATAAAGTGACACCTAAATTTTAATGAAAGAAATGCCCTCTGGATGTCAGAAATCTTAGAGTGACCCTGTCATTTTGGAGGTTTAAGTTGCTACCTAATGTTTTGAGTTTTCAAGGATGAAAATTCCATGACTGCTATATTGTACTGTAGGCAGAAACCCTGGAAAGGGTGCAAGGAGGACTGAAAACCACAAAAACTTAAAGATAAAAAAGCAGGAAAAGTGAGAAAACATCCCATGCAAACATTCTTTTTACTTTAGCAGTGGAGGATGTTGTTTTGCAGATCTCTCTTCTTTTATGGAGCAGAAGGCAACAGACCCACTCAACAATCTTTTAGACAGTAAAAGACAGTAGCAGCTGTCTTATTTCTTGAAGCAAGGCAAAAAAGCAATTGAGATGGAATGAATCTGCTGTTATGATTGCCCATGCCTGTTTCTTGAAAGAATGAAAAATCAAAAAGCAAAGGGAAAGAGGTTCTGCTTGAGGCAAGCTGCTTTCTTGCATGCAGCCTCCTATCCTGAGGCTAGAAGGTACAATGCCTAGGCTTAAACCTCCTCCAAAAGCTAGACACTGTTTAGCTGCTTTGTGGTCATGAGCTCATAGCAGTGTTAAAAAAAGTCACTTGAAGGTTTATGAAAGAAATCAAAGAGGTCCAAAGGGAAAAAGAAATAACATGGAGAAAGATGAGGAGGTAGGCAGGAGTTCGAGGATAAAAGGGCAGTAGGTCTCAAGCAAGTTCTCTGCAGCTGATTAACCTTACCCAAACACAACCCTCCCAGCCACAAGGGGGGAGAAAATGGGGCAGACTGCAGATGCTCTAAAGAGGGAGAGATTTAAGAAACAGCTTAAATGTTTACAGAGGGCAACAGGGAGGAACACAAGTAACCCATGTCTTGACAGCCTGGTAATAAGTCAGATAGCACTGGTGTCATCCATGGAGGGAAGAGAAGGGAGGTTTGGGTGATTAGCCTTATCTGTGTTAAATTTAATCTGACCGAAATATTCAAAGAGAAGTGGCAGTGGCAGAAATGGAGGAACTGGTGGAAGAAGACATAAAAAAACCAGAGAAAACTGCAAATAAATCTTCCCTGGGGATCACTAGAAGATACACCACATCTGCTCCACTGTCCTCACCCTCAAGAATCCTTTCCCTCAGCAATCTGCAGCTCAAAGCCATTGCTGCTTTCCTCTCTTTAAAGCCAGTTCCATGCCTCCCACCCATGCTCCTGCCTTCTCACACTGGGAAGGGCTGGCCAGCTCCGCCACTGAGCACAGGCACTCACACTGTTTTATAATGTCTGTGGGTCACAGGACTGAGTAGAAAACAACAACTTCAGCTACAGCTTTGCACTAATATACATATAAATAAAAGTTTTCTTTCAAAACTCCATGAGGAGCTAACAGCTTGCTAACATGCAAGACTGACACAGTCCTACAAATACCAACAGCAACTCCTCAACTTAACTCTGGCACTGTACAAATTTGCACCCTAACCCCAAAGTTACATTACAATAATTTCTCAGCAAGATTTTTATTTTAAATTATGTCATAGCCTGTCTAGTGATATGAAATCACAGATAATACGCATATTTGCACCATATTTTACACCATTATCCTACAAGAATGATTTCTGCATCATAATAGATTCATTAGCCTCCCCTCAAACTATTTAACGCAATTTCAAATTGTAACAGAGTTGTAATGATACTGGAATAGGCTGTCCATACACTTGCATTGAAATAGGACTGATACAATAATCACCATTCCTCAAGCTACTTACACTAAGTATCTACAGACTTATACAAAAATTTGCCACTGAACTCCAGCACTCAGTAGATTTCCAGCACTCTTTTTCATTCTGGTTACCTTTTTAAACCTATCTATCCCCTCACCATAATTCAAATGGAAATATGGAGGACAGTTGAAGCCAGAAGGTATGTATCCAGTTCCAGTGCCAAGGAAATACATATTGTAATCATAGCACAGGCACTGCATATGATCACCCCTCAATGAGCCTGCATTTGCTGTTTCATTGGCTGTATCATTAAGAGCAAAGGGAGAGAATCTTACACCAATCAGTAACAAAGGTATGCATGATTAGAGCCACTTAAGCTCCACCTAAACATAAAGAAATAATCTAAAAGTAATTAAAGAATGGGAAGAAATCAGGGAAGACTCCTTCATAACTTCTGGGATCAGCTGAAGGGTTGAAGGTGCCTTCTCCCTCTCAGGCACCCGCTGGGTAAGACCTGTGGTCTGTGTACTGAATGACTATCTCAAGCTCACATTTACCAGGGATTACAACTCCTCTGTATATCACTTTCAATACTTTTTTGCAGTCAGATGTTGTCACTGGCAAACCTTGAGCCTTAACAAGTCACAATCTTCTATTACCAGTGTGTGTAATAAAGAGTGTTATTCTGTAAGCTGTGTGACTCCTTCACAGGCGCTGGCAGTCACCAGAGGGGGGGAACCCACAAGACTTGGCATCTGATACCCCTTCTCCTACAGGTACCACAGAAAGGAAGTAGGGGTGGGATTTTCTGCTGTCCCCACCTGCAAATATCCTTTTAACAAACCTCCATAAAAATACAGTCACTGAAGATAACAATCCAGCAAGCTGTGGTACATAACACTGTTCCAGCCCCAAAGCTTACTTGTTCAAGCTGTTACAGCAGCATTTTTCCTTAGAAACTTACCTAGTTTTATGTATCTATCCAAACATTGGATGTACTCCTACTTTAAACACTTCATTATAGTTGTCTTTCAGCAAGACACTTGCAAGAACAACAAATGCAGTTTTCCCAACATCATTCTTTTCATTAGCTAACATGAGATGCTCTGAGACAAAAGCCAGCAGCGGGACATACTCAGAAGCAGCTATAACACGTATCCAGGTTTTAAGGAACAATTTAAGTTTGTCTGCAAGATTCTGACTTGTAATTCTTTGCTTCTTTAAACATCCAGAGCCACAGCATCTACTTCACATTCACTACTGCCCACTTCAAAAGGCAAAGGAAACCAATGGGTAACATTCACAATTTCAAACCCAACAGGTCCCCAGAGTCAGGCAAAGGCTAAGCACAGCAGGTTGTAGACACAGATTTTTCCTCTCCACAAGCTTGCTCCTCAAACACCCAGAATTGTTCAATGACTCAGGAATTAATCAAATCCTTGAGCACGCTCATATAAAGTACAGAAGTGGCTGAGAACAAATTAATTTGGCCTGTGGTATCCAGAGAAGGAAAACTTTGCACTGTAATAACCTCTCTTTACATGTAAGGGCACAGGGTGAATCTGTCACCTAATGACCCTTTTTACTTGGTTAATGGTAGCAGATGAGGCAGCCCTGAGGTGTTATTGCTCTCAAATGCATACCCACCACCTCTACTGCATCCCAACAGTGGTTTTTGCCTTGGCTTTTGCTATCCAGCAGCTACAAATCACTAAAAATCACTAGGATTTCCTTGCAGGATTTAGGAATTCTCCACACCTAAACAGCTTCTAGGACAACACAAACCTTGGTCAAACACAAAAGCATCTGAAGTATACATGCACCCTTGTAGAAAACAGTCTCAGTGAGCTAAAGTTACATATTTCAAAAACTAAGTCAACAAAAACCTCTTCTAACTTACTGCTATCAACTTCACTAGAGGGCACAGACTTGTTCAAAGGGAAGACTTTTACCCTTGTAGCTTTGGAAGCAGAGAGAGATGCACTCAGGGAATCCCATAAAGTGAATAACTATCCCCAGCGTTGGGACTGGGATGTGATACAACATCTTTCTCAAAACATACAGGTAACAGAGTGCTGTGGAGAGACTCAGGTTTGTAATAAACACTGGTTAGAGGGAACACTGATTTTGCTTCTCTCACTAAACAGCCACTCCATAAATTTGGACTGAATCACCTCTCTGCACTTTATGTACAAATGGAACCCCACATTACTACCAAGAGGAACAGTGAATATGTACAGTGGCTCACTTGGAAAGAGTTAGAATACCAATTCAACTGGCTTTGTTAAGGAAATCAGTATCTGGTCTACCAGCATGGCAGGTTGGGAAAAGCTTTAATGAAATAAGGCAGGAGCTTCTGATAAATATATTCCTCACTGTCTCAGTCTGACTAATACCTTTCAGCTTGCCCTTACCTAGATAACCTTGTGAAGCTGTCTGGTGAACTCTTGGTGTAAGTATGCCTTGAGGCCATTTGAGCCATGAAGCAGTCCCAAACTGTTCTGTTGAAATCTTACTAACCTTTTCTAGCATTCTGTGTCTAATATGTGCCAGTTTGAGGTTTCACATTCTTTGAACCAAAAATCAAGATTTCTACATTTTTTTAATTTTTTTTCCAAACACTGAATTCTTACTTGCTATTAATGAAATGATGGAAAGTTAGTATTATTACAATAAATGGACACCAGGTAGAGCTCTAGGGGCATTGCAAGGCTACATTCTCCTGTGCCAAAGAGAGCCATCTCCAGGACATTGGCTGCTTCCCCTTAACCTTGCACAGGCTGTCAGTGACTATATTTGCTTAAAAGTACTTACAACATATGGAAACAGCCTGTGCTCAAAAAAACCCCCAAACCCCACATATGGCCCACAGTTCATCCCAACCACTTCTTTCTCCAGAGGGACCCAAAGGCCGTAAAACAGGATCAAGGGCAGCATTTCTACAGCAAGTAAAGGAAAGCATGTATCCTCTTGCAGCTGCAAAAACGTTTCACTGAATTTGGATCATCAGAAGATGGCAACAGCTCCCCCAGTAACTCAACAAGAGCTGCAGAGGCACGCAGGAATACTGTGAGGAAAAAGCAGTGTTCAATGGGGCAGCACACAGAGCAAGCTGCAGGCACAGCAAGTTGGTTTTGGACCCAAGGACAGCAGGGTCAGCTGTTGTTAAAAAACTATGCATTTGCTCTTCTCTAAAAGGGGCTCTCACAAAAAAAATTATTTTGTGCTAAGGTCATGATGTGAACAACACAGACATTTTTTAGACATAATTAACATATCATTCATATCATGTGAATTCATCAGTGTTTGTGGTGATGCTTGTAAAGAATTCAGAGAATTTTCTACGGGGCTGCAGAGCAATACCAGTAACTTTCATCCTTTTCATTATGAAAAGCCAAGTGCCCACCACTAAAATGAAAAGCAACTTGGTGCAGACAGTGAAGATACAACCTTACTGAGAAATTCAACTCACAAATCTTAAAACAGTTTAATCTTACAGACTGCTGCCCACATTTCCATGTGAATTAAAAAAGGCAGGACAACAAGAAAAAGCAAGCCCACCAAAGAATGTTGTGCACACTCTCTCCTTAACATACTGCCACACAAACTGACTCCAATTAAGGAGGTCAAGATCACAAGGGCAGACACAGAGCTGCACTTTTCTACTAATCAGTCCCAGGTGCCCTGACAGCTCCAGCAAAGTCACATCTCTCAGGCTATTCATGGAAATCTGGAAATGAGAAAAAATTACCCAAGAGGTAGGGGGAAAAGGTTTTCTCACTTGCTCAGAGCTCCACATACTTGCTTTTAATCCTCCCTCTTGGGCTGGGTTATTTTCCCAACCACTGTCACCCCTGCACACTCTCTGTCAGGGACTTTGCAGAGGGACTTCCATACTGGCATCCCCGGTTGCTCCACTGCCAATGCCCATTTCTCTATTCCTCACTGCTCAGCCTGATCCCCTCAGCTCAGAAACAACCACCAGCTCCCCTACCTCAGCACTATTTTTCTGCTTTTACCAGTTGTACTTTCTTTTGCAGTCTTCACAGGTTTTCCCCACTGACCTTTCTTACTCCACTCTGATTCAACAGCACACATTTCAAGGCACAAAATCTGCCTAATGAACATGAGGAGAGTCAAGAGCCAAAATCAGTAGCTTTATTCTGGAAAGAACATTGATATGAGAAACTCTCAGAGTACTCAGGCCCTCAGGCTACATTTCCTAGTGAAATTCCCTACAGTTACTGTCAGAAAACCTGCTCTGTGCTTTATGGAAAGCCTATTCTGCTGTACAGAAAGACCCCAACAGTAAAACAGCTTTAAACTCTCAGACTCCCACAGCAGGTACCAGGTCACACATGACCACAAGCTGCTGGGTGAGCATCTTTAGCACAAGAAGTTCTGTTAGTTTTTTCTGGGCCCATATTCTCCAAGCTGAAGGTAAATACATGTCTTGATACAATATGAACTTCACAGGGGCTGGGAAATCACTGATGTGCCCAAGTCACATGGCCCTTACTAAAGCAACACCATCCATGTGTGTTTGTTCCAGGTAAGGAACCTGGCCCACATCACCACCAGGACATGGATCTATGTCTGACTGCAGGAGATGCCCAGATGATTCTGTTCCCTTTGCTCTGTTCCAAATAAAGCATTCTTTTCAAGTTAAAAATCTCTGCTTCAAGGAACCCAGATTTCATTCTTCTTTTCATCGTGGCTCATACACTTGCTTCATTCCTTATCCTCAGGTATTTTCTGCTTTTTAAGTTACAACAAGCCAGCTTTTAAAACTTTTCAAAAGCCACTTCTGATGCAGTAGGTAGTTTTCTTTTGTCTATAACACAAAAGTCTTCAAGTTTAGTTCCATCAGTGTATCACTACAGAGAGGAAGGCTTGAATCTAACAAAGGCTCCAATCTCCTTCACTCATATCCAGCAATTAGCAGATGTAAAACTAGCAGATATTAAAAACAACATCATTTCTAAGTAAGCCTTTCCACACTTACATTCACATGCAGGAATTAATTTGGAAATTTAAACTTAGTACAGCCTCATAGTTCTGGCTGCAGGAACACTTATGTTGGTTCACCACCCTTTCCTGATAGACACCACACCATCATGCCTCTTCCAAACATGTACTGCTGCCCTCAATTCCCTCTCTGGTACAGCAGAATGCTTTTCAAAGAAAGAATTCTTTATATCCAAAACACTGCTGCCAGCTTAACCAAAGTGGCACCAAAGTGTCACCTCTATCACATGCTCTACAGCTCCCCATGCATTTTAAAGATTATTTCTATCATAGAAGCCTCTGCTGTTTCCAGCCAAGGCCTTGAATGAACACATTCTCCCCAGCAGGCTGGCCCAGAACCAAAGAAACACAGGCTAAATACACGAGGCAGAAGAAGAAAGGAGAAAAACACAGAAGTGTGAGGTCAACAGCAAAATCAGGGACAAAGCCTTTTCTCACAAGTCAGGCACAAGTGCCTTTATCAGCACAGCCCTCTTTTGCCTCGTGAGTAAAAGGCCTCTCTGGACTGCACATGTTCTGCTACTCAGGGAATTTACTCATTTGTTTCTACATTCCGTTCTGCCACACTAACTGCTTCCTACTCTTCACTTCAAAACAAGCACTAGTTTCAAGGTGCCAATCCACCCCATTTCCTCCCATGAGGACAGAGACCTCTTGTTTATCTCAGTACTGCTAGATTATCCTCCTTCAGCAACTCCTGTGTTTACCTTTTCCTATTCAAGCAATTTTACTTTAATATTGCAGTTCATTAAATCCCATATCTAATACTGGATTATTTTATGCCCAAGTTAAGGAAAAGAAAATTCCCAATAAAATTTGTAAAACTCTGTCTGAGGGCTAACAGAAGGTTTCAGATATCTTACGTATTTTTATGGTTTTGAGAACCAGCATTTGCAAACTGTCCTACCTGAGATCAGTCACAGGAAAAGATGACAAACTCTTAGCCCCTTCCCAATAAACCCATCCATGTTTGGAAAGGAACACACACTATGGCATATGCTGATACTCTGCTTTGTCTTTCATAAACATTAAGTCTGACCAAACAATTTACTGCTTGGTGTAAATCCACCTCCTGCCTTTTGGGGTACAATAGAATGCCTTGTTGTTCACTAAAGCTTTTTGGGGCAAGCTGCATGTGCTGATGGATTATTTCTAGGACACCACTGAAAACTCATCCCTAAAACTACATGCAGGAACTCACTGGCAAGCTCCTCCCTCTTAGCAAGAGACTCCTCCAGGGACAAAGATCCCACAGACTCTCCTGGAAACAGAAGTGATGACAGCTTTTTGTGACCCTTCTTGAGAGCAGTCCCAGGCAGAGCCAGGGGAAAGTCCTATTGCTTGAGCACCTGATATTCCTCCTGAGTAGCACTAGGAAAAGCCACAGAAATTACACAGAGAGGAAAAGTTCATGCAAAGCAAAACCAGAAGGAACAGGGTACATGCAAGGGAGATCTGCCCAGAAATGCCAGGGGTTGTGGGGTATAGCTTTGGGAATGACCTTAAAAAAATCACTGCCTGTAATAACAGAGTATACACTGTCAGGTAGCATTTAACTTCAACAGCCCTATCTTCTTATAAATCATACATAAACCTGGAGCCCCTCATTTGAAGCTCTTGCCCCAAAACAAGGGTTTCTCCAATTTCATTTTTGACCACCATGAATCACCACAACTCATCTCATTTTCCCAATATGATAAAAAAGCTTCAGGTAGCAGAGGTAAGTAATCCACCATGGCAAGAGGTGAGATGGGACCTCAAAGTATGACAACATCAGGGAGATCTCAGCAGTATTGACTGCACCTGCTTAGAGCACAATGGCTCCACAGTGGCCAGAACTGCCCATTAGAGAGTTCTGCCACCACAAATTTTAAAAGATTCTTTCCTTTACAGTTATTTTACAAAAGTTAAGGGGAAAAAAATAAACCTGTTCTCAACTCATTAAGGGATTTGAAATAAGACCACTTAGCCCTTTAAAATTCGTGACCGTATTTTGCAGAACAGGATGAAACTCAGCATCCAGGAAACAATTTAAGAAATCATAGAAGAACTCTACTTTCATTTCCTGTTCTAAAAATCCAGCTGTCCAGTTGCATCAACTCAGGTTTGCTGTTTAATATATGGGGACACACTGAGGAAAAAATAGTTGGAAGTAAAAGTAAAAAAATAACTTCAGTGAAATCACTCTCAGGTACATTAAATCTTTGCATACATAGGTACATTTACAGAAGCTACTTTATCAGCATCAGGCAACCAGATACTCCTGCTAGCAACCTGTAAAGCTAACACAATCTTATTGTAAAATAGAGTTCCGGAAGACACAATTAAATAGCTGTTTGTACAGATTAATTTAAGTATATTTCCTCTTCTTATTCACCATGCTCCTCTGATCTTATGAGTTTTTGACACCAATATCATCCACATTTATCACTTTGCAACATCCTACTGTTGTTAACTAGAAATGCAACTATTTTTCTGGGAACGATAGAGCCAGTCTGGAAAGCCTTCACTCAAGAGTTACACCTGATCCAATTCCCACTACTGGAAATAATCACACAGAAAAAGCAAGTTGTATTTGGTGTAGAGACAGTCTGTGTCCATAGAGTAACTAAGAGTTTGAAAAGCTTTTTCAAAAATACTTTCTGGTCCATTAGCTGCAAAGCTCAGTTCAACTGATACCACCAAGCAAAGTCATAAAACACACTCAGGTTTCCATGAGAAAAACTTTAAACTGAGCAACACCAAATTATATTAAAAACAGTGGGATCCTAAAGCAGACACTCCTTTGCCCAGATTCACACTTGGATTAACTTTTCTAACCTTTTTTTTTCAGCTTTGGTTAGTGTTTGACAGTAGTTTACAGTAACTGGACAGCAATGTTCACTGCCAGGTGGACAATAAAATCTCACAAGTGCTCCTTCCACCCCAATACAACTGTCTCTCAAAGTGACAGCATATTTCCCCTCAGGAGGGATTAAAAGTGCCCATCTTTGGTGCCAGGCAGTAACAGAGTACATCTCTCCAGCCTCTGTCCCTCCCATGTAAACCTGACCCTTTGGCAGACTGAGGGTGGCTGTTTTTCTCAGACTGGGACAGAACAATGACTCTGGGCAACAGCCACCTCTCCTACATACACCCATTTGAATTGCATGAGATTGTGCATACAACATACAGAAACATACACATGTATTTTGTATGCCACAAATACCTGTCTGTAATGGACAGCAGGCCTCCTGTTTCATTTCAGGTTATTGTATTATTAGCTTATTCCAGCTGTTGTTGCGGCAGCCCCTGTGTTAGAGGGTAGAAATGAGCCAAGACACAGATTTCTTGTTTGTCACAGCAGGAAAAGGGTCCTGGTTTACTCCTCTTTACAGCTCAGCCATCCTGACTCCAACCATTCACTGACCCTGGCTGCAGCAGCTCCTGCTGTAGGGTTCCCCTGCAGCCTCTGACTGCTGGGTATTTCCTGCTGAACTCTGACTGCAGGGATCAGTTTGCAGCCTCTGAACCTGCAGCTTTTACCCAGCCAGACTGTGACTGCAGGTTCCAACAACAGGCTCTAAACACAGACCCAGACTGACCTCACAGCAGGGATTCTCTCTCCTCAGGATCTTGCTTCATGAGCCTCCCGTTCCTTCTTCTTCAAGGTTCCTCCTCCTTCATGATTCTCCCTCACCAGCTAACCCACTCCATTTTATCACACTTATCTTTACTGGCTACAGCTGTGACTCATCAGTGGCGAGGCTGTATTGGATAATTAACACAGCTGTTACTGATCAGGGCTGAGGTCACCTGTATTCCCTCCTCCTACAAGCTACTTTACAGAATTTATTATTAGTGGTAGTTTGTTTCTCAGCTCTTTTCCACTACAAAAAAAAAAAAAAAAAAAAAAAAAAAAAAAAAAAAAAAAAAAAAAAAAGGCATTTCTGCATGAGCAGCATGTCTGTCCATAAACCCCTATAAACAGATCAAGTGTTTAATGGAAGATGTTCATAAGAACTGCACTCAGCTACATCACAAATTGCCTTACCTGTCCCCCCAGGAGACAGACTGGCTTTGTATTGGGGTTCAGCATAGAGAATGAAGCTAAAAGCTTTTCTTCTAGATTGTAGGCTTTGTTGGTCTTAAAAACAACAGCAGCTGCAAACAGCCCACAGAGCTGTCTTTGTCAAGGGATGCAAACTTTGGCCTGGAATTTAGATTGGGCAGAGTCACAGAGTCACCCTTTTGTAGCAGCTGGTGTAAAGCACAGCAGAGCTGCTGTACAACTGCAGCACAAACAGGCAGCAACAAGATTTTGAAGTTTTAAAGGATAATTTTGTCAGTGCCCCAGCAGTGACATAACACTCTCTAATGGGAATCTGCAGATCTGGAATCCCATACCACTGTCATGACCTCTTAAGAAACAAAGGAGAGAAAAAAGGAAAAGGAAAGTAAAAAATAAAAGTTCAAGCTTCCAAATTCCTCACCCACTTGGTAGGCACACATGGGAACAGTCTGGGGAGCCACCCATGCTCATGGAACCCAGCCAAAAAGGAGGGTGACACTATACCACTCCTTTGCCCCCCAGCACACACACACAACTGTCTTTTCACTATGCTAAATACACAGGACAGGAATATTTTAAAAAGCCTTCCTTTGCCAAGCTTCTCTAGCCTCCTCAGGAACTCTCCAGGAAATAATGTTTCTTGTAGTCCTTCTGCCTGTCACATTTACTTTCGAAACACATCTGTATTCTTAATCCTTGCTTCACTTCTCTTGGAGTAGACTGCAAAGCAGAGGGAAGTGCCACACTTGCAAAGTCCAATCTTCTGCAAAACAACACCACTGAGCACATTTTTGTAATATTACTTGACAGAACCTGAAGTACTAAGGCCTGAACAACAGGCCCTAAGCAAAAGTGATCTACAGGTGATCCTTCCAACCAAATCTTAAATATCTACTCACTCATTAGCAAAGTATTGTTATATGTGCTCATTTATTGGCAAAACATGTTTCACCTTTGCATATCTAGAAACCAAGTAAGGCCACACCTGGCCTAACTAGGGGGGCACAGGATCAAAGACAACTCCCTGGTCCCTCCTTGAGCCCTTCCTAGGCTTTGGGAGAAAGTCAACAGGGGAATGAAACAAGAAATTATATCAGCTTGTTTCTTTAACAGTATAAGAGCTGGGCTACTATTGGAGCAAAGCTGGGGGAACCTCGTGGCCTGCAAAGGTGGACACAGTGCAGGATGTGTTACCCTGGTTCTCCAATCCTTCAGTGTGACAGCTTCCCTCAGCTGATGTTTATCTGACTTGGATGATGTATCTTTATTGGGATAATTGGTGATGTGTCTGTCTTAATCACTACAGGCATTCTTTCATGGTAAGGGTTAGGTGCATTGGTTAGCTTATCTTTTTCATGATTCTTTGCAGTTTCACATTATAGAAAATTACACTGTTCCTTAAGTTGGTGTCTGTGTCTCTGACCCCACCCACTGGCAAATCAAAGCCACGCTCATGAACCAAGAGAGGAAATTTAATAGAAAGTTTGTTGGGTTTGGTGTTTTTTTCATTAATTAATTAAAAGGACTCAGAACTGAAACAGCTGAATTTTCTCTCCAGAAACTGTCTCATACCCTAGTGATAAAGTACTGAAAAAACATTTTAGGGATTAAAGTTGCTAAAAGAGAAAGTTAATCTGTTAAGGAGCTTCTGCAGATGTTTTGCATCATATTATGAATTATTTCCTTAAATTATGTCCTTAAAGAAATATTTCCTGAGTATGCCTTAAGCTGCTTGGTGAAGAAAAAAACACCCATCCCCAGATTAATTACTCTTTCACCTGTGGCTGCAGTGGAGAACACTACACTGTCCTACAATACCACAGACATCCAAGTGGTTTTCCACAGTACATACCCTGTACAGAGCATAACAAATGCCAACCAAGAATAAACACAAAGACATGAGCCTACCCAGCTGGAAGACCAAAACAAGCTGAGTACAAAGAAACACTGTTTCAAAAAGAAATCTCAGCAACAGAGATAAATGGATCCAAAGTCCTATGTTGCTCACACATATTTCAGTAGAAGGGAACTCCCTCTTTGGGCTAGCAGCTGGCTTGGAGCATCAGCTGAATGCAATCACAATAACATAGCTCCCAAAGGAAGGCAAAGAGATGTCACAAAGGCAAATATTACAGTTAATCTTCCATCTTAAAATCAATGGTGTAAGAAGTGTAGATAAGCTGTGCATACCTAC
The DNA here is from genome assembly GCA_016584745.2 of Phylloscopus trochilus trochilus. NCBI lineage: Eukaryota > Metazoa > Chordata > Aves > Passeriformes > Phylloscopidae > Phylloscopus > Phylloscopus trochilus. Next base: position 33,979,534 of record WQNJ02000014.1, read on the forward strand.
ACTGCACAGGTAAGGAACTTACTATAACACTTCCTCAAACTGCAGCATTCGGTTCTAAAGAACTGTTAATTTCCTCTTTGTTTATGTTTCCATTAAGAAATTTACTAATCCTAATAAAAAACAAGAAGTTCTTCATGCAGGACAGCTTCCCCTGGAGTTGTGTCACAGGGTGTTGTTTTCCTCTGAGCTCCAGTAAGAAGGAGCAACTTGTTCAGCAACTTGTTTTTCCCAACGGAAATCCCTTCCCAGATGCTTATTCTCAGAAAAACTTGGTTGTTTCTTTACATAAAGATGGAAAGCAAGACTGATGGTAGGGACAGAGGGACTTGCTGCCTGAGTCCAAGGCTTGATAACTCTCCACAAACCAAACAAGCATCTGCTTTTCCCCATGTAGAGTCTCTGCTAAGGCTTTAGCACACCATCCCCTGCTCCATGGATCAGCAATACCTGGATTACCTGTCCCTGATCTATCTTTATCTAACATCAATTTCCCTTTTCCAGCACACAAACTTTTACAGTCCCCAGTAGGAACAAACTCTCCAGTTTCACTGAACTTTGTGAAAAAGACATTCTTTGCCCCAGACCTGCCAGCTGTTTCATGTTACATTCCCAGCTTTTGTATTAGGAGAAATTAAGAATGCCCTTCCATCTCATTAAACCAAGTGCATGCACAGATTATTATAAAGATTACTGATCTTGGTATATAGGGAAAACAAGAAATTTTCAAAGTTTCGTGCTGTGATTAGGATTCCTCTGGTGTATTTGATGAGCTTAAGGTAACTCCCTCTATAGAGCTTCCTTTTTTCCCCTAAGTTTACATCTCTCCTCCCCACACTGTGGAAGTGCTGCATCCAAGAGATGCAGCTGGGATCAGAACCCTGTACTCTGCCCAGGATCCAACCACCCAAGGACAGCAACTGCCTGGAGAGGTTACAGTGACTTTGAGGGAAGAAAACAAGACTAAACATTCAACATTCTTATATGTTAAACTCCATTCTGAAGTCAAACATCACAACTATATGATACAGGTTTTATTTTTACAACAGCATATCCCTGAGAAATAACCACAATCTCCAGAAGCTCTTTCAATACCATATATTTGGGCTGAGGAATTTTATGTTAATCTATTAAATATTTCTTAGGAAGAAGAAGGAAGAATCATAGAACCCCAGAACGGTTTGGGTTGGGAGGGACCTTAGATACCATCCTGTTCCAACTCCCCTGGCAGGAACATCTTCTACATCAGGTTGCTCCAAGCCCTGACCAATCCGACCTTGAACACCTGCAGGAATTGGGAAGTGGCTGTATTATCCAGCTTGCCACAGCATTAGCTGTAGTATTTTTTCATTAATAATTATGAACCAGGAAACAGTCTAGGATCACCATGAAAAATGTACTTTCTGCTTTACACAATTTTAAGCAGAAAAATCTGTGTCTTCCACATAATTTTGCCACCACCTTTTTATGTTAGTTTTCCTGAATTGTGATAAAGAACACTTAATTAAAGCACCTTGCTGGCAGTGGTGTAGTGCAAGTTTAACAAAGGCAAGCAGCTAAACCAGAGCTTTTAGACCTAGGGTACCTTTTTACAAATAAAGAGTTCTTTGGTAGTGTTTGAATCACTTCTGAAACTTTCACACCTGCATTTTAACAAACAATTGTGACAAGAGTGCTGTTTGCCAAGTTACAAGTCCAGATGCAACTTTTACACAGTAAGACCTAAATAGCCTAGTTCCGTGATCTAGGGAAATGCCAGAAAAGATGCTTTTTTTGAAAGTTGGTGGCCTAAGATAAATATTCACCAAGCACAGCAAAAAAATATGGGTTTGAAGGACAATATATTTGTATGTATTTATTCTTGAAAATATGGAATAAGAAAAGGGCACCGTGTGGCAAAAGCCAGCAGCAAATAAAACCTGTAGGCACTGACACAGACACTGGCAAAGCATTACTGACATCTAGTGCTATACCACAGCTTGTCAGCATTGAACATACACTGCAGAAGCACCTACTTTTTTCTAATCCAAAAAGAGAACTCAAAGCTATATTTGAGACAACACTAAAATGAAATGTTACTAGTTAAGACTTTTAAGAGCAACAGGTCAGGACTTTCCCCATTTTGGCAAAGACCAGATGCATCATTTCATAGTCATGCACCACAAAGGCATTGCAGTACCCACCACCAGAATATGGAAATCTTTGTTTCTACAAGATGTTGTCTCAGCTGACATTGTTTCAGCATAAAAGCAAGCAGCAGCTTGCTTATATTCCTGAACCCTAGTTTGGCCTGTGCTTGACCTTCCCCTATCTTCGGGATCACAATAGCCAGGAAGGAGGTGACACAGTGCGGGCAAACCCTGCCAGATCAGTGCCAGGATCTGAGCCCTCGACTTACCCAAGTGAGCCGCATCACTCCTGCCGGCAGCACTGGGACAGGATTTCACTCCAGGACTTCAAAGCAGATCCGAGCTTAGATGAAGGCAGTGTCCAGCAGCACACTGATGTGATAAACTCCAGGCTCTACCTTTTTGCACTTTCGAAACAGCAAAACAAGCAACACAAGGGAGTTCTGTCCCCTAAAACCCCGTATGTGTCACCCAGGGTCAGCCATTCCTGTCACTCCACAGCCCAGCCTGCAGCTCCCCTCAGCCTGCGGGAAAACAAATGCCCCATGAGCCAGGCTCTGAGGGGTAAAATAGACTCTCTGTGAGCCAGGCTCTGAGGGGTAAAATAGACTCTCTGTGAGCCAGGCTCCGAGGGTGAAACAAACTCTGTGAGCCAGGCTCTGAGGGGTAAAACAAACTCTGTGAGCCAGGCTCTGAGGGGTAAAACAAACTCTCTGTGAGCCAGGCTCCGAGGGGTGAAACAAACCCTGTGAGCCAGGCTCCGAGGGGTGAAACAAACTCTCTGGGAGCCAGGCTCTGAGGCTGTGGTGGAGGCAGAGACCTGAGCACTGGCGAACTTCAGATTCCCCTGACGGCCCCCGCGGGTACGTGCCCCGCGGAATGCAGCGGCCGCGGGAGTCCGGGTGAGCCGAGCACCGCCCTGATGGCAGCCCCAGCCACCTTCCACACGCACACAGCCCTCACAGGGGCCACAGGGCTTAAAGCCTGGCCTGGCTCACCCGCAGCAGGAGCTTCACCCACCCGGGAGCCCTGGCTCCCTCCCGGAGGGCAGCCCCCGCTGAGGGCATTCACCCACCCGGGAGCCGTGGCTCTCTCCCGGAGGGGAGCCCCAGTGAGGGCATTCACCCACCCGGGAGCCCTGGCTCCCTCCCGGAGGGCAGCCCCAGTGAGGGCATTCACCCACCCGGGAGCCCTGGCTCCCTCCCGGAGGGCAGCCCCCGCTGAGGGCATTCACCCACCCGGGAGCCCTGGCTCCCTCCCGGAGGGCAGCCCCAGCTGAGGGCCAGGAGGAGGCCCCGCTGCTGTCCCTCGGTGTGACACAAACCAACCCCAGCTGCAGCTGGTTTAGCGGTGTTAGAAATAAACTAACTTTTAGATACAATCAAATGCGGACAAAGCCGCGGAAGCAAAAGAAAACTGTTTATCAGTAACGATGCAGCTAAGCCAGGTGGGTGCCTCTCACCAGGCAGAGCCGAACACACACCCCCTCTGACAAAAGGGTTACATTTTATATCCTTTCCCCGGCACATTGCCCGGGTACTCAGAACTTAACATTCCCTCCTGCACAAAACCGAGAGAGTGAAAACCCTGCGGGCGTACGTCCTGGTGGACTCTCTCCCTTATTCAAATAAAGTCGCAGTGTAGGGAAAATCACGGTAAGAAAAGTGAGTGTTGATAAAGGAGACAGAGGAGTCCTGGAGGTTTTGGAGGGTGCAGCCTCCTTTTACCCTGAACTCCGACTGCATGTTAAACTCCCTCTTCCCTTCCCCATCGGCTGAGGCACTTGCCGAACCGCTTACCACGTTCATTTCCCCCAGAGTTCAGAAACTCAGGCTCCTGCGGACCCATTTGTTTCAGGATTTAAACTCTCTGGGTTCCGTAACAAACCTGCGGTAGAGGTTGAAGTCGGTAAAGACATTGAGACCCGTTTCAAAGACATGAACACCCACAGCCTCACTCACGGAATTGTTTGTTAAGACAATAGAACACATCTTTTCTATCATCAGCACAGAGAGCCAGCAGTCCCCGGGGTTGGGAACAACTCTCATACAAAAGGAGAGCTCCACAACCTCCAGGTCAGCCTCTGACAAGACTTTTTTTCAGCGTTTTTTAGCTCACCTTTGAGATTGGTAACTTCTCAGCAGTAATTTCCCCACCACTACCACAAAAAAAAAAAAAAAAAAAAAAAAAAAAAAAAAAAAAAAAAAAAACACCACCACCTCCCAATAGTTAGTTAATAAGCATTGCAAAGCTTTGCACAGGTAGCTGAGTGTTAACTTTGGTCAGTTTTGGTTTTTAACATCTCAGGTTTTAAATTTAACCATCCCCTCCCTAATCACCATCCCTAAAACAGCAACAGTGCTCAAAAGCCATGAAAATCCATTACAAAAAAAAAAAAACAAAAAACAAAACGAAACCAAAAAAACCAAAAACAAAACAAAAAACCCCCAAACCACAAAAAAACAAAGAAACAAACAAGAAACCAACAAAAAACCCCCCACCCACTGTCTATATTTTGTAGTTTTATCAATCCCCTTGTTTCTGTATTCCAGAGGAAACTGATACCCAGCACAGAAACAGAGGTGGTCTCATACACTGATGAAAACCACTAAAGCTTGACCGGCAAAGGCACAGGTAAATAAATATTCAGAGACCTCAGTAACTACATTTGAAGCTTATAGATGCAGGGCTAAGTAAAACAATTTCATTTTTAATCACTCAAAAATATACAAATGCCTAACATACCACCTCTTTAAAGTTTCATTTTGGCTGAGAGGGGAAAAAAAATAATGAAAAGAAGCAGCTGTGCTGAAACACTGAGCTTACAGCTCCCTCCAGAGTTTCTGCTGCTGGAGCCAGCTTGGAAACGCTGCTGCAAGTGCTGGCGAGCTGTAACTCCCTCAAGTTTTCACTGGGAAGCAGAAATTTTCCCAGCCATTCCCAGCCACTGTGACAATAATACTCCCACTGCCCCAGACTTTCACTGCTGGGACAAAGCTCCTACTAATATATGTCAGTCACACCTGGCACTAAACATGCACCCTTGGGAAAGTGCTCCTGCTTATTAGTAGTAATTAATAATTAGTCCGAAGAGTATTTACCACAAATCCACTGATAGAAGAGCTCTATTACTTTGCCACATCTGGTGAGATAATCCCATTCATGTATAGATTGGTTTCTCTAATAGACATTTATAAAGCCAACAGATAAGCAGTAGTAAACCTGTCTTGGCCAGGTTTAATGCACTGTCCCCAGTATTTATTGAGGCAGAGCAGCTCTCCTTATTGCTGGCAGTATCTCAGCTGCTGCCTCCAAAGAAAATAGTTGTAGATTTCCCATCAGGGGAGAGAAATTCAGGGAGGTTTTCAGCAGTTGTTGTCTGTAATATTGTTGTCTAGTCAGGGAGGTTTTTAGCAGCCCACTGAGCAAACCCCCTTTGTCCTCACCTGTTTGTACACAATGCACAGAGTATGCCTAGCACCCTGGGAGCTCCACCAAATACTCTTACTATTGACAAGCCAAAATTTTAGCCTTGTTTAACCAAATCTCCACATTGACCTAAATGCTGCACAGAGGACTGACAAGTGGTGTCCTTCCCACCCTAGGTAATTTGAACACTGACTTTAGGATGTCTCACCTGGCAGCTGAAGACACCCCTCAACTGAAACACAAATACACAACATTTTCCAAAGCCTCCTGAAGGATGCAGAACCTAACTTATGCATTTGATTGGGAAAAAAAATAAAACAAAAGAAAAAAAAAATCATTACTACCATGGAATAATAATTATGTCTGATAATTTTTAAATAAAATAATTGCAGGTCAGAAACCAAAAGCTCCATGAAGAGTAGCCACCTCTGCCAGGAATTTGGCAGGTCTTCATCCAGAACCATTCCAGGGTTTCTTGTCCTTTGTTAGTGAGGTATGAACACCATCACCATGAATGGGGCCAGGGCTGCAGCAGTGCAGAAAGTGCAAGAGAACCTGGGAGGCTCCAAGGCCTCCCCACTGTGCTGGCAGACAGGAAAAATGCAGAAGAGATTGCCCAAACCCCCCAGTTATTCTCTGTGTGTAAGAAAGCTGCATTATGTATTTCCCATATTTAGGGTTGCACAAGCCTGAATAGCTGTTAACACGTTTGGAAAGAATGTGCCACTTGGTAGAATTCAACAGTGTCTGTAGGTGATGAATTTAGCTCCTGCTGAAAGACAGGAAAAGAGAAAAAAAAACCAAACCCTGAAGCAAGAAAAGAATCTCAAGAGGGTCACTGGAAAGGCTGGAACCAGTCAAGCTGGGAGGCACTGAGCCAAAACAGGACCGGAATTTCTGTCACTACACTGTGGTGCTGGTGAGCTATATTGCTGTGTAGAAACTCTTCTTTCTGTTAAACTTCTTTTATTTCAATGCACTTCTCTTTAAGGGAGAATGCCCAGTGCCCTGCAAATGAATTCCTCCTCTTCAGCCTGGCTGTCTCTCCCTGCCCTTTCTTAACTGGTTGTCCATTCTGCCTTGGGTTCTACGTAGGTATTTTCACTTGAGTGAAGCTAACATAATTGACGACTAAAAGTGGAACTTCCCTTTCCTGGTGGCAAAAACGTTTTCATTATAAATACCCCCTGATTCACTTCTTGGGCTTCCCTGGCTGTCCTGCTGATTGCTCTAACACAGGGCACAGCTGCTTTTGTGCTGTTACCAGGTGAGGTGGAAGCCTTTAAAGTGAAAAAATACTCACTAAAGAAGTGCAAATCAAGGGCATACACAGGACTTCTGTGTCTTTGCTATTTTCCTAGAGGCACACAGCCTTTGAAAATCAAACAATTCATCATTTTACTTCTCCAGGCAGAGTTTTAATAGTGTTTATACCCTGGTGCTTCTGGTCACACCCCAAGCAAGTGGATGTGGAAGTTGAGCTGTGACAAAGCCTGGCTGGTTATCAGTCTCCAGTAAGGCATTACCAATCCAGGGGAGAGACTTGGAGCCTCCTTGCTTCAAATGTCAGGGTACCAATGTCAAAAATGGACCCAAAAAGCTTCCAGGCAGGGTCAGCAGAAGCTGTGAGTTCCAGCTGATTAAATGCCAGTGTGTGGCTCCAGTCAGTGGGCTGAATTCTGTAGGAGCCTTGACCGAGGAGGACTGCAGGGGAAGTGCTGCACTGGAGACTTGCCTTCTCTCACTGTACCATTAATCTGAAAAGGCCACTGAACAAAGAGCTGTTTCTCTGAAAGCAGTGCATTTTACATTCCCTGAGAGTACCTCTCCTTCATGAGCAAGCAAATGCTAAGCTTGGGTCAGACTTAGAAACTGTCATTAGCATTAATATTATGTATGTCAGCTCCAAGATTTCAGAGATAGCTTGAGCTGAGCTGCTTGAAAACCTTCAGGTTATTTCAGAAAAGTCTCTCAGACTGTGTGAGCTGTTGGGTTTTAATTGAAAAATCCAGTTACATGAATTTTGATTAGCTTTAAGGAAAACTGTAATTTAATCAAAGGTTATGTATGGGCCATGGGTTCGGTTTCATTTGTTAAACGCTGCAATGGAAAGAAAAGCTTGTCTGAACCGCCCAGCTTTCCAATGATAATTACAAGTCCATTGTCTTAGGTTACAATGTAAGATGCAACCAAAAGAATGTACTCTATCACCATCTTCATAAGGTGTTAGAAACAGGTAGGACAGTGTTCTTCATCTCCGCCATGACATATCCCTGATAACTCCTGTTAATGGGCCATTGAGTCTCACTGCATCCCTGATAAAATTACGTCGTCCCACTGTGAAATGCTGTGCCCAGGGGGAGGAACCAAGCATTCCCATCTGGACATAATCTGAGTTTTGGAACACCACGGGTAGCCTTACCTTCAGGATTCCCTGTTGTGGCTTATTCAGCCACCACCACGGCGACCTGGGCTAGGTGGAGACACGACCTCCACAAGCTGCGTGTGGGGCTCGGGCTTAATGACACAGCAAACGCCAATATGGTGGATCGTCAAAAAGCGTTTATTATCTAAAACACAGGGTTTAAGTACTATCTGGGTCTCGCTACGTCATAGGGGGTCTTACTAGTTTCCTAGGGGTAATGGAAAAGTACTGGTATGCTAGAGGAGAGGGGTTTGTGTCCTTGAGATAAAGTTATCTCAGGAGTGGAACATGCCTTGCCCTTACCCGTGACAGTCCGATTGTCTTGTGCAATGCCTGTCCCTTCTCTAATTCACATCTTCCCCACAATTCCCAGAGGACAAGAGCTCAGTAACCCCCACTGGACCTTCAGAGGAAGACCAGACCCTTCGATGGGATCACCACTTCAACAGAACCTTCAACATCATCATCGATCACTTCAAGGGGACTGCAGCCACCATTTACTGGGACTGCTACCACCACCCTGACCAACAGGTTGGCAGGTTATATCCTGACTCTGTCAGTTTAGCCAGTGTTTTCTGCCTCTATTTTAGTTTTCCTATTAAATAGCAATTCTGACTGGGAATCTCCCACTGGTTTGTTTTCAAACTAGTACACTCATAAAAATACTGTTCTTGATCCAGACAAATGGTAACTTGCTTTAATGCCTGGATTGATCTTTTTCCACTTCAGTGCTGCCATCTTCCTCATACAGATTGTGAAACAGTGTAACTGATAAAAACAATTAAGTCTCTAAGTTAATTTTTAAATTGTGGCTTTAATACTGAAGTTTATTAAAACTCAGGTTTAAATTAAATAAAAACAGCCAGCCTAAGGGCATGCTATTTACAGAAACATTATTTTTCTTTATAAAGAAGTTTGTACAATACAGTATTAATAATAATTACTTACCCATGGCAACATCTGTAGTCTAATGGACTTCTGTTACATCTGCAGTCTTATTCTGGACTTCTGTTACACACTAAGGAGAACAGTGTGCTGCTGAAGAGGGCTTTGATAGCCAAAGCTGTCTGCCATCCAGAGATCACATGGCACTTCACAGGTGAAAAATGCTGCTTTGGAGTTTTTTCACAGTTGGGTTTAAAAAGAAACAAAACAAAACAAAACAAAACAAAAAAACCCACAAAAAAAAGGAAAGAACTTGGAATAAAACTTGGAAAGGGGATAAGGGAGTGCCTAAGCTCAATGTTTCGTAGAAAGAAAAGGATGGAAGGAAACACTGTCAGCCTGAGCTGGAGATGAAATGTGCTCTGGTGACCCAAGCAGTGTCCCAGGACATGCACCATGCACAGGTGAGACCACTGTGAAAACTTAAACAGGGCAAGACCTATCACAAGGTTGTATGATGAACGCCCAGCCAGCTCTGATTTCCTTAAGTATTTTGAAGCCACACTTGAGTATTCAAGCTGGAATTCAACCAAATTCAATGGAGGACCTTTGCTCTTACAGATTTAAATCATAGCCTAACAGTTTTCTGCTTGGATTGAATAGAGACCCATAACAAATTCCCAAGGGTTTTGATTGATATGGAAGAAGATGTTTTTTGGGAAGTAATGCCTTCTATCTACAAACTTACATGAACAGGTATTGGGAAACCCCAAAGGTATATCCTAGATGAGACATCAGTATTTGAGTATCAGAGTATTTGAAAACAAAATGTTCAGGTTGCCGAAGCCCAAGTTGTCAGCATTTTCTTTGTAGCTATTCCTGATTTCTTTCTTTGAGAAGCAAATTTGCAAAATTAGTACTTGGGCGTGGTACCTATTTGACAGCTTCCCATCTGCTGGCCCAATTTATATCCACTGAAACTGCTAAAAAAATCAAGTTTATATTGCCAGTCACACTGCAGTTTATATAGCTGTGGAAAAAATGGGCTGAACTCAGTTCCTCCTTATGTTTCATCAACCAAAAAGTGTGTGCTGACACCAATCCTCTACTGCCATCCAGGGCAACAGGGGATTGGCTGCCCTTCAGATACACTGCACAACACACAGGTGGATTTCTTTGCTCTCTTCAAGGCCAAAGGAAGTGTAGAGATGGCCAGAGGAAAATGTGTATATAGCAGGTATTTTACAGTTGATTCTAGATAATATTTATCCTCAAATCTTGTGCTGGCCTAAACCATAAACTATAGTTATATTTAGAGGAAATCTATATTTAGGGATGGCAAGAAGGATGAAAAGTATAAGCAAAAACAGCAGAGCAGCAACAGGAGATAAGGGAAATGTCTGATATTAAAAGTGAGACTTTTAAATGGCCCTCTAGACACTCCATTGTTAAGGAAACTTCCCTGAGCATCCAGGACCACTCTAACAGTGACTCTTGTGCACCACCTGAGCTGGACTCGGACCCAGCTTTCACATGGCAGAGTCTCAGACATTCAAATTCTTAAAATAATTTAATGTTGGTGCAACAACCAAATAACTAAATAACAATTCCATCTGGTTCCTTCAAGGAGGGACATCAAAAAAGGAACCCCTTGGCTTTTATCGCCTCACAGTCTGGGCACAAAAGTCAGGGGTTCTCTGGTCCTGCTGTGTCTCCAAGTGTCTGGTCCCCTGGCCTGGCCACAGGTCCCCTGTCATACAGAGGCCCAGAAGGTCACAGCCTATGGCCCTGGGCTCCCCCAGAGTTCAACCTGCAGCTCCACTGCAACTGCCCTTGACCCACCCTCAATAGATTCTTTAACACTCATTCCCCTCCCACAGCCCCAGTCTTTCCTCTACACAGACGAGGCACTTCTCTCCCTAAATATGAGCCAAACTGAGGAAGCCAGGAGAGCAGAAAATTAGTAATTTATGTGTCAGACAGATGGGACTGTAACATTTGGCATCTGCCAGGCATCAGCCACGCTGTGCAGAGAGGCAGTGGAAGACAAACCCGAGAACTGCTCTAGCAGACACTCACGAGTAGGTTTTTGTGGTAAGAGAATAGCAGAGAACAGTTGTCACACAGGGCCACATCCCAACAGAACTCCATGTCCATCCTGGATGGATGGATCCTTGTGTGGGGGCTCTGTGCAGCTCCCCAGCTCCTCTCCACATCTCCCCACATGACATTTTCTTAGTCTGAGGCAGCTCTCCTCAGCTGCATCAGCTCCCTGACGTATTTCACTGTGCAGCTGTTCAAACAGGTGTGTGTGTGTGAAAGGAAGGAGGGAGCAGAGAGAGTAACCCCAGCCAGGCAATGCTCCTGACAAGGGATGTGAGCAGGCATCCAAGGAGTGTGATTCCCTCCTCACTTTAAACCAACAAGGAAATGGGGATTTCTTTACAAGGTTCTTCAGTGCACAACCTCTATTCATTTTTTCAACTCAAAACACAGAAGACCCCAGATCCCCACAATACTGTGGGTATTGCCAGCTACAGCCTCACCCCATCACTTCTTCCAGTTCTGGAGCATGGGAAGGAAGGCTGCACAGAGCCATGGGACAGCACTACTGAACACATTCAGAAAGCTTTTGGTAGACAAGGAAAGGGGAAAGGAAAGGGGAAAGGAAAGGGGAAAGGAAAGGGGAAAGGAAAAAGGAAAGGAAAAAGGAAAAGAAAGGAAAGGAAAGGAAAGGAAAGGAAAGGAAAGGAAAGGAAAGGAAAGGAAAGGAAAGGAAAGGAAAGGAAAGGAAAGGAAAGGAAAGGAAAGGAAAGGAAAGGAAAGGAAAGGAAAGGAAAGGAAAGGAAAGGAAAGGAAAGGAAAGGAAAGGAAAGGAAAGGAAAGGAAAGGAAAGGAAAGGAAAGGAAAGGAAAGGAAAGGAAAGGAAAGGAAAGGAAAGGAAAGGAAAGGAAAGGAAAGGAAAGGAAAGGAAAGGAAAGGAAAGGAAAGGAAAGGAAAGGAAAGGAAAGGAAAGGAAAGGAAAGGAAAGGAAAGGAAAGGAAAGGAAAGGAAAGGAAAGGATTCCCAACATAATCCCCCCTCTAAACCAAACCAACTTAGAAGTGAAGCACGAAGGCATTAAGGCTGTTCCTGCATGCTTTTAGAATTTGGGAACCTGATGTTGGATGCAAAAGGACTTGTAATCAACAACAGACGCAGCCTCTTGTGGTCCTGTTAAGGGTTTTCCAGGATGAGTTTAAAGGATTGTGGGATTTCTTTTTTTTTATTTTATATAGATGATTCTTGTATACCCAGCAGGTACTTCCAACAAACAATGGCAATGGATGCTGTGACAAAAATCTGGTGGTAAAGCAAAGCTGGTAAATCCAAGGGAAACCCATTAGAGAGTGCACAGAAAAAAAGGAGAAATAAAGAAGGAAAGAAACAATTGATCAGTGCAGGTAATAGTCAAATACACTTTTTCTCAACAATCTTCGTGTATTTAAAAGAAACCAATTATACTTGCAAGTCACTTACAGAAAATTTTAATAATTTGCCAAATATACAGCTATTAGAATGACCCTAAATATCACTAATAACTAAGGTACAAAAGTTGGTAGATAGCACAGTACAGTGTAATATAAAATAAACGCAGGTAATATGAACAATACTCCCTGTGGTCCAGGAATGCCAGAAAACAGCAAATGAAATTACAAACACATACAGGTCAGAGGAGATTGAGGGGCAGCTTTAGACACTTGGATCAAAGAAACCGAGACTAGACCACACCCATTCATTCATCAATCATAATGAATGTAGAACTTTAAATCTCCAAAACTAGTAACAACACAGCATCAGGTGCAATTTCTCATGGTTTATCTACGTTCCAGTACAGCTCCCAGAGGATTAAAGTGCCTTTGTGCACTGTAGTTTCATTTAGTCAGGTGCAACACACGTATTTGGAAGTTACTTTATTTTTTAAAAAGTGATCTATGAAATAACTACTTGAACCAATGTACATAACTCAAACTAAGGTGTTTTGAAGTACCTTTGTTCTGACTTTGCTACTGAACGTCATGTAACAAATTAAACTCCAAATCCACAAGGCCCATCTCCACTAAACAAGACCAGAGTAAAAGATATTTATTGAGATGTTTTCTGCGGTACAAGCCTTAGCTTGCTTATTTTCCCCTTTCAAACACATTTGCCCTTTGGATGACAATTTTCTGCTGCAGCTTTCATTTACAGATTGCTGTGAACATGAAGGACACGATTTGGCCCGTGGCTATGGAGATGAATGCATTTCCCAGGTAACACCCTGTGTACAAGCACAGGTAACACCCAATGAATAAGCACAACACATTCTCTCTGTGGGACACCTCAAATCCTGCAGCCCTTGCACCCACAGCCATGCTCTGTGCTACAGCATGGACCCAGTGTCCTGCTCAGGGCTCCTTGGGAACGCTCACTGCTCCCTGCTGTGCTACCTCCTTAAACCCAAACCTCCACCTGAAGTGCAGTGAGGGAAGGAGAACTCCACACAGCTCAGCTGTCACTCACCTTGCCCCAGAATGTCCTCTTCAACTCAGGAGTGAAGAGCTTGCACAAAGCCTACGATCCAGTCTCCCATCAAACCATGCTGTCCACCAGCAGCCACTCCTGCTCTTTCAGGGGAGAGTGTATTCCCACAGTATTTGAGGCATTTTTTGGTGTTTTTCAATAGTGGCACTTCAAGAGGAGCTATGGGGCATAAGCTTTTTAGGAAATACAAATTTCCATCATGATGCCACCTGTGGCAAGGGCACTCAGGAGGAAACTGCATGTAGGGGAAAAAAACCCCTAAAGAAATTAGGAGGATGAACAACCAATCCTAACTTTAAACAGCAAGTGTACATGTGAGTCCCCACTCTTCCAGTGTCTTCCTACATCTGATTGTGCTTCCCATCATGAGGTGAGCAAGTCACTGCAATGGTTTTAGGTTCATAATGTACACAGCCCTGCACACCTGACATGGCCAGCACAGGTGACACCATTCCTTCACCACTGCTGCTCTTACACCTGAGAAGGCCCAGTTTAAACTCTGCACAATCCAGACTCAGATCAGGAGCTCTCTGCAGATGAGGAGGTTTTACTGGGGTTTTAGATTTTGTAGCATGTTAACATCACTTACAATAGGACATGCACTGAATTTTCTTAAGAACATACACACTCTTGTTAATCAAATTAATGGGAATTGGTGATTTTCTAATCTACTCAGTACTTTTAAAAGTCCTCCATGAAACTGTGAGATTATGGAAAAGAACACTCTGGTTATGCATTACAGTAGAAAAAAACCAAAACAGTACAAGTTTCATCAGAATCACAACTACAAGTAAAGTCTCCAGTTCAGTTCATAAAACAAATTAAGTATTTCATAGTGGTAATATAGTATTATATAGTAACTTCCAATGCAATTTATGCAACAAATTTCACCCATATTCAAAAATACATTTGTAAATGCTTTTCATAAAACTTTATACAACTCAAGTTCTCCTTAGGTAAGCCTAAGCCCAGTTCCCACATCACCTAGGCAGAAAGGCTTCAGAAGCCTATATTCTCAAGAGTCCATGAGTGACAACACTGCTTGAGTTCTTCCTTTTTGAGTTGGCTCTGCTAAACCCAACTCTTACTGCTTAAAATCATCAGTTTCCTCAGCAGGCCTAGCACCCAGCTACACCACACTAGTCTGGGGCAGCAGCTCACTGTTTGATGGGACACGAACACCTAAAAGCCCTGTAGCCATTCCTGTAAAGATTTCCATGTAATGGTTGCCTGTCCTGCATACTTTGTCCAGAGGACAAAAGGGGCATTGCTGAGAGGGAGGGAGATCAGGTCAATCATTGAGAGTACATCAGTTCAGCTAGCCCTCTTCATCTTCAGATTAATTACATATTCTGTTTAATGATTTCTGTGACTACATTTCCAATTGTAAATGAAAACAATTGGTTCAGACACAAGACACTACCACACCCTGTCTAAAATCTGCAAGAACACTGTGAATATAAGGCCTCTGCAGGCTCAAACTCACAGCTGGTACTCTGCCCAAACATCTCCACAGCAAGCTTTATTTACACAATTTCCAATGAAAAATACTGTTATTTCTCAAGCTACATTTTCAATTATCAGAAATACATTCATAATAACTACTGGTACAAAAACCATGATAAATTTTTTTTTTATTCAAAATATTCTGACAGGTTGACAATATTCCAGGCATGTTACAAATGCTGCCATAGCCAACAAAACAGTCAATACTTAAAGAGCATTCAAACACCAAGGACATGTATTTTAAAGCCGAGATGGGAGAGTGCATGGTACTAAGTGCATACTAATCATTTTCCAATAATTGACTTAAGGAAAATGCCTCATTTCTCTGGTACAAAATCGATTAAAACCCAGAAGAGATGAATTACAGAGAACAAAAACCATGATGTTGAAATGTTTTTGTCCAAGTACTCCTATAAAACCTTGTAACTTTATGATACAAGGCCACTACCAGTCTGGACTACTCTAGTGTTGACTATTTACGGGACAGAACAACAAAATCATAACAGAGAAACCAGTGACAAAGCAAACAAAACCACAAACTCTTTCTAGAATATGGCTTAAATTAATTCACAGAGAGTTGGGAATATATTAACGATAAGGTGCAAGAGAAATACCAGGTAGGAAATAATGTCCCTCTCTTCCTGGTACTTTCCCCCTCAGACTTGACTTTATTTCCCATAAAATTTCCAACACATTGGTCTCACCTTTCCTGCAAGCCCCGTTTCCCATACTTCTGAAACATCATGTTACTAAAAGGTTGGTTTCAGTCTTGAATGTATTGGCCAATATGAGCTCTAAAGTTTAAACCATGTAACTCCTCACATAGTAATACCCTGTTTCTCCCAATTAACCCAAGCTCTCAAATAGAGCTAAAAATTCAGCTTTATTTAAAACAGCATATTTGCTTGAAAAAGTATGAATCTCTTTGTCATGTAGAAAACAGATGTCCAATGAAGAACTTGTCAAGATGTGTACACAGCTGAGTGCATAGTGCAGAACATCCTACAGAGAGCAGCAAGGCCACAGGGTCACTAAGTCCACATGAAAAAGATGTATGTTTCCAATGACCAAATTCAATCTAAAATATTTTCATCCTGGAAATGCTTTAAGCATTTGTGGTAGGGTGACTTTTGCTGCTCGTATCCCCAATCGTCTGCTCTGTTTGTGCTGTATATTCAGTTCTGTACCTTTAAAACTTGTTCTGGGAGTGAAGGGGGAGAAAGCAGCAGCGCGCAGTTTGTTTTGAGAAACGGCCTGACTCCCCCACATCTCTCTCTCTCCGGCGTTCGTTCTGAGGCACGGACAGCGGTGGGACAGAGATCTCCTGTGCTTTTAGTTAGTTTAGCTAGCTAGGGCAGAGAAGACTTCCTGGACCTTTTTTTTTCTCTTCCTTTTTTTCCCTTGGGACTGTTTGAGTCTGCTCTGGACCGACAAACCCAGAGGAGCAGCGAGGGCTGGCACCTGCGGCCTGCCAGGCCTGAAGCTGCGGAGGGAGTGGAGCTGGTGAGAGACTGAGCTGAGCTGAGCTACACCCACGGCAAGGACTGTCTCTGTTTGCCATCTCTCTGCAGAGCGGCCAGAGGTTTTATTGTTTCATATTATTAATTCTTTGCATTTGTGGTCATTTTGTTTGTTAAATAAATAGTTTTTTCCACTTTTCTCTAAGAAAGTTCTTTTCCTGGACCGGCTGGGGGGAGGGGCCGTTTGGGCTTGCTCTTCAGAGGAACCCCTTCAGAGGTTCCCTCTCAATTTTGCCCTAAACCAGGACAAATATTTATTTGGCGCCCAACGTGGGGCTTGAGAGAGTGGAAAAAACTTACATTGACTGCTTTTTTGGTTTCACTTTGTGTGGGGATAGAGTATTGAGTAGATATGTTGCTCATTGAATTCCTAATGTCTCTTGGGATGGAGTCCTTTCTGTGTTTCTGTTCCCTAGGCTTTTTTGAGATTTTAATACCTCTCTGGTCCCTAGGTTTGTTTTCGTATTCAGCAATAGCTCCAATGTTGTCTTTAACACGTAGCTTTTATACTAGAGGTGCACGAGTTAGGGTTGCTATTGTCCTCGGTTTAGCAATCATGATTTATAGGAAGCTTATACAGGTACTGGAGTTTGTGTCTGGTATGTTTGGTTTATGGCTTCTTCGTCCTACCCTGCATCCTAGTTCCAGTAGCATGTTTTGGGAATTTATTAATAATTGCACTCAGTTTGTTAGAGGGGATGAAGCTTTTCAGTCATTTCTTTGTTCCTTCTCTTTTGAACCAGTTACATCACTTTTAGAGAATGTTCAAAGTCCCCTGACTATTAAAGAAACCACCTTTCTGGTATTTAATCTAGTAGGCTTCCTCTATATGTTCTACAGCTTGTCTAGAATGAGGTCTGAGTTCTCCAGAGGGGCTATGAGACTGCTGACCTAAAGGTAGACCCAGGTGTGAAAAATCCTGAATGGTGTGGAAAATGGGAGAGAATGGGCCAAACCTTAAAGGAATTTTCTGATCCTCCAGCTTGGGAATTTTCACATGAACAAATTCAGAACCCAGACAAAGTGGGGAAATATCTGGAGGAGAACTGCCGTGATAATTCTAAAGAGAAAAGGCTCATTGCGATAAGCTGGGCCCTGGCATATGCTTATCGTACACTGCTAGATACTGTAGGGCAGCAGATAGAGGCAGGGGTGCAGGGAGATAAATCAGCAGCTACCCCAGTCCCTCGGGCTGCAGCCAATACCGTAGCTACTCAGACAGCAGCTAAACCAGAAAGTGAACCTAAGACACTGGCAGTCGCCCCAGCAAAGAAGCGCACATACAAAACTGATCAACCAGTGGATGATGATCCAGGTGAAGGACCCTCAGTGCCTCCCAACACCCAACCGACTGACACCCAATCAGATGCTGAACCAACTGATACACAATCAGAAACTGAACAGACTGACGTAAAATCGGAAACCCAACCAACCGGCAGAAGATCACAAGCCCAACCAACTGGCAGAAGACCAGAAGCTACTATTGAGTCCTTTTCCCTGAAGGACCTTCGGGGCCTAAGAAAGGATTACACTCGACGACCTGATGAATCTATAATCAGTTGGTTAGTCCGTCTTTGGGATGCTGCAGGTGAGGCTACAATTCTGGACGGCACCGAAGCAAGGCATCTGGGATCCCTGTCACAAGATCCAGTTATTGACCAAGGAATGATGAGAGAGGCTAATCCACGCAGTCTCTGGGAACGGGTCCTGGGAAGTGTGGAACAAAGATATCTGTGTGCAGACGATCTCTATATGCAGCAAACCCAGTGGAAGACCATAGAACAAAGGATTCAACGCTTACGAGAAATGGCAGTGGCAGAGATTATCTTCTCAGATGACCTAAACACTAGGAACTCAGACCTGGTACCATGCACACCCGTGATGTGGCGAAAACTTGTACGACTTGGGCCACAAGAATACTCATCTGCTTTAGCGATAATGAAGCGAGATGACACGAGGGAGACCGTGAGGGATATGGCGAAGAAGCTCCGAGCATATGCAGATGCTGTGCATGGCCCGACACATGCCAGAATTGCAGCTCTAGAAACGCGTATGCAGACATTAGAAGATAAGATAGAGGAGAACCACAAACAACTCAGAGAGGACATTCTCCAAACCTCTGCAGTACAGGTCAGAGGTTCTGGTACCAAGCGCAGACATTCTCCAGATAGGGAAAAAAGCGGTATCCCACGAACTAAGCTGTGGTCCTTTCTGCGTGATTCTGGGGAAGACATGAGGAAATGGGATGGAAAATCTACTGACGATTTGGCACAACGGCTGCGTGAATTGTTGGAAGGCAAGACTCAGAGAGGTAGTTCCACCAAGAGGGAAGTAGCTCCAGTTTCCCAGGGAAAGACGGATAACCAGGCTTAGAGGGGCCCTGCCTCTAGCCAGGTAGAGGCTAGGGAAAACCGTGTTTTTTGGACTGTGTGGATTCGTTGACCTGGCACATCTGAACCACAAGAATATAAGGCCTTGGTTGACACTGGTGCGCAGTGCACAATAATCCCATCAAGACATGTGGGGGAAGAATCTGTTTCTATTGCTGGTGTGACAGGGGGATCACAGGATTTTACTTTGGTGGAAGCCGATGTGAGCCTGACTAGAAACGAGTGGAAGAAACACCCTATTGTGACAGGCCCAGAGGCCCCATGCATTTTGGGCATAGACTTCCTCCGAAATGGGTATTTCAAAGACCCAAAGGGACTCAGGTGGGCATTTGGGATAGCGGCTGTAGAGACAGAAGGTGTTAAGCAGTTGAACACTTTGCCTGGGCTATCAGAGAACCCATCTGCAGTAGGACTCCTGAAGGGGGAAGAGCAACGAGTGCCAATTGCCACTTCGACGGTGCATCGCCGACAGTACAGAACCACTCGAGATGCTGTGATTCCCATCCACAAGATGATCCGTGAGCTGGAGAGCCAAGGGGTGGTCAGCAAAACCCACTCACCCTTTAATAGCCCCATTTGGCCTGTGCGCAAGTCTGATGGAGATTGGAGATTGACTGTGGACTATCGTGCATTGAATGAAGTGACTCCGCCGCTGAGCGCTGCCGTACCGGACATGCTGGAACTCCAGTACGAGCTGGAGTCCAAGGCAGCGAGGTGGTACGCCACTATTGACATTGCCAATGCGTTTTTCTCCATCCCTCTGGCTGCAGAATGCAGGCCTCAGTTTGCCTTCACATGGAGGGGAGTGCAGTACACCTGGAACCGACTGCCCCAGGGGTGGAAGCACAGCCCCACCATCTGCCATGGACTCATTCAGACTGCATTAGAAAAGGGTGAGGCTCCAGAACATCTGCAGTACATTGATGACATCATTTTATGGGGAAACACTGCAGCTGAAGTGTTTGAGAAAGGAGAGAAGATCATCCAGATTCTCCTGAAAGCTGGTTTTGCTATCAAGAAGAGCAAAGTTAAGGGACCGGCTCGAGAGATCCAGTTCTTGGGAATAAAGTGGGAAGATGGGCGGCGCCAGATTCCCACCGATGTCATTAACAAGATCACAGCAATGTCTCCACCAACCAACAAGAAGGAAACACAAGCTTTCCTAGGCGCCATAGGCTTTTGGAGGATGCACATCCCTGAGTATAGCCAGATTGTGAGCCCTCTCTACCTGGTTACTCGTAAGAAGAACAATTTCCACTGGGGCCCGGAACAGCAACACGCCTTTGCCCAGATCAAGCAGGAGATCGCTCATGCAGTAGCCCTTGGCCCAGTTAGGACAGAACCAGATGTGAAGAATGTGCTCTACTCTGCAGCCGGGAGCCATGGTCTGTCCTGGAGCCTTTGGCAGAAGATGCCTGGTGAGACGCGTGGCCGACCATTGGGATTCTGGAGTCGAAGCTACCGAGGGGCGGAAGCCAACTACACTCCAACAGAAAAGGAAATTTTAGCAGCCTATGAAGGAATTCAAGCTGCCTCAGAGGTAATAGGCACTGAAGCACAACTCTTCTTCGCACCCCGACTACCGGTGCTGGGGTGGATGTTCAAAGCAGAGGTTCCCGCTATCCACCACGCGACCAATGCCACATGGAGTAAGTGGATTGCTCTTATCACACAGCGCGCCCGTATTGGAAAACTGAATCGTCCTGGGATTTTGGAAATAATTACAAACTGGCCTGAAGGTGAACACTTTAGTCTCATTGATGAAGAGGAACAGGAGCAAGTAACCCGAGCTGAAGAAGCTCCACCGTATAACCAACTGCCAGCAGAAGAAACACGCTACGCTCTTTTCACTGACGGTTCCTGCCGCATTGTAGGGATGAAACGAAAGTGGAAAGCAGCAGTATGGAGCCCCACAAGACAAGTTGCACAAGCCACTGAAGGAGAAGGTGGGTCAAGCCAGCTTGCTGAACTCAAAGCTGTTCAATTGGCCCTGGACATTGCTGAAAAAGAGAAGTGGCCAAAGGTCTACCTCTACACTGATTCGTGGATGGTAGCCAATGCTCTGTGGGGCTGGCTGGAAAGGTGGAAAAAAGCCAACTGGCAACGTAGGGGAAAACCAATCTGGGCTGCTGATGAGTGGAAAGACATTGCCACCAGAATGGAGAAACTATCTGTAAAAGTTCGTCATGTAGACGCCCATGTTCCCAAGAGTCGGGCTAAGGAGGAACACCGAAACAATGAGCAGGTAGATCAAGCTGTGAAAATAGAAGTATCGAAGATAGACTTAGATTGGCAACATAAGGGAGAGTTGTTCCTGGCTCGGTGGGCCCATGATGCTTCAGGTCATCAGGGCAGAGATGCCACCTATAAGTGGGCACGGGACCGAGGGGTGGATCTAACCATGGACAGTATTTCCCAAGTTATCCATGACTGTGAGACATGTGCTGCCATCAAGCAGGCCAAGCGGGTGAAGCCCCTCTGGTACGGTGGACGGTGGTCCAAGTATAAGTATGGGGAGGCCTGGCAGATTGATTACATCACCCTGCCCCAAACCCGCCAAGGCAAGCGCTACGTGCTGACCATGGTGGAAGCCACCACTGGGTGGCTGGAGACCTATCCTGTGCCTCATGCCAGAGCCCGGAACACCATCCTGGGCCTGGAAAAGCAAGTTCTTTGGAGGCATGGTACACCTGAGAGGATTGAGTCAGACAATGGGACTCATTTCAAGAATAGCCTTATCAACACCTGGGCTAGGGAACATGGCATTGAGTGGGTGTACCATATTCCCTACCATGCACCAGCTGCAGGCAAAGTGGAGAGGTGCAATGGACTGTTAAAAACCACCTTGAAGGCATTAGGTGGAGGATCTTTCAAAAATTGGGAGCAACACTTAGCAAAGGCCACCTGGTTAGTTAACACCCGAGGTTCCACCAACAGAGCAGGCCCAGCCCAGTCTGAGCTCCTATCTACAGTAGACGGAGATAAAGTCCCAGTGGTACATGTGAGAGGTTTGTTAGGGAAGACAGTTTGGATTAAATCTGCCTCAAATACAGACAAACCCATTCGTGGGATTGTTTTTGCTCAGGGACCAGGCTGCACATGGTGGATAATGCAGAAAGATGGAACAACACGATGTGTACCTCAGGGAGATCTGATTGTTGGGTGAAGACTGTGAGTAAATATCATTTACTCACAGTCTGGATGCTACTACCATTTTCTGTATATAGCTGTATATATATATATATGTATAATGTATGTGTGTGTAGAGTTAGAATTTTAGTTTTGGTAGTAAGTTGACGATATGGGGATAAGGGGTGGAATGTGGTAGGGTGACTTTTGCTGCTCGTATCCCCAATCGTCTGCTCTGTTTGTGCTGTATATTCAGTTCTGTACCTTTAAAACTTGTTCTGGGAGTGAAGGGGGAGAAAGCAGCAGCGCGCAGTTTGTTTTGAGAAACGGCCTGACTCCCCCACGTCTCTCTCTCTCCGGCGTTCGTTCTGAGGCACGGACAGCGGTGGGACAGAGATCTCCTGTGCTTTTAGTTAGTTTAGCTCGCGGCTCCACGGCTGATCCATCTCGCAGGAGGCTCCTCTGCCTCTATTGCTTCTGCTTCCAGTCAGTGCTCCCCAGCAGTGGAAGAAGCAGCAATGCTCACGGCAAAAACACAAGTGGCTTACAGCCAGCAGAGCTCTGTACACTCACCCAGAACACTTGCTTCCCCATTCTACTAGTTTGCTTCTTAAACCGATGTTGTTGGAGAAGGGCCATGAGAACAACAGAGTGAGACATTTTCCTTAAACACACCATCAGACACTCCATTAACAGACTGACATCATCTCCTAAACCAAATCAGTTCCTGGAACATCTTGCATTTGCCTTCTTTCACTAGTTCTTAGGAACAAACGGTTTCTCTAGAAGTTGTGCAGTTTAAGCCTGTTATGGTATTGTACTCCAGCATTTTCTTAGCACCTCAACACAAATTACATGGTAGCTCATCTGTGGTGAACATCAGCTACAGACATCCACACAGGGGGAAGGACTGAAACAACAACAGTATTGTCCCATGACATGGAAAAGCACTTTGGGATGCACTGGCTTCAGGTGAGACTGCTGATTCAGAACGGGATTTCTCTCCAAGCAGAGTTACTCCAGTTATTTAAATACAGTAAACACAAGGGCAGTACTGAGGACATCAATCCTGCACCTTACAACTTTCAGTCCATTTTCTAAACACCTCTTAATGGAGATGCAGCTCAGTGTCAAGGCTAAATGGGCAAAAATGTCATCTATGCTAAAGTCATTAGAGGAACTAACAGAACCCTTGCTTCTGGTGGTCCTTGGACTTAACCCAACCACATACGTTTCATTCTAGTCATCTACCAATCCTGCTTTATTATCTCAAATATCTTCATCCTTTCACACTTCCTAATTAACTATCAATATTTTTCCTGAGTGAAATTATAAAAAGTTAAACCCTTCTACCAAAAGTACAAAGACAAATAAAATATAGAACAATACAAACCCAGTTATACAGAACTACAAGTGCAGAAATTCTTCATGTTGCTGCTCTTTTATCATTGGCCCCCAATAAAAAACATAGCAAAGAATTTAGTTATCCAAAATATTTTGCAGTACTGTGATTAGATTCTTCAGACCATAAATATAGCCCTCATCCTTTGTGTTGCTGGGAAACACGTGAGCAAAATCAATCATTCGGACTTCGACATTTGCACTTTCCTTGGTCTCTGCTGGCACGTGATAGAAAACTTTTTCCAGTTGGGGTAGAACATTTCCATTCAAGTGCTCCTGCGTAATGCACGTGCTGGTTTTCCACACATTATCTTGCTCTGAGTTTTCGACTTTTAGCGAGAGCTGACTGTGGTGCCTCTTGGGGCACGCCTTTTTGTGAAGTGCGTAAAATTTCGACAAGCCTTTACTTACAGAGGCCTCAATTTTTCCATTCTCTGTAGAATTTATCACATTGATGTTATTATTATACTCCAATACATCTCCACCTGCTAACAGGCCTTTGGGCACTCTTCTCTTCTCTGCCAAGGTGACATCACTCAATTGCACAGTTGTCGCTTGACACGACCCCTCATAGACAAACAGCAACGAGCTTGCGTAGAAGTTGAGTTGTGTCTGGCCCTCAAACCACTCCAAAATCTTTTCAACCTTCTGAATGCTGGCAGCTACCACATCTTTTCTCAAGCAGTACCCACTGTGGAAAAACTTTGAGATGCCTGCAAGAAATACACATATATTGGGATTATTTTAACTTCTGAGCAGAACACAAGCTATTTTTATTTCTTTTGGGGTGAGAATGGTTCTTATTTGAAGGAATAGACACCATTCAGGCAGTTTCTGTTCAGGCAATTACTAACTAAACCCAAAGTGAACCTAAGAACTCTGAGACCTTCAGTCAGGTCACCTGCTGTGTAATACCACAGCTTGGGCTTTGGTTGTAAGCAAAAGTAAATGTAACAAGCTCACAGTAAATGAATATTCCTGCTTCCAGCTCAGTTTAACAAGTGTCTGGACAGTTTTGGGCAGGGACCTATGAAATTCTCATGCATAAACAGGCTCAAGCAGCTTGTTACTGTGAGTGTTTGTGTGTGTACCTTCTGTCCCTTGTTGGGGGACAGATGAACAAGTGTCAACTAATAACTAGTCTGCAGTAATTATCACCTGACAGTCCCAGGCTGGCAGCATTTTTATTAATTGTTAATGCAGAGCAACATGTGGATTGACTTCAACTGATAAAGTTCTTTGAACTGAAAGATGATTTTGTAGTAGCTTTCTAATAGAAAATACACTTAGATATTCACAGAAGATAACTAGAGACAAAAAAATATATTTATAATAAAAACATGTAATACTTGTAAAAGATTTCTATTTCATAATAGTTTCAAAGCTGCAAAGAAGTTGAATTCTAGAACTCTGTCCTCCTTTTTAGTAGTAAAAGAGATGTGAGGAGCAAATTCCTATGGTCTGCACTGCTGTTACAGCCAACTGCACACTTAATTTCAGATTGACAGGCAGCTCAAATACTACAGGGAACAGCCAAAGACCCATCTGACATGAGGACAAAAAGGACTTTTTAAACAGGAACACCCAGACCACTTCTTCCATACAGTTCCATAAGTAAGTATTTAAATGAAAAACTCCAAGAGCACCAAGTTCTAACACTCCAATGCCCTCACTTACCATCCTTCACTGTTTCCTTGGTCAAGCTCCTTCCATAGTGCTGGTTTTGGGTCTCATAGCTGTCCGAAGAGACGTGGTACACCTGAAAGAGGCAAGGAGGAGACCTCCTGTGTATTCTGAACCACCAGTATTTCTGCAGAGCAAGAGACACCTCACAGACAGGCCACAAAACATTTAGCCCTCACATTTCTTGCAGTGCCCAGCACAGCACTGTAGAGCTCTCCAAAGCTCTCCCTTCAGCCCTTGGGTTCCCCAAGCTACAGCTTTCCTTTGCTAGAGACATCCTGGTGGTGGCAAAAAACAATGTATCCCTTACAGGGAACTCCTCTATAAGGCCTTGCAAATCACAACTGAGACCTGAAACTAGCAGACTCCTATCTGTGTTACTGCAGATGCTAAAACAGTAAGACGACAAAGCAAAAATTTTAATGCAATTATTTTGAGTTCTTAGAAGTGTAAAACTATTTTGCACAAGAGCAAAACAGTAAAAATCAAGTATGTGATCACCAAGGCCCAGCTCCTTCACAGACATCTGCAACTGTCAGCACAAATGAAGCTGCACTAAATAAATAACAGCAGCCAAGCAAAAGCTGGTTCTAGCATCAACAGCAGTACGTCAGCTCCCATCTGAAAGGGAGGCAACTCACATGGGTACAGTTTTGTCCATATCAGGAATTTTACAAGCTTAAGGACTTAATTCAGAACTGCTTCACATACAGACATATTTTCTCTCACACTGAAATATTTCCATAGCAGAAATGTGCGAGGCAGCAAGGCCCAAGTATAATTTGTTTATGAGAGTGTAGACAATTTTTATTTGCAGAAATAATGGTGTTACCAAGCAGGCAGCTGTCTCTGGCAGGAACTTGGTGCTTGGCACTCGTTCAGACCACCCATCTCCATGGTATCCACCCCATCCACAGCCCTGCCCTCCCTTCACTGCTGTAAAAAGAGAGGATCCCACTGAGAGAGAGTCAGGGAGCACTACTGAGGTGCCTGCTCCTCATCCCCCTCCAGGGCCTTATTCTTGCTGAAGCCAACCAATGAAGTCCACAACAGTGAAACAGCAGCAATAAAAAGGAGCATTAAATAAAGAAAATAGAATTCCCTGTTTTCATTATAGCCCATCACCCTGAAATATCTCTCCCCCATGCAAACAACAATAAATCCAGAATGATTACACAGATCCCCACCTCCTGTTTTGCAAAGCAGCTGGGAAGAACAGTCTCAAATAGCTTTTATTTTGACAAAAAGATAGAAGTAATTATACTCAGTCCTTGAGGAACTTAAATCATAGTGTGTAGCAACTGATTTTAAGTTACCAACCATGAACTGAAGAGGCAGTAAACAGTTCTCATTATTCTAAAAAAAATAAAGAGCTGTAAGTCTAAATGTGTGAACTCACTCAGTAGCAGAGACACTTCAAACACTGTTATCATAGTTGCAGAAACTGAGGCCTCTATGTCTATGAAATGAAGAAGGCCACAGTAGAGATGAATTATTCTAAAACTGCATCTGACAACTGTGATTTTGATTTCACAAGTACAGTAATTTCTCTCTTAGTTTTTGCTGTGTTTTTTTCCAAAGCACATAAAAGAAGTACAGCATATGACACAGAAACACAAAGATTACGTAGGTAAACACTTCAGGTACCAAAGTAACCTTCAAAAACATACCAAAAGTTTCAAAACTTTTTAAAGAGCTACAAGTCAAAGGCAGTTAAAGAATAATATTGCTTAGAAAGAAAATCAAGAGTCTGATGAGTACAACTAAGTTTTCACTAGCTGTAACTTTATTTTAATGATATTAAGTATTCTCAGGCAGTTGGCCCAGGCAGGGGCAGCTTTCTGCAGACATCAGCACTGCAGCAGCACCGACAGAACCATCTTGTTTACCAAAACTTATCTCTTCCTGGAGGAGCTACAGCTCTTGTGACATGGGCACTAGCTCAAACATGCTGATTAACATCTGCAAGCTCATTTTGTTTTCCAAAGAAACGCTGGAGCAGCACATCAGACCCTGTGCTTCTGAACTCTGTTTCCCAAGAAGCCACCCCCACCTCTTGGCATAATTTGAACAGAGCCATTCCCCAAAAGTCTTTCTATCTAGCTAACAAACATTGAGGCAGATGTGTTGCATTAACAGCACATTCTTAACTACACAAAACAGCCAGTGACAAAGCACCAAGCCCCAGACCCTCAGCATGAGGGTAATTTTTGTGTTTAACTGCCTTGTGCACTCAGAAGGCCCCAGGTCACCAAGAGGCTTGGCTGCAGCCAGTGGCATTAAAGGACAACAGATCTGCATAATCACAAAAACTGTCCCCTGCCACCACCTTGAGACTCTGAGCAACTGCAGGAAGAGACCAGTTGAACATTCCTGGAAAACCTCACTCAAATAGAGATACATTACAGCCCATTCTGAAAGCAAGGGATCTGAAAGCCAAGCTCAGAAACAATCTCTCACCAGCCCTTGCTCCACCCTCACCCACCCAAACACAGGGGTGGCTGTGTTGGAGGAGCAGGAGACCAAAATCAACTTCTTATCTGACAGACCTCTTGCTCTACTCTGCTTTTGTTCACATGGTCACTACCAATCATGTACTACTAACCCTTCCCAAAATGACACTTTGCTTTTGAACCAAGCTTTTCCTGTATCCCTGTTGTTGCAGCTGTCTGTACTAGCCCATTTCTGTCAGAACATATGACAAGTCAAGTCATGATGACAAGATCTGTAACCTTAATGGCAGCCAAGAAATTATTAGACAGGAAAATCTCATTTCTTCTCCACCTGCCACAGCTTGTTATGCATTAGCTCTGTATCCACTGGAAAGTTTCCTGCAAAGTGCAAGACAAAACTTTCTATGAGCTGTGAAACACCGCCTTCAAGAAACCTCCTGCTTCATCAGTCATTTTTATATATTCTTACTATGCAAGATCACAGCTGTTCTGGCTGACAGTACAAAGGCTTCTCCTTGTGCCTCCAAGCAGCTCCCATTTAGTTATTAGCTTCCTGCACAAATGGCTCTGGAATCCAGGCAAGCTAACAGGTGCAGTTTACAATGAGCAGTAGTAGTGGCTCTGTATGGGCAGCACACCAAAAAATCCAGACTATTAACTGTTGAGAGAAATTATCTTTAGATATTATAAACCTGCACTTGGCTTTTGTCTCCCTGTGAGGTGTTCAGTCATTGCTGTTCATTGAACATTTCTTCAATTACAGTTTCTTCTTTTTTGTACCCTTTTTTTCAGTTACAGTTCCTTCATCTGATGTTCCTAGACTGATGGAAAACTTGAATTAAAATAAAAAAAGTTGGTCCAGCACAGTCTTGAAAAAAGCACAACCCTTTCAAGGTCTCAGCAAAGATACAGTGTTTGGAAACCTTTCACCTTCAGCTTTAGGACATTAAACTGAAGGCAAACAGATATCAAAAATAAAGTCATGTTAATTATGGTAATTCAGTACCAACATCCATGGTAAGACAGAAAAATGTACAAACTGTTCAAATGCTTACTGTGGCAACTCCCTGACTTCCAGAAAGTACAATTTAAATGCATGCTAAGAACTATCTGGGGGGAGATACTGCTGGCACCAATAAAAATCCCTATTCAGTAACTTGCAGAGCTCTTTCACATCTGCAGAAAATATCTGCTAATCCACATCACTCAAACTGGGAAAAAGAACCCCAAGCTCTTTTGGGCAGGCCTGTAGAAGACTACAGAGCACCTGGAGAACGAGGATGGACTCGGCAGCAGGCAGAGTACAGCCCCGTGTGGCACTGACACTGCCATGGTGCCTGGGAAGCAGCCTCCTGTGCAGCTCCCACTGCCCATCCCTGCTCCCGTGCACACCTCACACAAGGGCACTTTGGATCTGCTGTCCTAAGCAAGGACAGGGAGACTGGAGATCGATGCTCTGATGCTGAGGCATCCAGAATTCACAGGCCAAGGGCCGAGCTTCCCACCCCTCAGACTTTGCTGTAAAAGCACTCAGCAGCTGCACACAGGGAGGTTGAGCCAGTGTTTGGACATCACACAGAAGTCTCTGTTCACAACAAGGCACTCTGCACTCCTGAGAGCACCTGAAGGTCAGCACCCAGCTGCCACCAACACTGGAGCCACAAGCTGAAGCTGGGGGCAAGCAGGTGACACCCCAACTCACATCCAGGCACATCCAACAGCAGCATCCACCCCAGCCCTGCAGGGACCCTCCTGGTGCCAGGACAAGACCCACACCCACACCTGGGCACCTTCTGCCTGTACCCCACCACTGTCCCCATATAAATACATATTTCCTTCATGCTCAAGTAACCCAGGTTTCTCTGTAGGCCCTTCATCCTGCCATGGTGCAAGACTTAGAGTTTCAACAAGCTTTATTTTTCCTTTCAAAAAAAAAAATAAGGCAAGGATTTGAAGAAAAAAATAACAAGGGGAGAATTTTTGTTAAAAAAACATTCTCTTATTTGATATTTCTGCTTTCTAGTAATGTTCTCACATTACCACTGCTGCTGAGTGCATGCCCAGTTATCCAAATCCACTTATCTAAATATCTCATTCCCTAATTTTTCCTTTTTTAAAACTTAATTTATTGTTGCTAGACCACAGGTGATGGAAGTACACACATCCCTGCTTGCTGCTGCCTTGAAAATTCAGCACAGGAAGGATGCATCCCTGCTCCCCCATTTCCAAGACTATATTTGGATATTACTCTGCCCATTTTGCTTCTTTACTCATCTGGACTACTTTGAGTACTTCATTTGACTAAGTGCACCCCCAAATGCTCTGACAGTCAATATACAGTTTTAGTCAAGTCCTTACATAAATAGGTTGTAGAATGAAATTATGTTGAAATTCATCCAGTGAAAAAGCAGACTAATAATTTCCTAAATAAAAGAAATGACAACACTGCAATTAAATCATGAACCATCTTAAAAATAGCTTAATACAGTAGTTTCAGGCTCCCAGAACTTCCATGAAGCATCTCATTAGAATAAATTTCTTTTATGTACTAAAACACCACCTGCTCCAGCTTGGAAGATTTTTTTTTCCTGGGCTTTTGGCTGGTTTCTTTGGGTTAGGGCTTTATTTATTTGTTTATTTTTCGTTTCATAGATTTTTTTTTTTTTCTTTTAGGTTTTGTTTTGCTTTGTCTTCCTGTTTTCTTAAACATCAAAGCTTGAATTAGACTTATAAATGTAAAAACCCCAGTTCTGGTAATTTTTTAGTGCAGAAGAATCTGAACTAGATGCAAGATTTAATACTGACTTCCCTCCTAAATCTTATTACTAACAGATCAGAGTGTTTGGTGAAAATTACCACAATACTAGAAAGAGTTCATAAAATCCTCATAAAATAGAGTCATCTACAGTCAACTTGAAAATATCCTGTAGAATCATGTGCTATAGATGAGAAAATTCACTTGTAAAAGCAGCTTTCATTATTATACATTACTGCCTGTATGTTCATAGGCACAAACAATAGGAGTCAATGATGGATTATACTGGCAAAATTACATAATCACCAGTTTGTGCTTTTAAAAAAGTGGTTCAGAAATATTTGGAGTAAGTGAGATTGCAATTGATGTCCTGGAAACAAAAGAAAATCTGTAGAATCTGGGAACTGTGGATTCCAAAAGGAGAAGGAAAGGAGAGCACAGCCCACACGTTGTGCTCAAGAGCATGCAGAATGCTCTGCATTTAACACTGCCTGTGCTGCAGAGATTTCTTAACTGTTTGTATGTCTACTACTGAAACCATATTACAATTTGTATTTTTGCTATTGCAACAGTACCTGAGGCTTCCCAGTCCTACATAAACTCTACCTGGATAACAAATCATGTCCCCTCTGACAGAATCCCAGAATGATCTGGTTTCAAAGGGACCTAAAAGACATCCCAGTTCCAAACATGTTTCACTAAACCAGGTGACTCCATGTCCCGTCCAACCTGGCTTTGGACACTTCCAGGATCCAGGGGCATCTGTGAAAGAAAGGAACTTCTCCACTAAGCACAGAACTGTGGTTTTAAACAATGTTATTAAAATAACTGTGCTTTCTCAATGTATGTCTATGCATTTATTTTGTCTATTCAGTGTGTTAGGCTAAATACAGGTCAAATGCCAGAACTGTGTGCATAAATTAATGCTGGGCTAGACAGGAGGCTCCTATTTTTAAGGACACATCATACATATTTTTATATATAAACAGATGACTGCTTGTTTACCAATGCATAAGAAAAAGCTGTTTCAATAGCCTTTTGGGTAAAAACACGCTGTAAATAGATTTTGGGGTAAAACCTCCACCAATAACACTTTTTTGTTTGTCTCACTTCACAACACCTTATACAAGCTTTATATAGGAGCTTTAGAAAAAGTGTTATCTACATTCTCTGTTTTTCCTGGCCTTCTCCTTCTTGGTCTTGTAAAAATTCACCACACAAGCCCACCTCCCTGGTAAATAAAATACTAAATGGAGAGATTAAAAACAAACCCCTGTACTTCCTCATTACATCATGTTTTGTCCAGCAAACAGGAACAACCTTCATCCAGGACATGAGCTGTCCTGGGCAGTACATATCTGTGTAGGAGGGTTTTATAGTATGGCCAGAATGTTGCAAAAATAAAGCAAGCAGACAAGCTGAGAACGCCCCATAAATGAAGAGGCAGAGAACACGCCTTGTGAGGTGAGACTTTGCCAAGTGCTGCGTGAGGGCAGGAGGAACCTTTCCATTCTCTTTGGAAAACAACTTCCAACATGCCAAAGGCAAAAATCCAACCCTCATCTAGTTAAATACTGGATGGAAAACGGCACTACTTGGGAGCACCATCATTATACATCCAGTCTGAATTAGGGGATTGAAAAAATTCTACAACAGGACAAAGATACATGTAAGTGACAACGTTAGAAACAATAATCACAAGCATACCACAGAAGCAATCAATCATTCCTTTTGCACTGTCATGAAACAAAGGACATGAAGCACATTGTTTTACAAATGAAACAAGAAAGGTTATGTAATGACATCAACCAAATCCAAAGCTATAACCTCTAACCTTCCTTCTCCATCCAAACTGTTTGGCTGTTTTTTGACTTAACTCCCACATTCCTGCTCAGAGGCTTACATAATCACTACTCATGACCACTCTAATTCATATAGCAGCTTATCTTAAGGCAGAGCTACAGGCTGGGAGGCTGGGCAGTTCTGCACAAAACATTACAGAGATGGTAAAATTATCTTGAACAATGGTGCAATCTGGCTGCTGTTGCTATTGAACAGCAACAGGGAAGCTTATCAAAGTCTCCAGCCATTTATGCATGTTGATGCAGAGCTTGAGGAGCCCTGGCTTTGTGT
Source organism: Phylloscopus trochilus trochilus (assembly GCA_016584745.2). Classification (NCBI taxonomy): domain Eukaryota; kingdom Metazoa; phylum Chordata; class Aves; order Passeriformes; family Phylloscopidae; genus Phylloscopus; species Phylloscopus trochilus. The sequence continues at coordinate 34,011,932 of WQNJ02000014.1, forward strand.
GTGAGAAGAAAAACAAAAATCCCACATCAAAAAGAAAACTATTCCTGTACCTATCATTGCAGAAAAAGCTACTTTGGAATTCCATCAGTGACAACACATTTCTCCTACTGAGCCACAAGTGCTCTGTACAGCTTTTCTTTACACTGAAGTTTCAAAGTAGCCAACACACACATACTGACTCTTAGTATTTCCAAGAGTACTAAGAGTTCACAGGGATGTCTGCATGCCCAACTAACCTTCCCCTGACTGCCATTCCCTGAGTGTGTAAATATCAAAGGAAGTTTCTTTCTGACAGAAAGCTTTTTAAAATGTAAAATATAAGCAGCTGTTCATGGCTATATGCATCACCACTGAGAGCTTACTTACTCTTCCCTAAATAGAAAATCCATGTAAAATTATTTTTATTTAAAAACAGAATATCAAGATGAAAAATATGGAGGATACACCTCATTATTAAATTAACAGAAAGACTGGTTCACTATGTGAATCTCTGATATACACCTGAAAGAAAACAAACACACAAAAATCCTCTTAATAATTGTAAATGTCTGCAGTGGTGGTGAAGAATTAATTGCAACTACGTTCAGTTATAAATACCCAGCCCTTCTCTTGTATACATATACAGTGCCCAGGTTGCAAATAGCTTGCCCTAATAGATACAGCCGAGTGAAATAATTGTTCTGAAGTACAGCAGTGCTTTAGAACAGATTTCACACAACAGTTGATACCAGCACTACCAAGACATTCAGGTAACACTGTATTTATGTCAAACCCAAGAGGACTGTTGTTTGCTAGGAAAAGCAGTTGCTGTAGCTGGTGTGAGACAAGAGGCCTGAGCATAAACTCAAAGTGAAGACAAAACAAGTTCTTACCCTCATTCCAAGAACCAAAAAGCCAATCTCTTCCATCAGTGGGTACTTGCTGACCTGCTGCTGTATCTTCTCTGCTGAAGCATAGGGATCATAACTTTTCTGACCTATTTTTACATCCATTATGCAGGGCTTATTAAACTTACGAGTCACATCTTCCAGTTTTAGGTATGTATCTGTCAAAAAGCCAAAATTTTGTCAAAGCAAAATAATTACATAGCTTCTGCTAAGCACCTGTGGAGGAATGTGAATAGTTTAAGGCTTAACATCATATGAATTCCTTAAGAGTCAAATTTGTCTCTGAATGTAGACTAAATCATGGTCACTGACAGCCACAAATTCTATTGCCATGAAAATCTAAATGCTTTCTCATTTAGAAAACTGTATACAATTAACATGTGTTAACCTAGCATTCAAATTCAAATTACTGCCCAGATAAAATCCATGAGTAACTTTTATTAAGTCATTACTATATCACAAAGAGCATTACTAACCACATACAAATGCAGGTTTTGCAATTCAGATGGTCTCTTGTGTCATTTTACAAATGAAGCAAACATTTCAGTCCTGGCCTTCAGGGGCTGAAGTGCAGCTCATTTTGCTTTTTATCCTACTCCCATCTGCAGCCACTTCTCATGGCACCTTTTGGAGAAAAGGCTCTTGGAATCCTAGGCTGCCTTTCATGCATTTCTAACAGTCCCTTTGGGAGAGTGGTTGGACTAAGAAACCCCAAAATACTTGGAGTGCTGGGAGATTTAAAGGAATATCTAAAACCTGATCGAAATGATCATTACCAGCACCACTGACTTTCAGACCACAAGGAAATGGACTTCAGTACCCAACCAGCTCTCAGACAACTCTGCTTGGGAGACAGCTGAACCCACCTCCAGCCCTTGTGAGGACATGGCATAACTGACCTTTTTGCAGACATCTTGCAAAGGTCAAGAAGTGCCGCCAAGCTCACAGTCCGGGGCTGCCTCGCGCATCACGGTGGGATCGGGAGAGTGCTGCAGTACCGCTTTCTGTCCACACGGTGGCAGCACTGCGCCCGATTACAGCCATCGGCTGTTGCACGCATTGGGAACGGGCACTGGACAGCGCTGTAGTACCGACCACTGTCCACCAGGTGGCAGCACTGGCCTCGCGATCAGAGCACAGGCCTAGTACGCTTATCAGGAATAGGTATGGGACAGCGCTGCAGTATTCCTCTCTGTCCAGAAGGTGGCAGCAGTGTCTCCAAGCTCAGCCCTGGCTCAGGGACAGGCAGAGAGTAGAGGCAAAAACAGGCGTCCAAACATCCCCCTCCAAAAAATTCTCCAAATTAAATGCCACAAAAGTCTCCCAACCACAAGGACAAGAAACCGGTCACCAATGAAATTCATCACTCTCAGCCGGCGCTGTGGTCGGGTTTTTGCGCAGTCAGCCGGCTAGATGCCACCAGGGTCCTTGCTTTTTTCCTGCCCTTTTTGCAGCCATCTTGGAAAGATCAAGAAGTGCCGCCAAGCTCACAATCCGGGCAAGCCTCGCACATCGCGGTGGGATCGGGAGAGTGCTGCAGTACCGCTTTCTGCCCACACGGTGGCAGCACTGCGCCCGAATCAGCCAATGGTCGTCACATGCCTTGGAGACAAGCACTGGACAGCGCTGTAGTACCGACCACTGTCCACTAGGTGGCAGCGCTGCCTTTGAGCTCACATCGCGGCCCTGGCACGCTAATCAGGAACGGGCGTGGGAGAGCGCTGCGGAAATGCTCTCTGTCCACAAGGTGGCAGCACTGGCCCGAAGCTCAGCTCTGGGTCAGGGACAGGCAGAGCGTAGAGGCAAAAAAAGGCGTCCAAAGATCCCCTTCCAAAAACTCTCTAAATCAAATGCCTCATAATCTCTCAACCACATTGACGAGAAATTTGTCACCAATGAAATCCGTCACTCTCGGCCGGCACTGATGTTGGCTTTTTGCGCAGTCAGCCGGCTAGATGCCACCAGGGTCATTGCTTTTTTCCTGCCCTTTTTGCAGCCATCTTGCAAAGGTCAAGAAGTGCCGCCAAGCTGACAATCCGGGGCTGCCTCGCGCATCGCGGTGGGATCGGGAGAGTGCTGCAGTACCGCTTTCTGTCCACACGTTGGCAGCACTGCGCCCGATTACAGCCAAGGGCTGTTGCACGCATTGGGAACGGGCACTGGACAGCGCTGTAGTACAGACCTCTATCCACCAGGTGGCAGCACTGGCCTCGCGATCAGAGCACAGGCCTAGTACGCTTATCAGGAATAGGTATGGGACAGCGCTGCAGTATTCCTCTCTGTCCACAAGGTGGCAGCAGTGTCCCTAAGCTCAGCCCTGGCGCAGGGACAGGCAGAGAGTAGAGGCAAAAACAGGCGTCCAAAAATCCCCTTCCAAAAACTCTCCAAATTAAATGCCACAAACGTCTCCCAACCACAACGACGAGAAACCGGTCACCAATGAAATTCATCACTTTCGGCCAGCGCTGTGGTCGGGTTTTTGCGCAGGCAGCTGGCTAGATGCCACCAGGGTCCTTGATTTTAGACCTTTTTGTCACCATCTTGGAAAGGTCAAGCAGTGCCGCCAAGCTCACAGTCCGGGGCTGCCACGTGCATCGCGGTGGGATCGGGAGAGTGCTGCAGTACCACTTTCTGTCCACACGGTGGCAGCACGACGCCCGATCACAGCCATCGGCAGTTACACGCGTTGGGGATGGGCACTGGAGAACGCTGTAGTACCGAACTCTGTCCACCAGGTGGCAGCACTGGCCCTAAGCTCAGCTCTGGGTCAGGGACAGGCATAGCGTAGAGGCAAAAAAAGGCGTCCAAACATCCCCTTCCAAAAACTTTCTAAATCAAATGCCTCATAATCTCTCAACCACATTGACGAGAAACCTGTCACCAATGAAATCCGTCACTCTCGGCCGGCACTGATGTCGGCTTTTTGCGCAGTCAGCTCGCTAGATGCCACCAGGGTCTTTGCTTTTTTCCTGCCCTTTTTGCAGCCATCTTGCAAAGGTCAAGAAGTGCCGCCAAGCTCACAGTCCGGGGCTGCCACGCGCATCGCGGTGGGCTCGGGAGAGTGCTGCAGTACCGCTTTCTCCCCACACGATGGCAGCACTGTGACCGAATCAGCCAATGGTCATCACATGCCTTGCAGACGAGCAGTGGACAGCGCTGTAGTACCGACCACTGTCCACTAGGTGGCAGCACTGGCCTGGAGCTCACATCCCGGCCCTGGTACGCTAATCAGGAACGGGCGTGGGAGAGCGCTGCGGAAACGCTCTCTGTCCACAAGGTGGCAGCACTGGCCCCAAGCTCAGCTCTGGGTCAGGGACAGGCAGAGCGTAGAGGCAAAAAAAGGCGTCCAAAGATCCCCTTCCAAAAACTCTCTAAATCAAATGCCTCATAATCTCTCAACCACATCGACGAGAAACCTGTCACCAATGAAATCCATCACTCTCGGCCGGCACTGATGTCGGCTTTTTGCGAAGTCAGCCAGCTGGATGCCACCAGGGTCCTTGCTTTTTTCCTGCCCTTTTTGCAGCTATCTTGCAAAGCTCAAGAAGTGCCACCAAGCTCACAGTCCGGGGCGGCCTCGCGCATCGCGGTGGGATCGGGAGAGTGCTGCAGTACCGCTTTCTGTCCACACGGTGGCAGCACTGCGCCCGATTACAGCCAAGGGCTGTTGCACGCCTTGGGAACGGGCACTGGACAGCGCTGTAGTACCGACCTCTGTCCACCAGGTGGTAGCACTGGCCTCAAGCTCATAGCCCAGGCCTAATACGCTTATCAGGATTAGGTATGGGACAGCGCTGCAGTATTCCTCTCTGTCCACAAGGTGGCAGCACTGGCCCCAAGCTCAGCTCTGGGTCAGGGACAGGCAGAGCGTAGAGGCAAAAAAAGGCGTCCAAAGATCCCCTTCCAAAAACTCTCTAAATCAAATGCCTCATAATCTCTCAACCACATCGACAAGAAACCTGTCACCAATGAAATCCGTCACTCTCGGCCAGCATTAATGTCGGCTTTTTGCGCAGTCAGCCAGCTAGATGCCACCAGGGTCCTTGCTTTTTTCCTACCATTTTTGCAGCCATCTTGCAAAGGTCAAGAAGTGCCGCCAAGCTCACAGTCCGGGGCTGCCTCACGCATCGCGGTGGGATCGGGAGAGTGCTGCAGTACCGCTTTCTGTCCACACGGTGGCAGCACTGCGCCCGATTACAGCCATGAGCTGTTGCACGCATTGGGAACAGGCACTGGACAGGGCTGTAGTACCGACCTCTGTCCACCAGGTGGCAACACTGGCCTCGAGCTCAGAGCCCAGGCCTAGTACGCTTATCAGGAATAGGTATGGGACAGCGCTGCAGTATTCCTCTCCGTCCACAAGGTGGCAGCACTGGCCCCAAGCTCAGCTCTGGGTCAGGGACAGGCAGAGATCAGAGGCAAAAAAAGGCGTCCAAAATACCCCTACAAAAAACTCTCTGAATTAAATGCCTCATAATCTCTCAACCACATCGACGAGAAACCTGTCACCAATGAAATTCATCAATCCCAGCCAGCACTGATGTCGGCTTTTTGCGCAGTCAGCCGGCTAGATGCCACCAGGGTCCTTGCTTTTTTCCTGCCCTTTTTGCAGCCATCTTGCAAAGGTCAAGAAGTGCCGCCAAGCTGACAATCCGGGGCTGCCTCGCGCATCGCGGTGGGATCGGGAGAGTGCTGCAGTACCGCTTTCTGTCCACACAGTGGCAGCACTGCGCCCGATTACAGCCATCGGCTGTTGCACGCATTGGGAACGGGCACTGGACAGCGCTGTAGTACCGACCTCTGTCCACCAGGTGGCAGCACTGGCCTCGCGATCAGAGCACAGGCCTAGTACACTTATCAGGAATAGGTATGGGACAGCGCTGCACTATTCCTCTCTGTCCACAAGGCGGCAGAAGTGTCTCCAAGCTCATCCCTGGCTCAGGGACAGGCAGAGAGTAGAGGCAAAAACAGGCGTCCAAAAATCCCCTTCCAAAAACTCTCCAAATTAAATGCCACAAAAGTCTCCCAACCACAACGATGAGAAACCGGTCACCAATGAAATTCATCATTCTCGGCCGGCGCTGTGGTCGGCTTTTTGCGCAGGCAGCTGGCTAGATGTCACCAGGGTCCTTGCTTTTTTCCTGCCCTTTTTGCCACCATCTTGGAAAGGTCAAGCAGAGCCGCCAAGCTCACAGTCCGGGGCTGCCTCGCGCATCGCGGTGGGATCGGGAGAGTGCTGCAGTACCGCTTTCTGCCCACACGGTGGCAGCACTGTGCCCGAATCATCCAATGGTCATCACATGCCTTGGAGACGGGCACTGGACAGCACTGTAGTACCGACCACTGTCTACTAGGTGGCAGCACTGGCCTGGAGCTCCCATCCCGGCCTTGGTACGCTAATCAGGAACGGGCGTGGGAGAGCGCTGCGGAAACGCCCTCTGTCTACAAGGAGGCAGCACTGGCCCCAAGCTCAGCTCTGGGTCAGGGACAGGCAGAGCGTAGAGGCAAAAAAAGGCGTCCAAAGATCCCCTTCCAAAAACTCTCTAAATCAAATGCCTCATAATCTCTCAACCACATCGACGAGAAACCTGTCACCAATGAAATCCGTCACTCTCGGCCGGCACTGATGTCGGCTTTTTGCGCAGTCAGCCGCCTAGATGCCACCAGGGTCCTTGCTTTTACCCCTTTTTGCAGCCATCTTGCAAAGGTCAAGAAGTGCCGCCAAGCTCACAGTCCGGGGCTGCCTCACGCATCGCGGTGGGATCGGGAGAGTGCTGCAGTACCGCTTTCTGCCCACACGGTGGCAGCACTGTGCCTGAATCATCCAATGGTCATCACATGCCTTGGAGACGGGCACTGGACAGCGCTGTAGTACCGACCACTGTCCACTAGGTGGCAGCACTGGCCTGGAGCTCACATCCCGGCCCTGGTACGCTAATCAGGAACGGGCGTGGGAGAGCGCTGCGGAAACGCTCTCTGTCCACAAGGTGGCAGCAAAACTCTCTAAATTAAATGCCACAGAAGTTTCCCAACCACAACGATGAGAAAGCTCTCACCAATGAAATTCATCATTCTAAGCCGGCGCTGTGGTTGGGTTTATGCGCAGGCAGCTGGCTAGATGCCACCAGGGTCCTTGCATTTTTCACGCCCTCTTTGGCCCATCTTGGAAAGGTCAAGCAGTGCCGCCCAGTGGCAAGTAGACAGCATTAAACACCAACGGTGGCCCATTTCCATGGGAAACCAAAGTCTCCACCCCACGTTCCTGATGTCCGTTTCTAGGAGGCCTTTGGCACTACAAGAGCAGACAAACTTCCAACTGGTGGTATATTGCATCTGGAAAATATCCTCATTTGTATGTAATTTCAGTAGCCATAAGCCCAGTGGCAGGCAGACAGCATTAGACACGAACGCTGGCCCTTTTCCATGGGAATCCAAGGTCTCCACTCCAGGCTCCTGATGTCAATTTGTAGGAGGCCTTTGGCACTACAGGGGCAGACAAACTTCCGTCAGGTGGTTAATTGCATTGGAGAGATATCCAAATTTCTTTGGAATTTCTGCAGGCGGAAGCCCAGTGGCAGGCAGACAGCATTACACACGAACGGTGGCCCTTTTGCATGGGAAAACAAAGTCTCCACCCCTGGTTCCTGATGTCAGTGTTTTAGGAGGGCTTTGGTACTACAAGGGCAGACAAACTTCCATCTGGTGGTAAATTGCATCTGCGAGATATCCTCATTTGTATGGAATTTTAGGAGGCAGAAGCATAGTGGTATGCAGACAGCACTAGACACGAACGATGGCCCTTTTCCATGGGAAACCAAAGTCTCCACCCCACGTTCCTGATGTCAGTTTGTAAGAGGCCTTTGGAACTACAAGGGCAGAAAAACTTCCATCTGGTGGTAGATTGCACCTGGGAGATATCCTCATTTGTATGGAATTTTAGTGGAATTTTAGTAGGCACAAACCCAGCGGCAGGCAGACAGCATTACACACGAACGCTGGCCCATATCCATGGGAAAACAAAGTCTCCACCCCAGGCTCATCATGTCAGTTTGTAGGAGGCCTTTGGAACTACAAGGTCAGAAAAACTTCCATCTGGTGGTAGATTGCACCTGGGAGATATCCTCATTCGTATGGAATTTTAGTATGCATAAGCCCAGTGGAAAGGAGACAACATTAGACACGAACAGGGGCCCTTTTCCATGGGAAACCAAAGTCTCCACCCCAGATTCCTGATGTCCGTTTGCAGGAGGCATTTTGCACTATAAGAGCAGACAAACTTATATCTGGCGGTAGATTGCACCCGGAAGATGTCTTCATTTGTATGGAATTTCAGTGGGATTTTCGTAGGCAGAAGCCCAATGGCCGGCAGACAGCATTAGACACGAACGGTGGCCCATTTCCATGAGAAACCAAAGTCTCCACCCCAGGTTCCTGATGTCACTTTGTAGGAGGCCTTTGGCACTACAAGGGCAGACAAGCTTCCAACTGGTGGTAGATTGCACCTGGGAGATATCCTCATTTGTGAGGAATTTCAGCAGGCATAACCCCAGTGGCAGGCAGACAGCATTAGGCACGAACGTTGGCCCATTTCCATGGGAAACCAAAGTCTCCATCCCCGGTTCCTGATGTCAGTTTGTAGGAGACCTTTGGAACTACAAGGGCAGAAAAACTTCCATCTTGTGGTAGATTGCACCTGGGAGATATCATCATTTGTATGGAATTTTAGTGGAATTTTAGTAGGCATAATCCCAGTGGCAGGCAGTCAACATTAGACACGAACCCTGGCCATTTTCCATGGGAAACCAAAGTCTCCACTCCATGTTCCTGATGTCCTGATACTTGTCCAGGCAAATATCAATCTTGTAACCCTCCAGAAGGCTCTCCTGTTTTATGGAGATATGATAGCTTGCTGAGAGATCCCTGGGTTTGGATTACATTGCTCAATACTGAATACACACAGCAGCAACTCCAGAGGTGAATTCTACCTTTAGTTTCTTGAGGAGACCGAAGTGTTTTATTAAGCATGCTTTTAGGATGCTTTGAGGTGTGGGTAAGGCAAATTTCAGTTTTGCTCCTCCTAAGACTAAGATATACCAACACTCCCCAGCATTGTGTCTTTCATAGCATATAACTTTTCACAAAAATTGCTGTCTGGATGAGGAGATATTTTGAATACTTCCATAAATATTGAAATAATGTCCATCTGTTTGCTACATATAACAGTGTCTTACATCAAAATACTCCAGCAACTCGTGAAAGATTTCAGACCTCATGAAAGAGCCCTCAGGTTGGAAAATGACCAAGATTCCAAAAGACTCAGGCAATTGCTGGAATAAAATACTGAAGTGAAACCTCCTCATGGAGCAAGATGAAGTGGACAATTCTTTTACGTACAATATCTGTAAAGAGAGACAAAAAATTAAAACAAAAATCCACCTTAAAGCAGAAAAAATATTTTAAAATTACATCTTTTAAAGATGCCACCATAAGAACAATGCTTCCACCACTTCTGATAGAAAGGTAACTAGACAATTTAAATCTTTGAGGGTCTGTGAAGCATTAATAGTTTATGAAAGATGACACCAAAAAGTAAATATATACTGCATAGTGTGTATATATATATATATATATATACTATAACGCAGCACCCATTATTTAAATCTTCCTTTGGAAATTCTTAGCATCTGCACTAAACCACAACAAACAGATGTTCTCAGGAAAATCATCCAGAGTTATAAAAATAGGATATAAAGCCCTGCATAGACATCTGCAAGAAAGGAAGTATCATTTCTATGGCTAGAAACACTAGCTAAATACTAAAGTATTTTAGTATTAGACTCAGTGTAAGAAAGCATCCAAAGAAAAAAAAAAACAAAACACCAACCGAAAAAACACACCAGTAGATTCTCTGCTAGAAGCTAGAGACTTTAAGACTTTCAAAAATAGTATCTCAAAATAATAATAAAAATTAGTAACAACTTCAAAACAAAGACAACAAGACAACACACATGATTAGTGAGTCGGATTATTCGGCTTGAGACTCTTAAAAGGGCCTGACTTATTTTTCTTCCCCAAATGCCTAGCACCTGAATCTTACTGCCTAAAAATATAAATATCCAAAGTCCTCAGGTACGGTACAATAGCTTTCAGACAGACAAAACAGAAGATATGGTATTCTGCTGAAACTAAGTATGGCAAACATCCCTGCTTAACTGGAGTTCACAAGCAGAGCTGTTGAACTTACTGCACAATGCTTTTGTAGGATTGACCTGCTGTCCAGCAAGCAGCTGCTGCAGCTTCTTGATGTCTATGCATGCTTCAGCCATACTTTCCGGATCTCTGCTTTGAACAGAACTTTGACATCCATCCTCTGATGCTAAAAGCATAAAGACACAACACTTAGTCCAAACACAAAAAGCAGTTTCAACACCCATAAGGACACACCTGAAAACTACTGAAGTGCTGGCACTCAAATGGCTTGTTTTTCAGAACAGTGCAAGGAAAAGAAATCCCAATTTTCCTACCAAACAGTCAGGAATAATGGAAGAGATTCCCCACCACCACCCCAAACATGAAACAGACACTCTACTGCCTACTTTTTCTTTTAAGATTTCATTTGAAGATTTCAAAGTACTTGATCCTATTTTCTAATGACTAAAAGGTAAGTACTGTTTTAAGCAACACACTTAAGTAGCGAGATAGATGGACACAAGAGGTAACAGGAAAACTTACCCCAGGGAGGATTTCCCAAGTCTTTAAAATGTGTTGTTACAGATACTAAGTCAGTTCCTATTTTCAAGTTCATTTCACCACTCAAGTTTGCTTCAATCACCTGCAATCAATCACCTGCAATCAATCTCAATTTTAGGCAACCCACTTTCGCACTGCAGAATTACAGAAGAATACAGTTTGGTTTTGTTCAAATACAAGCTTCCAGGAGTACTTCACTGCAAGTCAAACATACTTTCTGAAAACAGTCTGAACATTTGAGTGTTCAGCTATAAAATGCATTTCCCATCATCCCCATGTGCCTTACTCTAGACCAAACTTACAGACGTTATGAAAAGAAGATTTAATTTAGAGATTTAATTGCTCTCCAGTACTTTTAGAACAAATATTAGCCTTGGGAAGTATACGTTTTGAGGAAAAGGCTTCAAAAATAAGAGACGGAATCTGAAGAAATGCAAAGATTCCTAATTTCCATTCAGTTTTTCAACAAATAGAAAGGCACCAAGAGAGTCTATATGACACACAGAAATCTGGATGTACCAGGAGCTGACAGAGTTGCTTTCAAGAATTTAAAATAGACAACAGCTGGATGAGATCAGTAACTCCAAGAAGGAATTTGAACTAACAGAAATCCTGGAAAAGTGCTAAAAGCTTTCAAATTCCATCTTGAAAGCTGGAAGGAGGAATTTGAAGGAAACTATACATGGTCTTACACAAACCCCAAGTAGATCAGAGGACTCCTAAAGTACAACCTAGAACTTTGTTTCTGTGATTAGATAAATTCTCAGTAATTAAAAATAAATAAATAAATAAATAAAAAGAAGACATGTACTGCAATCGGAATCTTGTATACAGTGGAGATATCAAGCTCCCAAATAATGGACAGGTACTATCAGAAATTGCTTCTAAGGGCATTTTGAAGCATTGATCTTGACCAGTTTTATTACCAGGATGCATCCTGCAAAAATAATTATCACACTTAATATTTTTGTTCTCTTAACAGCATGAAAGCAAGGCACTCAGTATAAGTTCAATCCCATCATACAACTATCCTGAGTGAGAAAAGAGCCTCAGCTCTAGAAACAAAAGCACTGTGCTCAATTTTGCGCTCACTGTGCTCAATGTCCACCAAGGACATGGGGGCAGGAAAGAAAGTAAAGACTAAGCCCCCAAAATATCTCACAAAAGAAAAGAGTGTTTGCAGGATGACTGCCATTTGCCAAATTGCCAGTAACCCTGGGTAATCGCTCAACTCTTCCAAGTCTTGAAAAACCAAGACTGTTCCAATTTCAGAATTCTCAGTTAACAGAAAACTTCCTATTTACTAGAATTATGAACAGCATCAAACTCAAACTATTCCAAAGCTCTACACTTACTTAGTAACTTTCATGTCAGTCAACTATGGTGACGGTGAGCAAAAATAGCTAAATAAAAAATCAAAGCCCTTTTCTGCCCAACTGCAGAGGGCTTCTTTCAATTAAAAGGCGCACCGGCACTCTAGAAATACAGGGTAGACTGCAAACCCAACCTGTCAGTCTACAGCACAATGTGACATCCTGGGCCTATTAGCAGAATTTCCTTTAAATCCTACATCAAGTTTACCTGAAGTTCATTCACAGACACCTAACTCACTTAATAGGCATTTCCTTAATGAAATAACCTGGAAAGTCTCCAGCTAGCTTCCTGAAGGACTGTCATTTCTTACCAGCTATAAAGAGCGCCTTGTAGCAATACAATGCCAAGTTCTTTCACGGATTTAGTACAAGGACCATCATTTACTGAGAAGCCCAGGAAAAGCTCTTAAGTGTAAATTCTAAAATAAATCCCATCATTCTTTTCAATCTTTACACAGGCTTCAGATGCCTTGATTTCAACATCTAACTCATCTCAAAATAAGATTATGTGGCAGCACCAGTTTAAGCAACGTGTTATGTCCCTCATGAAATAACATCTGTAGCATACGTGCTTTAAGTGCCTTAACTTACAATGAAATTCCTGAGATTCTTCACTCTTTCCACCACACTCTTCATTGTTTTCATCACTGGAAGGTAAATACTGACCTAGGAATACATTAAGAAGTGCATTTAGACAAGTATTTCAGATGTGATTGGGGCACATCTATTTCTGCTTTCAATTCCATCTTCGTTTGGACTGAGTTATCTATGGCTTTCAGGATGCACAATATCTGAAATCAGCAAATGTCTCAGGAACAGAAGAACTCTTTCCCATTATACCAACAGGCAATCATTCTAGCAATTGTTCCAGACGTAATATTCCATGTCTGTGTTCAAAATAGAGGCATGTTTTTGCATATCAGACTCTCACATGAACATCTGTGTTACTAAAATAGTCAATCACAATGGTCAAAAAGGAAGTAACAAGATTCCGACGAAACTGCAGTAATTTCTGGCACTGCAGCAGTGTAAATCTGAAATAAAAGAACAAAATACTGCAAGTTTCTTCTTGTACGTCTACAGAGTCTAAATACTCTTAGCCATAGAGGTAACAGACATCCATAACCTCAAATAGGAGCACGTTTGTACAAGGACTTTTCCTTGCAACTTTGCTAAAAGTCAAAAAGGATATTGAGAGAATATATAAGAAGCAGGAGGAAACACATATATCTTCAACTCTGCCAGATAGGCCATAAATTTCAGAAAGAACAGATTATCTGGGCCATCTGGCACCTGAACACCTGAAACAGTCTAAACTTGTGTGGTTTAGAAGTGCTCCAGACTAAAGCCATGCAAGTCCTTTACCCCTCCCTTCCTTTGCCATGAACATTACAGAAGCTATTGGCAATCATCCACTATGTTCCCGTAGGCTCTGGGCTCTCTTGTCAGGATAGAAGCCATGTTCCATTCCCCTTCAAAACTGTAGCCTCCAGTCTTCCCTCTTTCCTTTCGACTCCTTTCCAAACCCCATCAGTAGCATACTCCGTAGCAATATCATTCCACTTGCAAACACTCCTTTCAGTAGGCAATATAAAAACAGAGGCTTACATCAAAGTCTGGCACACTGGGCTCTCTGAAGTCATTCCACATTCTTCTGGGAATAACTCCCACAGGAATGTCATGTGTCACGATCCTGCTGCTGCTTGATAAGGATGGCTTGAGGGGAAAAAAAGAGAATGCTCTTGCAGTTAAACACAAGACTGCAATTCTCAAATTAAATTTTTCAGACCCACTCTGGGAAATGCTATAACTACATGCCCTAGTTCCAGTTTTCCCTGGGTTCCTATCAATATGCTTTTAAGTGGGCTTCCCTTTGGAATGAGGAAGAGTTTATGATGTATCAGTCATTAGTGTATCTATAAGCTATCCTTAGAGCGGAAGAGGTGAATCAGTGGAGTTAGCAACAACAAAAGAATCAGAAGTCAGCGTACAATATCAGGAAAACCAAAGGCAAAGGCATGGAGCCAAACACTGAAACCTCCTTCACCTAGTGGCTTCAATGAAAAGGCAATAATCCATGGAAGACACAGAGGATAAAGGAATTGAGAAAAGTAGACATTTGAAAAGGTTGTTTCAAGAGTATAGTTTTCTCTCTTCCTCCACCTCCTCCTTGCCTTTTGGAAAATACAAAGCTGGCTCTGTATGCTACAAACCATGTCAAGAAAGGCTAGTGAAATGGAAAATGGCACAACGTTTCTTTGGTTTTCTAGAATTACGCTGTATATTACCCTTTGATCTTAGCAAAAAGCACTAAATTTTAAAGAACTTTTTCTTAAGAGTGAATTGTGAAAGCATGGTTGCACCTACTAGCTCCACTAGCTCCTCTGAGACAAGGACAGTGTTTATTAGTCAACTTGATCTTCACTGCCTTAGCACTCTGGGAAGTTTTTAATGCTCTCGACAGGTTTTCAGGCACCAACTCTAAATAGATTTCATTGTGCTCTGCAGCTACTCCTTCCACCTGAAATTCAGCAAAGAAATTCCCCTACAATTTTTGGAAGTTGGGAAATAAAGCAAACAAAAGGGGCAAGATTTATTTATCAGACCTTAAGCTTAGAACTGCATGGGTACAGCAGAAACTCCCCTCTGCCCAGCATTACCTGAGGAATCACAACAGGCTGCACAGCCATGAAGACTCATTGCTTTCAGCTAAACCAATTAACGTCCTCCCCTAACACCTAAGCAGTCCATCAGACAGTGAGTCATGCTTTCGCGTTTCCAGTTTTGGGCAGGCCCATACGGGCCAGCATACACTGAAGCTTTACACTGAAGCGACAATCAAGGTAAAGGGAATATCCAACCTGAAACACCCGTGCAACCAGACAGACCTTTAGAGACCTGGCACATCGAAGGCAAGGGCTACAAGAAACGCCTCATCCACCAAACCCAATTGCATGCTCTGGTTTTCAACATGTGCTTACTGAACTTCCCTGGGCTCACCTGGCTCAGCTCACACCACATACTGACGCCTCCATTTGCTACTTTATCGGAGAGGATGAAATACAGTTTGCAGACAGTAAGGCGCAGGATGCAGGTCTTGGCTAACTTGGTGATTGTGTTAATTATACGTGCCGGAGGGAGGGACGGAGGGAAGGAGGACGTTATAGCGGTGATAGCTCCGTCCACCCCGGGCTCTGCGGGACAGAAGAACCTTCAGCTTTTACAAACGCAGTTCCTGCTGCTGCGCAACCTCTTTAACACCTCGAAGGCGAGGGAAAGCGCCTCATTCTACCTCCTCCCAGGAAAGGACTGCGATTCTCACTGCCCTTCCTCTTTCCTTTGCCCAAGAAAGGCAGCCCCAGCTGCTCAGCGAGGCACTGCCGCCCTTCAGCGTGCCCCGTCATACTCACGGCTGAAGTGGTTTAGGCAGGCGAGATCCACGATCTTAGCCCGAAATCACATGGCGGCGCGGGCCCTCCCGGACCCTGGCCCGCAGCTACAGAAGGTGGTCAGGGAGAGAGAGGCCTCACACAGAACAGCTCCGCGCAGGAAGCGGCCATTGCAGCACCTCGCCGCATGTGCGGCGGGATTGGGTAGGGTCTGGCACAGGCGGGCCGGACTTTCTTCCGCTGCGCTACAGCTCGCAATCCGGGCTGAAAAGAGTGCGTCGAAAATGCCTTGGCAGCCTCCGGAACACGTGTGAAAATTCGTCTGCATGGGTCCCAGCCTTGATGTCTCGTGAAATTTCTTTTTCAAATCCAAGGGAGCCCTTGCAGCAGACACTATCAGCCCCTGGCAGAGGCCAAGTCGCGACACTGTCCCGTATGACACGGTGGTGAGGAAGGAAAGCAACAGTCATGTTAGAAAGTGGAGCAAACAGAGCTTTGTGAGGGGCCTTTCCCACTGCCCCGTTGTTAGCCAGGCCACCCAGAAGAGACTGGGCAACCGAAAGTGTTTTGAGAAAGATATTCTCTGTGAGACTGGGTACCTCATGTAGTCAGGCTCTCAGCTTAATGCAAGGTGCACAAGGGTTTATGCAAATGTTGGAAGGAAATAGAAAGTGGAGGAAAACTGCTTTACTTGACAGTGTGCAGCATGCCTGTTTCCTATAGACGGTGTCCTTTGCCTTGATGGTTCTGGTTCCTTGCAGTCCTTCAAAACTACAGCATTTGCAGGAACAGTTTTCTAGTGGTACTCTTTTTTGATCTGTCAGGACTGTCTGGTGTTCTTTTGTCACACTGCATGTTCCCCAGAGCAGCTTAATTGCCTCTGTCACATTTAATTTTGAAATAGTCTTGGGATGCTGCTCACATGTCTTGATGCTCTCCTTCAATACAGTCATTAGGAAGAAAATGAAAACAAATAACCTTGGGTCTGCATAGTAACAGATACAGACAGTTTCTGGAGAGATTATTCTCTGCTTATATTGCTCTTAGGCCCTGTAAATTTTGTAGAAATGAGCTGATGTTTTTCCTAGAGAAACCGGTGCAGCAGGGTGTCACAACTTCTCATCTAGGATCCTGCCAACTATGCCAATTTGTCACAAATGTGTGGTTTAGGTTTATAATCAAAGGTATTAGCATAAGTGGGGTTAAATATACATTTATAAAAGTGTGACATAAAGTTCAGTGACAGGTTTTGTTCCATCATGGATGAAACGCACAAAGAAAAATCTTACTAGAATAGTTTTAGAATGATTTACACAGAGACCAAAGACAAAAAAGAGTAAGGAAGACTCCTGCTGAATCACAAAGTTCAGAATATACCCTCTTGCTTTCTAAACTTCTGATAGAGCTTAGGTGCAGCTAGATCCAGTCTTAGCTTCAGAGTAGGACAATAGTTTATACCTAACAGAATTATCTCCAACTTTTTCATTAAATACTGCCCCATTAGCCTTTTTTTTTTTTTTTCATAATACATGGCTGCAGAAGATAAAGCTCTGGTGGCGTGAAATCCCACACATTACAATTTGCAGTTTGACACACTTCCATCTTTCACAGACACAGTTGCAGATTGCTTTTAGTGAAATGATTGCTACATGAAGGCTAAGCAGGATTTGTGGAAGGAAGGTTGATCTGATCCCTTTCAAGTTGTGGCATCTTAATATATGTGAATTGTGTAAGGTTTAACAGATCCACATGATTTGCCTTTTCTGCCTTTGACTGGTTTCCTGGTTTGACCCTGGCCAGACACCAGGCACCCATGAAAATCACTCACTCACCCTCCCCTGCTACAGCTGGGCGGACAAGAGAAAAAATTAACAAAGGGTTCATGAGTTGAGATATGGACTGGGAGAAGAAACTCCAAGGGCAAAACTGGCTCAACTTAGAGGTACAAAGTGGATTTATTACTAAAATCAGAGAAGGATAATGAGAAATAAAAGAAGTTCTTAAAAACACCTTTCCTCAGCCTCTCTTTCCTTCTCACCAACAATACAGGGAGATAGAGTGTGGAGGGTTTTGGTCAGTTCATCACCTGAGATCTTTTGCTGCTCAGAGTCCTTCACCTGTGAAACTGGGGGGTCCCTCTCACGGGAGACAGTTCTCTGCGAACTTCTCCAGCATGGGTCCACTGTCATGAGCAGCAGTCCTCCCAAAACTGCTGCAATGTGAGTCCCTCCCATGGGCAGACACTCCTCCCAAAACTGCTGCAGCATGGGTCACTCTTCCAGGGGTGCAGTCCTCCAAGGACAGGCTGCTCCAGCAAGGAAGCAGGACCCCCCTCTATTCACTGGCTCTTCCACTGGATCACAGCCTCCTCCAGGCATCCACCTGCCCTGGCGTGGGCGCCTCCCCCACAGGCTGTGAGTGGATCTCTGCATCCCTCGTAGATCCCCATGGGCTGCAGGGGCAGAGCTGCTTCACCATGGTCTTCACCAGGGCCTGCAGAGGAATCTTGGCTCCAGCGCCTGGAGCACCTCCTCCCACTTCTTCTTCACTGACCTTGGTGTCTCCATGTTGTTTCCTTCACATGTTCTCACCTCCTCTTCCCCAGCTGGAATTCAAACTGCGCCACCACTTTTTGATTTTCTTCTTAAATATGTTATCACAGAGGCATTACCATCATCTCTCATTGGTCCAGCCTTGGCCAGTGGCATGACCATCTTCAGAACCATCAGGAATTGGCTCTGCCAGACATAGTGGAAGCTTCTATCAGGTTTTCACAGAAGCCACCTCTGTGACCCCCTGCTAACAAAACCTAGGCCGTGCAAAACCAACACAGCTAGACAGAAGTTTGTTCTCTAGCTCGCTTTCTAGATATGGTCTGTTGTTAGCAATGGTTTATAACCTCTGAAGATTAGGCCACAACGAGAAGACAGACTTTATCTATATAAAAAATTTTTGTCTAGAGTGTTTTTCATGGGTGCCTGGTGTCTGGCCAGGGTCAAACCAGGAAACCAGTCAAAGGCAGAAAAGGCAAATCATGTGGATCTGTTAAACCTTATGCAATTCACGTGTATTAGGATGCCACAACTTGAAAGGGATCAGATCAACCTTCCTTCCACAAATCCTGCTTAGCCTTCATGTAGCAATCATATCACTAAAAGCAATCTGCAACTGTGTCTGTGAAAGATGGAAGTGTGTCAAACTGCAAATTGTAATGTGTGGGATTTCACGCCACCAGAGCTTTATCTTCTGCAGCCATGTATTATGAAAAAAAAATAAATACTTGCCCTAAATAATAAAGAACAGGGAATTAATAACAAAGATGGGCATCAGAAATAAATTATTGTATGCCACATATGCACCCAGAAGTCTAAAGAAAAAAAAATAAAAAAGGTTTTATATTGCTCCATGCTTTCATCACAGTTGACTGACAGGCTCTAGTTTGGAGGTTCAGGCCAGACAAGAGCAATTTATTACTATAGCTGTAAAAGAGAAGGCAGATGGACAGACATTCAGTTTTCTCTATCCATACTGGCTTAAAACAGAAGTGCTAGGGTATATCACACTGACAGCAGAATGAAACAGCTTAGTGAAGGAGCCTTGATATGGCAGAGCAGCACTGACAGAGTAGGAAACTGTCACAGCAGTTGTACCCCTCTTCTCCTAATAACTCAGAACCACTGTGCTGTCTGTGGATCTTCTCAGCCTGTCACCCTCTTGCTTGTGACACTGCTATATCTGTTGTCAACTTTTGGACCTAGTGGGTACTGCTGCCACACAATTACTTGTGATCAAAGCCAATGTCTTCTGCTGTGTTTGCTTGGTTGATGTATTTTTTCCAATTTTTCTATTAATTATTTACATAATAAATAGATTATACATGCATTTGAAGCCATGAGTTCTATGTTTTTAAGCCCATCTAAATAACTTTATAATTATTTAAAGGAGAAGGCATTCACACTGCTTAGGTTGCTTGATGGAGAGACAAAGTGAAATGAAAATCTGAGAATGTCAACTCTGAGAAGCAGAGGGACAGTGAACATACCACCACAGAAAATGAATAGGTACTAGAAAGAGTTTTCTCTGTAAAACAGTTTTAACTGTACTATTAAGTCCTTTCCCCATTAATTTGATCTATGAGTGGATTTTATTGTAACCAATCATTTGGCTTAAAAAGTCTGTGTGATTTGATCCCAGTCTGCTGAAGCTCAGCTCTGAACAGGTCTATATCACTGGACTGAAGAGGTAGTAAAAGAGCATTTAAGGGGGGTTTTGGGCCATTATGGAAAACTTCAGTATTTTTATGTAAATGAATTGAAACTGACCATAATGTATATCTAGATGTTAGGGTTAATTAGTGTTTTCAATTACACTTAATGAAACACACCTTTCTCATACGCTGTTTCAAAGTTGTAAGTGAAAACCCCTACGTTAAATGGTGCTTTGAGCAAGAAAAGTATAGTAGAACAAACCTACACAAGCCACGAAACAATGATCAGTTTCAAAATACAGTCTTTAACACAGTTCTGTAATGATATGCTTAATGGATTCATTGTGGTGCATCACAAATTAAAAATATAGTAATTTAGATATGAAAAACATAAAGAGTGAAAATGAATTTAAGAATAAAACACCACCCGCAGTGAGAATTTCAAGAACTATTTTTTATCCTCATCTATACAAAACTGGAACTGAAGTTGTTTTGACTATAGGGACAATCATGAGAAACTGTTTTGAGTTAAATAAAATAATTTTACCAAAAACAAATTGTGTGTGTTTTATTAGAACAAAATTTCCTTCAGAATACTTAGGGAGGAAGTACTTGCCCTTTTTTGTACCTTCAGGCCAAAGTAATTCACGTTCATTTTCAACTAATGGACCTCATATATATGCTGCCTACATGAGGTTTTGCTTTTTGGGTTTAATGATAAAGTGAGCAAATCACATAAAATCTCTAGTGGGAAATCCTGCCAGGTTGCAGAAAAAATGTACCAAATGATAAAATAATATGCTAGACCTACAGACAGGTTGATAGCCTGAGAAGTACCCGTCTTTACTTTTGCTCATATTTATTGAAAAAGGGATATATGGAGGGCCAAAAGGACTCATAATTTTTTAACATATGTAGGGATCAGCTGAGACATGCTTTTGGGCCAATATTCCAGCAGAAATGAAGCTAAATACTAATACTGAAGCATAGAAACAATGAGCAATTTGTCCCAAAAATACTGTGATTAAAAAACAAACAAACAAAACAGAAAAAAGTTACTGCCTGTGCATTCAATGATGAATCCATCATCATCCACCAAAATAGAGAGGCAGAAGCCCAGTTAGAACTCAAATTGGACACTTCTGTGAAGGAGTAAAAAATACTCCTCTGTAAATTTGACTGCTGTGAAGCCAGTAAAAAATAGTTTTACAAATACATTAATGGCAAAAGGAAAGGTGAGGACAACCTCCCTTAACTATTAGATACAGGAGGGAATTTAGTAACTAAAGACGAGAAAAGCAGAGGTACTGAAAACTTTCTTTGCCTCTGTTTTCAAAAGAAAATTTGTCCTAAGGACAACTGGCCTCCTGGGCCGGAAGCTGGTGTCAGGGAGCAGAATAGTCCCGCCCTAATCCTGCCTTTTCCACTCCAGGATCAATTTCTAGTCTATTTAGAGTAGCCTCTGTGTTCAGCCGCTCAAGCAGAACCTCTGCAGGCTCTCCTCTGATTCTGCATAGCAGAGCTGTCAAGAACGAGAAGCTGCCTTTTGCCGAGAAAGCAGCGCTTGGCGGAACAGAAGCCAGCGTCATCGGGGCAGCCGCAGGGTGTGCGGAAAAGCAAAAGGCAGGCGGGGAACAATGTGGAAAGCAGGGCGGGGGGCTGCCAGCAGATGCTGATGAGGAGCTACAGGCCGCCTTGGAGAAACTCCCCCAGCACAGTGCAGAGTCCCCATGGCTAGTTCCTTGCAATAGATGCCCTGGCAGCAGCCAAGAGCTGTACTGAGTGCAGCAGGTGTCAGGCAGTCTGCTCTCGCCGTGTGCGTGTTTCTGTTATGTGTGTGCGGAGTGCAGAAAGCACTCGTGCTTGCTGCTGCTTCCAGCAAGCCAAAATGCTTTTGCAGCAACTTCCCAACCTTTTCAAAAACCGGATCAATTTCTAGCTGATTTACAGTTGCCTCTGCGTAGAGCAGCTAGAGGAGCAGCTCTGCCGGCTTTCCTCTGCTTCTGCATAGCAGAGCTGTCAAGAGCGAGAAGCTGCCTTTTGCCGAGAAAGCAGCGCTTCGCGGCAACACAGCCAGCGGCGTCTTCGGTACAGCCGCTGGGTGTGCGGAGAGGCGAAAGAGAGCCGGGGAAGAATGTGGAAAGCCGAACTCGGTCGCTGCAAGGAGGTGCTTGTCAACAGCTTCTGGTCACCTTGTAGAAACTCCCCCAAGACAGTGGAGAGTCCCGGCGGCTATTGCATTGAATACATGCCTTGGCAATAGCCCAGGGCTGTACTGAGTGCAGCAGGTGTCAGGCAGTCTCCTCTCGCCGTGTACGTGCTTCTGTTTGTGTTTCCAATGTGCAGAGAAGCACTCGTGCTTGCTGCTGTTTCCAGCCAGCCAAAACGCTTTTGCAGCAACTTTCCTGCCTTTCCCACTACAGGATCAATTTCTAGCTGATTTACAGTTGTTTCTGCGTAGAGCAGCTAGAGGAGAAGCTCTGCCGGCTTTCCTGTGCTTCTGCATAGCAGAGCTGTCAAGAGCGAGAAGCTGCCTTTTGCCGCGTAAGCAGCGCTTCGCGGAACCACAGCCAGCGGCGTCTTGGGTACAGTCGCAGGTTGTGCGGAGAAGCGAAAGAGAGCCGGGGAAGAATGTGGAAAGCCGAACTCGGTCGCTGCAAGCGGGTGCTGGCGACCAGCTTCTGGTCACCTTGTAGAAACCCTCCCAGCACACTGCAGAGTCCCCGTGGCTAGTTCCTTGAAGTACCTTTCCTGGCAGCAGCCCAGAGCTGTACTGAGCGCAGCAGGTGTCAGGCAGTCTCCTCTTGCCGTGTGCGTGCTTCTGTTTTGTGTTTCCAATGTGCAGAGAAGCACTCGTGCTTGCTGCTGCTTCCAGCAAGCCAAAACGCTTTTGCAGCAACTTTCCTGCCTTTCCCACTACAGGATCAATTTCTAGCTGATTTACAGTTGTTTCTGCGTAGAGCAGCTAGACGAGAAGCTCTGCCGGCTTTCCTCTGCTTCTGCATAGCAGAGCTGTCAAGAGCGAGAAGCTGCCTTTTGCCGAGAAAGCAGCGCTTCGCGGCAACACAGCCAGCAGCGTCTTCGGTACAGCCGCTGCGTGTGCGGAGAGGCGAAAGAGAGCCGGAGAAGAGCGTGGAACGCCGAACTCGGTCGCTGCAAGCAGGTGCTTTCGAACAGCTTCTGGTCACCTTGTAGAAACTCCCCCGAGACAGTGGAGAGTCCCCGAAGCTAGTGCTTTGAAATACATGCCCTTGCAGTAGCCCAGAGCTGTATTGAGTGCAGCAGGTGTCAGGCAGTTTCCTCTTGCCGTGTGCGTGCTTCTGTTTTGTGTTTCCAATGTGCAGAGAAGCACTCGTGCTTGCTGCTGCTTCCAGCAAGCCAAAACGCTTTTGCAGCAACTTTCCTGCCTTTCCCACTACAGGATCAATTTCTAGCTGATTTACAGTTGTTTCTGCGTAGAGCAGCTAGAGGAGAAGCTCTGCCGGCTTTCCTCTGCTTCTGCATAGCAGAGCTGTCAAGAGCGAGAAGCTGCCTTTTGCCGAGAAAGCAGCGCTTCGCGGCACCACAGCCAGCAGCGTCTTCGGTACAGCCGCTCGGTGTGCGGAGAGGCGAAAGAGAGCCGGGGAAGAGCGTGGAACGCCGAACTCGGTCGCTGCAAGCAGGTGCTTTCGAACAGCTTCTGGTCACCTTGTAGAAACTCCCCCAAGACAGTGGAGAGTCCCGGCGGCTATTGCATTGAATACATGCCTTGGCAAAAGCCCAGAGCTGTACTGAGTGCAGCAGGTGTCAGGCAGTCTCCTCTTGCCGTGTGCGTGCTTCTGTTTTGTGTTTCCAATGTGCAGAGAAGCACTCGTGCTTGCTGCTGCTTCCAGCAAGCCAAAACGCTTTTGCAGCAACTTTCCTGCCTTTCCCACTACAGGATCAATTTCTAGCTGATTTACAGTTGTTTCTGCGTAGAGCAGCTAGAGGAGAAGCTCTGCCGGCTTTCCTGTGCTTCTGCATAGCAGAGCTGTCAAGAGCGAGAAGCTGCCTTTTGCCGAGAAAGCAGCGCTTCGCGGCACCACAGCCAGCAGCGTCTTCGGTACAGCCGCTAAGTGTGCGGAGAGGCGAAAGAGAGCCGGGGAAGAATGTGGAAGGCCGAACTCGGTCGCTGCAAGGAGGTGCTTGTCAACAGCTTCTGGTCACCTTGTAGAAAGTCTGCCAGCACAGTGCAGGGTCCCCGTGGCTAGTTCTTTGAAATACACGCCCTGGCAGCAGCCAAGAGCTGTACTGAGTGCAGCAGGTGTCAGGCAGTCTCCTCTTGCAGTGTGCGTGCTTCTGTTTTGTGTTTCCAAGTTACAGAGAAGCACTCGTGCTTGCTGCTGCTTCGAGCAAGCCAAAACGCTTTTGCAGCAACTTTCCTGCCTTTCCCACTACAGGATCAATTTCTAGCTGATTTACAGTTGTTTCTGCGTAGAGCAGCTAGAGGAGAAGCTCTGCCGGCTTTCCTCTGCTTCTGCATAGCAGAGCTGTCAAGAGCGAGAAGCTGCCTTTTGCCGAGAAAGCAGCGCTTCGCGGCACCACAGCCAGCAGCGTCTTCGGTACAGCCGCTCGGTGTGCGGAGAGGCGAAAGAGAGCCGGGGAAGAGCGTGGAACGCCGAACTCGGTCGCTGCAAGCAGGTGCTTTCGAACAGCTTCTGGTCACCTTGTAGAAACTCCCCCAAGACAGTGGAGAGTCCCGGCGGCTATTGCATTGAATACATGCCTAGGCAAAAGCCCAGAGCTGTACTGAGTGCAGCAGGTGTCAGGCAGTCTCCTCTTGCCGTGTGCGTGCTTCTGTTTTGTGTTTCCAATGTGCAGAGAAGCACTCGTGCTTGTGCTCCTTCCAGCAAGCCAAAACGCTTTTGCAGCAACTTTCCTGCCTTTCCCACTACAGGATCAATTTCTAGCTGATTTACAGTTGTTTCTGCGTAGAGCAGCTAGAGGAGAAGCTCTGCCGGCTTTCCTGTGCTTCTGCATAGCAGAGCTGTCAAGAGCGAGAAGCTGCCTTTTCCCGAGAAAGCAGCGCTTCGCGGCACCACAGCCAGCAGCGTCTTCGGTACCGCCGCTGCGTGTGCGGAGAGGCGAAAGAGAGCCGGGGAAGAGCGTGGAACGCCGAACTCGGTCGCTGCAAGCAGGTGCTTTCGAACAGCTTCTGGTCACATTGTAGAAACTCCCCCGAGACAGTGGAGAGTCCCCGAAGCTAGTGATTTGAAATACATGCCCTTGCAGTAGCCCAGAGCTGTACTGACTGCAGCAGGTGTCAGGCAGTCTCCTTTCACCGTGAAAGTGCTTCTGTTTGTGTTTCCAATGTGCAGAGAAGCACTCGTGCTTGCTGCTGCTTCGAGCAAGCCAAAACGCTTTTGCAGCAACTTTCCTGCCACAGGATCAATTTCTAGCTGATTTACAGTTGTTTCTGCGTAGAGCAGCTAGAGGAGAAGCTCTGCCGGCTTTCCTCTGCTTCTGCATAGCAGAGCTGTCAAGAGCGAGAAGCTGCCTTTTGCCGAGAAAGCAGCGCTTTGCGGCACCACAGCCAGCAGCGTCTTCGGTACAGCCGCTGGCTGTGCGGAGAGGCGAAAGAGAGCCGGGGAAGAATGTGGAACGCCGAACTCGGTCGCTGCAAGCAGGTGCTTTCGAACAGCTTCTGGTCACCTTGTAGAAACTCCCCCAAGACAGTGGAGAGTCCCGGCGGCTATTGCATTGAATACATGCCTTGGCAATAGCCCAGAGCTGTACTGAGTGCAGCAGGTGTCAGGCAGTCTCCTCTCGCCGTGTGCGTGCTTCTGTTTTGTGTTTCCAAGTTGCAGAGAAGCACTCGTGCTTGCTGCTGCTTCCAGCAAGCCAAAACGCTTTTGCAGCAACTTTCCTGCCACAGGATCAATTTCTAGCTGATTTACAGTTGTTTCTGCGTAGAGCAGCTAGAGGAGAAGCTCTGCCGGCTTTCCTCTGCTTCTGCATAGCAGAGCTGTCAAGAGCGAGAAGCTGCCTTTTGCCGAGAAAGCAGCGCTTCGCGGCACCACAGCCAGCAGCGTCTTCGGTACAGCCGCTAAGTGTGCAGAGAGGCGAAAGAGAGCCGGGGAAGAATGTGGAAGGCCGAACTCGGTCGCTGCAAGCAGGTGCTTGTCAACAGCTTCTGGTCACCTTGTAGAAAGTCTGCCAGCACAGTGCAGGGTCCCCGTGGCTAGTTCCTTGAAATACACGCCCTGGCAGCAGCCAAGAGCTGTACTGAGTGCAGCAGGTGTCAGGCAGTCTCCTCTTGCCGTGTGCGTGCTTCTGTTTTGTGTTTCCAAGTTGCAGAGAAGCACTCGTGCTTGCTGCTGCTTCCAGCAAGCCAATACGCTTTTGCAGCAACTTTCCTGCCTTTCCCACTACAGGATCAATTTCTAGCTGATTTACAGTTGTTTCTGCGTAGAGCAGCTAGAGGAGAAGCTCTGCCGGCTTTCCTCTGCTTCTGCATAGCAGAGCTGTCAAGAGCGAGAAGCTGCCTTTTGCCGAGAAAGCAGCGCTTCGCGGCACCACAGCCAGCAGCGTCTTCGGTACAGCCGCTCGGTGTGCGGAGAGGCGAAAGAGAGCCGGGGAAGAGCGTGGAACGCCGAACTCGGTCGCTGCAAGCAGGTGCTTTCGAACAGCTTCTGGTCACCTTGTAGAAACTCCCCCAAGACAGTGGAGAGTCCCGGCGGCTATTGCATTGAATACATGCCTTGGCAAAAGCCCAGAGCTGTATTGAGTGCAGCAGGTGTCAGGCAGTCTCCTCTTGCCGTGTGCGTGCTTCTGTTTTGTGTTTCCAATGTGCAGAGAAGCACTCGTGCTTGTGCTCCTTCCAGCAAGCCAAAACGCTTTTGCAGCAACTTTCCTGCCTTTCCCACTACAGGATCAATTTCTAGCTGATTTACAGTTGTTTCTGCGTAGAGCAGCTAGAGGAGAAGCTCTGCCGGCTTTCCTCTGCTTCTGCATAGCAGAGCTGTCAAGAGCGAGAAGCTGCCTTTTGCCGAGAAAGCAGCGCTTCGCGGCACCACAGCCAGCAGCGTCTTCGGTACAGCCGCTAAGTGTGCGGAGAGGCGAAAGAGAGCCGGGGAAGAGCGTGGAACGCCGAACTCGGTCGCTGCAAGCAGGTGCTTTCGAACAGCTTCTGGTCACGTTGTAGAAACTCCCCCGAGACAGTGGAGAGTCCCCGAAGCTAGTGATTTGAAATACATGCCCTTGCAGTAGCCCAGAGCTGTATTGAGTGCAGCAGGTGTCAGGCAGTCTCCTCTTGCCGTGTGCGTGCTTCTGTTTTGTGTTTCCAATGTGCAGAGAAGCACTCGTGCTTGCTGCTGCTTCCAGCAAGCCAAAACGCTTTTGCAGCAACTTTCCTGCCTTTCCCACTACAGGATCAATTTCTAGCTGATTTACAGTTGTTTCTGCGTAGAGCAGCTAGAGGAGAAGCTCTGCCGGCTTTCCTGTGCTTCTGCATAGCAGAGCTGTCAAGAGCGAGAAGCTGCCTTTTGCCGAGAAAGCAGCGCTTCGCGGCACCACAGCCAGCAGCGTCTTCGGTACAGCCGCTAAGTGTGCGGAGAGGCGAAAGAGAGCCGGGGAAGAATGTGGAAGGCCGAACTCGGTCGCTGCAAGGAGGTGCTTGTCAACAGCTTCTGGTCACCTTGTAGAAAGTCTGCCAGCACAGTGCAGGGTCCCCGTGGCTAGTTCCTTGAAATACACGCCCTGGCAGCAGCCAAGAGCTGTACTGAGTGCAGCAGGTGTCAGGCAGTCTCCTCTTGCAGTGTGCGTGCTTCTGTTTTGTGTTTCCAAGTTACAGAGAAGCACTCGTGCTTGCTGCTGCTTCGAGCAAGCCAAAACGCTTTTGCAGCAACTTTCCTGCCTTTCCCACTACAGGATCAATTTCTAGCTGATTTACAGTTGTTTCTGCGTAGAGCAGCTAGAGGAGAAGCTCTGCCGGCTTTCCTCTGCTTCTGCATAGCAGAGCTGTCAAGAGCGAGAAGCTGCCTTTTGCCGAGAAAGCAGCGCTTTGCGGCACCACAGCCAGCAGCGTCTTCGGTACAGCCGCTCGGTGTGCGGAGAGGCGAAAGAGAGCCGGGGAAGAGCGTGGAACGCCGAACTCGGTCGCTGCAAGCAGGTGCTTTCGAACAGCTTCTGGTCACCTTGTAGAAACTCCCCCAAGACAGTGGAGAGTCCCGGCGGCTATTGCATTGAATACATGCCTAGGCAAAAGCCCAGAGCTGTACTGAGTGCAGCAGGTGTCAGGCAGTCTCCTCTTGCCGTGTGCGTGCTTCTGTTTTGTGTTTCCAATGTGCAGAGAAGCACTCGTGCTTGCTGCTGCTTCCAGCAAGCCAAAACGCTTTTGCAGCAACTTTCCTGCCTTTCCCACTACAGGATCAATTTCTAGCTGATTTACAGTTGTTTCTGCGTAGAGCAGCTAGAGGAGAAGCTCTGCCGGCTTTCCTCTGCTTCTGCATAGCAGAGCTGTCAAGAGCGAGAAGCTGCCTTTTCCCCGAGAAAGCAGCGCTTCGCGGCACCACAGCCAGCAGCGTCTTCGGTACAGCCGCTCGGTGTGCGGAGAGGCGAAAGAGAGCCGGGGAAGAGCGTGGAACGCCGAACTCGGTCGCTGCAAGCAGGTGCTTTCGAACAGCTTCTGGTCACCTTGTAGAAACTCCCCCAAGACAGTGGAGAGTCCCGGCGGCTATTGCATTGAATACATGCCTTGGCAAAAGCCCAGAGCTGTACTGAGTGCAGCAGGTGTCAGGCAGTCTCCTCTTGCCGTGTGCGTGCTTCTGTTTTGTGTTTCCAATGTGCAGAGAAGCACTCGTGCTTGCTGCTGCTTCCAGCAAGCCAAAACGCTTTTGCAGCAACTTTCCTGCCTTTCCCACTACAGGATCAATTTCTAGCTGATTTACAGTTGTTTCTGCGTAGAGCAGCTAGAGGAGAAGCTCTGCCGGCTTTCCTCTGCTTCTGCATAGCAGAGCTGTCAAGAGCGAGAAGCTGCCTTTTGCCGAGAAAGCAGCGCTTCGCGGCACCACAGCCAGCAGCGTCTTCGGTACAGCCGCTAAGTGTGCGGAGAGGCGAAAGAGAGCCGGGGAAGAATGTGGAAGGCCGAACTCGGTCGCTGCAAGGAGGTGCTTGTCAACAGCTTCTGGTCACCTTGTAGAAAGTCTGCCAGCACAGTGCAGGGTCCCCGTGGCTAGTTCCTTGAAATACACGCCCTGGCAGCAGCCAAGAGCTGTACTGAGTGCAGCAGGTGTCAGGCAGTCTCCTCTTGCCGTGTGCGTGCTTCTGTTTTGTGTTTCCAAGTTGCAGAGAAGCACTCGTGCTTGCTGCTGCTTCCAGCAAGCCAAAACGCTTTTGCAGCAACTTTCCTGCCTTTCCCACTACAGGATCAATTTCTAGCTCTAGATTTACAGTTGTTTCTGCGTAGAGCAGCTAGAGGAGAAGCTCTGCCGGCTTTCCTCTGCTTCTGCATAGCAGAGCTGTCAAGAGCGAGAAGCTGCCTTTTGCCGAGAAAGCAGCGCTTCGCGGCACCACAGCCAGCAGCGTCTTCGGTACAGCCGCTGGCTGTGCGGAGAGGCGAAAGAGAGCCGGGGAAGAGCGTGGAACGCCGAACTCGGTCGCTGCAAGCAGGTGCTTTCGAACAGCTTCTGGTCACCTTGTAGAAACTCCCCCAAGACAGTGGAGAGTCCCGGCGGCTATTGCATTGAATACATGCCTTGGCAAAAGCCCAGAGCTGTACTGAGTGCAGCAGGTGTCAGGCAGTCTCCTCTTGCCGTGTGCGTGCTTCTGTTTTGTGTTTCCAATGTGCAGAGAAGCACTCGTGCTTGCTGCTGCTTCGAGCAAGCCAAAACGCTTTTGCAGCAACTTTCCTGCCTTTCCCACTACAGGATCAATTTCTAGCTGATTTACAGTTGTTTCTGCGTAGAGCAGCTAGAGGAGAAGCTCTGCCGGCTTTCCTGTGCTTCTGCATAGCAGAGCTGTCAAGAGCGAGAAGCTGCCTTTTGCCGAGAAAGCAGCGCTTCGCGGCACCACAGCCAGCAGCGTCTTCGGTACAGCCGCTAAGTGTGCGGAGAGGCGAAAGAGAGCCGGGGAAGAATGTGGAAGGCCGAACTCGGTCGCTGCAAGGAGGTGCTTGTCAACAGCTTCTGGTCACCTTGTAGAAAGTCTGCCAGCACAGTGCAGGGTCCCCGTGGCTAGTTCCTTGAAATACACGCCCTGGCAGCAGCCAAGAGCTGTACTGAGTGCAGCAGGTGTCAGGCAGTCTCCTCTTGCCGTGTGCGTGCTTCTGTTTTGTGTTTCCAAGTTGCAGAGAAGCACTCGTGCTTGCTGCTGCTTCCAGCAAGCCAAAACGCTTTTGCAGCAACTTTCCTGCCTTTCCCACTACAGGATCAATTTCTAGCTGATTTACAGTTGTTTCTGCGTAGAGCAGCTAGAGGAGAAGCTCTGCCGGCTTTCCTCTGCTTCTGCATAGCAGAGCTGTCAAGAGCGAGAAGCTGCCTTTTGCCGAGAAAGCAGCGCTTCGCGGCACCACAGCCAGCAGCGTCTTCGGTACAGCCGCTCGGTGTGCGGAGAGGCGAAAGAGAGCCGGGGAAGAGCGTGGAACGCCGAACTCGGTCGCTGCAAGCAGGTGCTTTCGAACAGCTTCTGGTCACCTTGTAGAAACTCCCCCAAGACAGTGGAGAGTCCCGGCGGCTATTGCATTGAATACATGCCTTGGCAAAAGCCCAGAGCTGTACTGAGTGCAGCAGGTGTCAGGCAGTCTCCTCTTGCCGTGTGCGTGCTTCTGTTTTGTGTTTCCAATGTGCAGAGAAGCACTCGTGCTTGCTGCTGCTTCCAGCAAGCCAAAACGCTTTTGCAGCAACTTTCCTGCCTTTCCCACTACAGGATCAATTTCTAGCTGATTTACAGTTGTTTCTGCGTAGAGCAGCTAGAGGAGAAGCTCTGCCGGCTTTCCTCTGCTTCTGCATAGCAGAGCTGTCAAGAGCGAGAAGCTGCCTTTTGCCGAGAAAGCAGCGCTTCGCGGCACCACAGCCAGCAGCGTCTTCGGTACAGCCGCTAAGTGTGCGGAGAGGCGAAAGAGAGCCGGGGAAGAATGTGGAAGGCCGAACTCGGTCGCTGCAAGGAGGTGCTTGTCAACAGCTTCTGGTCACCTTGTAGAAAGTCTGCCAGCACAGTGCAGGGTCCCCGTGGCTAGTTCCTTGAAATACACGCCCTGGCAGCAGCCAAGAGCTGTACTGAGTGCAGCAGGTGTCAGGCAGTCTCCTCTTGCCGTGTGCGTGCTTCTGTTTTGTGTTTCCAAGTTGCAGAGAAGCACTCGTGCTTGCTGCTGCTTCCAGCAAGCCAAAACGCTTTTGCAGCAACTTTCCTGCCTTTCCCACTACAGGATCAATTTCTAGCTCTAGATTTACAGTTGTTTCTGCGTAGAGCAGCTAGAGGAGAAGCTCTGCCGGCTTTCCTCTGCTTCTGCATAGCAGAGCTGTCAAGAGCGAGAAGCTGCCTTTTGCCGAGAAAGCAGCGCTTCGCGGCACCACAGCCAGCAGCGTCTTCGGTACAGCCGCTGGCTGTGCGGAGAGGCGAAAGAGAGCCGGGGAAGAGCGTGGAACGCCGAACTCGGTCGCTGCAAGCAGGTGCTTTCGAACAGCTTCTGGTCACCTTGTAGAAACTCCCCCAAGACAGTGGAGAGTCCCGGCGGCTATTGCATTGAATACATGCCTTGGCAAAAGCCCAGAGCTGTACTGAGTGCAGCAGGTGTCAGGCAGTCTCCTCTTGCCGTGTGCGTGCTTCTGTTTTGTGTTTCCAATGTGCAGAGAAGCACTCGTGCTTGCTGCTGCTTCGAGCAAGCCAAAACGCTTTTGCAGCAACTTTCCTGCCTTTCCCACTACAGGATCAATTTCTAGCTGATTTACAGTTGTTTCTGCGTAGAGCAGCTAGAGGAGAAGCTCTGCCGGCTTTCCTGTGCTTCTGCATAGCAGAGCTGTCAAGAGCGAGAAGCTGCCTTTTGCCGAGAAAGCAGCGCTTCGCGGCACCACAGCCAGCAGCGTCTTCGGTACAGCCGCTGCGTGTGCGGAGAGGCGAAAGAGAGCCGGGGAAGAGCGTGGAACGCCGAACTCGGTCGCTGCAAGCAGGTGCTTTCGAACAGCTTCTGGTCACCTTGTAGAAACTCCCCCGAGACAGTGGAGAGTCCCCGAAGCTAGTGCTTTGAAATACATGCCCTTGCAGTAGCCCAGAGCTGTATTGAGTGCAGCAGGTGTCAGGCAGTCTCCTCTTGCCGTGTGCGTGCTTCTGTTTTGTGTTTCCAATGTGCAGAGAAGCACTCGTGCTTGCTGCTGCTTCCAGCAAGCCAAAACGCTTTTGCAGCAACTTTCCTGCCTTTCCCACTACAGGATCAATTTCTAGCTGATTTACAGTTGTTTCTGCGTAGAGCAGCTAGAGGAGAAGCTCTGCCGGCTTTCCTCTGCTTCTGCATAGCAGAGCTGTCAAGAGCGAGAAGCTGCCTTTTGCCGAGAAAGCAGCGCTTCGCGGCACCACAGCCAGCAGCGTCTTCGGTACAGCCGCTCGGTGTGCGGAGAGGCGAAAGAGAGCCGGGGAAGAGCGTGGAACGCCGAACTCGGTCGCTGCAAGCAGGTGCTTTCGAACAGCTTCTGGTCACCTTGTAGAAACTCCGCCAAGACAGTGGAGAGTCCCGGCGGCTATTGCATTGAATACATGCCTTGGCAAAAGCCCAGAGCTGTACTGAGTGCAGCAGGTGTCAGGCAGTCTCCTCTTGCCGTGTGCGTGCTTCTGTTTTGTGTTTCCAATGTGCAGAGAAGCACTCGTGCTTGCTGCTGCTTCCAGCAAGCCAAAACGCTTTTGCAGCAACTTTCCTGCCTTTCCCACTACAGGATCAATTTCTAGCTGATTTACAGTTGTTTCTGCGTAGAGCAGCTAGAGGAGAAGCTCTGCCGGCTTTCCTGTGCTTCTGCATAGCAGAGCTGTCAAGAGCGAGAAGCTGCCTTTTGCCGAGAAAGCAGCGCTTCGCGGCACCACAGCCAGCAGCGTCTTCGGTACAGCCGCTAAGTGTGCGGAGAGGCGAAAGAGAGCCGGGGAAGAATGTGGAAGGCCGAACTCGGTCGCTGCAAGGAGGTGCTTGTCAACAGCTTCTGGTCACCTTGTAGAAAGTCTGCCAGCACAGTGCAGGGTCCCCGTGGCTAGTTCCTTGAAATACACGCCCTGGCAGCAGCCAAGAGCTGTACTGAGTGCAGCAGGTGTCAGGCAGTCTCCTCTTGCCGTGTGCGTGCTTCTGTTTTGTGTTTCCAAGTTGCAGAGAAGCACTCGTGCTTGCTGCTGCTTCCAGCAAGCCAAAACGCTTTTGCAGCAACTTTCCTGCCTTTCCCACTACAGGATCAATTTCTAGCTCTAGATTTACAGTTGTTTCTGCGTAGAGCAGCTAGAGGAGAAGCTCTGCCGGCTTTCCTCTGCTTCTGCATAGCAGAGCTGTCAAGAGCGAGAAGCTGCCTTTTGCCGAGAAAGCAGCGCTTCGCGGCACCACAGCCAGCAGCGTCTTCGGTACAGCCGCTGCGTGTGCGGAGAGGCGAAAGAGAGCCGGGGAAGAGCGTGGAACGCCGAACTCGGTCGCTGCAAGCAGGTGCTTTCGAACAGCTTCTGGTCACCTTGTAGAAACTCCCCCAAGACAGTGGAGAGTCCCGGCGGCTATTGCATTGAATACATGCCTTGGCAAAAGCCCAGAGCTGTACTGAGTGCAGCAGGTGTCAGGCAGTCTCCTCTTGCCGTGTGCGTGCTTCTGTTTTGTGTTTCCAATGTGCAGAGAAGCACTCGTGCTTGCTGCTGCTTCGAGCAAGCCAAAAAGCTTTTGCAGCAACTTTCCTGCCTTTCCCACTACAGGATCAATTTCTAGCTGATTTACAGTTGTTTCTGCGTAGAGCAGCTAGAGGAGAAGCTCTGCCGGCTTTCCTGTGCTTCTGCATAGCAGAGCTGTCAAGAGCGAGAAGCTGCCTTTTGCCGAGAAAGCAGCGCTTCGCGGCACCACAGCCAGCAGCGTCTTCGGTACAGCCGCTAAGTGTGCGGAGAGGCGAAAGAGAGCCGGGGAAGAATGTGGAAGGCCGAACTCGGTCGCTGCAAGCAGGTGCTTGTCAACAGCTTCTGGTCACCTTGTAGAAAGTCTGCCAGCACAGTGCAGGGTCCCCGTGGCTAGTTCCTTGAAATACACGCCCTGGCAGCAGCCAAGAGCTGTACTGAGTGCAGCAGGTGTCAGGCAGTCTCCTCTTGCCGTGTGCGTGCTTCTGTTTTGTGTTTCCAAGTTGCAGAGAAGCACTCGTGCTTGCTGCTGCTTCGAGCAAGCCAAAACGCTTTTGCAGCAACTTTCCTGCCTTTCCCACTACAGGATCAATTTCTAGCTGATTTACAGTTGTTTCTGCGTAGAGCAGCTAGAGGAGAAGCTCTGCCGGCTTTCCTGTGCTTCTGCATAGCAGAGCTGTCAAGAGCGAGAAGCTGCCTTTTGCCGAGAAAGCAGCGCTTCGCGGCACCACAGCCAGCAGCGTCTTCGGTACAGCCGCTCGGTGTGCGGAGAGGCGAAAGAGAGCCGGGGAAGAGCGTGGAACGCCGAACTCGGTCGCTGCAAGCAGGTGCTTTCGAACAGCTTCTGGTCACCTTGTAGAAACTCCCCCAAGACAGTGGAGAGTCCCGGCGGCTATTGCATTGAATACATGCCTTGGCAAAAGCCCAGAGCTGTACTGAGTGCAGCAGGTGTCAGGCAGTCTCCTCTTGCCGTGTGCGTGCTTCTGTTTTGTGTTTCCAATGTGCAGAGAAGCACTCGTGCTTGTGCTCCTTCCAGCATGCCAAAACGCTTTTGCAGCAACTTTCCTGCCTTTCCCACTACAGGATCAATTTCTAGCTGATTTACAGTTGTTTCTGCGTAGAGCAGCTAGAGGAGAAGCTCTGCCGGCTTTCCTGTGCTTCTGCATAGCAGAGCTGTCAAGAGCGAGAAGCTGCCTTTTGCCGAGAAAGCAGCGCTTCGCGGCACCACAGCCAGCAGCGTCTTCGGTACAGCCGCTAAGTGTGCGGAGAGGCGAAAGAGAGCCGGGGAAGAGCGTGGAACGCCGAACTCGGTCGCTGCAAGCAGGTGCTTTCGAACAGCTTCTGGTCACATTGTAGAAACTCCCCCGAGACAGTGGAGAGTCCCCGAAGCTAGTGCTTTGAAATACATGCCCTTGCAGTAGCCCAGAGCTGTACTGAGTGCAGCAGGTGTCAGGCAGTCTCCTTTCACCGTGAAAGTGATTCTGTTTGTGTTTCCAATGTGCAGAGAAGCACTCGTGCTTCCTGCTGCTTCCAGCAAGCCAAAACGCTTTTGCAGCAACTTTCCTGCCACAGGATCAATTTCTAGCTGATTTACAGTTGTTTCTGCGTAGAGCAGCTAGAGGAGAAGCTCTGCCGGCTTTCCTCTGCTTCTGCATAGCAGAGCTGTCAAGAGCGAGAAGCTGCCTTTTGCCGAGAAAGCAGCGCTTTGCGGCACCACAGCCAGCAGCGTCTTCGGTACAGCCGCTGGCTGTGCGGAGAGGCGAAATAGAGCCGGGGAAGAATGTGGAACGCCGAACTCGGTCGCAGCAAGCAGGTGCTTTCGAACAGCTTCTGGTCACCTTGTAGAAACTCCCCCAAGACAGTGGAGAGTCCCGGCGGCTATTGCATTGAATACATGCCTTGGCAATAGCCCAGAGCTGTACTGAGTGCAGCAGGTGTCAGGCAGTCTCCTTTCGCCGTGTGCGTGCTTCTGTTTTGTGTTTCCAAGTTGCAGAGAAGCACTCGTGCTTGCTGCTGCTTCCAGCAAGCCAAAACGCTTTTGCAGCAACTTTCCTGCCACAGGATCAATTTCTAGCTGATTTACAGTTGTTTCTGCATAGAGCAGCTAGAGGAGAAGCTCTGCCGGCTTTCCTCTGCTTCTGCATAGCAGAGCTGTCAAGAGCGAGAAGCTGCCTTTTGCCGAGAAAGCAGCGCTTCGCGGCAACACAGCCAGCAGCGTCTTCGGTACAGCCGCTGCGTGCGCGGAGAGGCGAAAGAGAGCCGGGGAAGAGCGTGGAACGCCGAACTCGGTCGCTGCAAGCAGGTGCTTTCGAACAGCTTCTGGTCACATTGTAGAAACTCCCCCGAGACAGTGGAGAGTCCCCGAAGCTAGTGCTTTGAAATACATGCCTAGGCAAAAGCCCAGAGCTGTACTGAGTGCAGCAGGTGTCAGGCAGTCTCCTCTTGCCGTGTGCGTGCTTCTGTTTTGTGTTTCCAATGTGCAGAGAAGCACTCGTGCTTGCTGCTGCTTCCAGCAAGCCAAAACGCTTTTGCAGCAACTTTCCTGCCTTTCCCACTACAGGATCAATTTCTAGCTGATTTACAGTTGTTTCTGCGTAGAGCAGCTAGAGGAGAAGCTCTGCCGGCTTTCCTCTGCTTCTGCATAGCAGAGCTGTCAAGAGCGAGAAGCTGCCTTTTGCCGAGAAAGCAGCGCTTCACGGCACCACAGCCAGCAGCGTCTTCGGTACAGCCGCTAAGTGTGCGGAGAGGCGAAAGAGAGCCGGGGAAGAATGTGGAAGGCCGAACTCGGTCGCTGCAAGGAGGTGCTTGTCAACAGCTTCTGGTCACCTTGTAGAAAGTCTGCCAGCACAGTGCAGGGTCCCCGTGGCTAGTTCCTTGAAATACACACCCTGGCAGCAGCCAAGAGCTGTACTGAGTGCAGCAGGTGTCAGGCAGTCTCCTCTTGCCGTGTGCGTGCTTCTGTTTTGTGTTTCCAAGTTGCAGAGAAGCACTCGTGCTTGCTGCTGCTTCGAGCAAGCCAAAACGCTTTTGCAGCAACTTTCCTGCCTTTCCCACTACAGGATCAATTTCTAGCTGATTTACAGTTGTTTCTGCGTAGAGCAGCTAGAGGAGAAGCTCTGCCGGCTTTCCTCTGTTTCTGCATAGCAGAGCTGTCAAGAGCGAGAAGCTGCCTTTTGCCGAGAAAGCAGCGCTTCGCGGCACCACAGCCAGCAGCGTCTTCGGTACAGCCGCTCGGTGTGCGGAGAGGCAAAAGAGAGCCGGGGAAGAGCGTGGAACGCCGAACTCGGTCGCTGCAAGCAGGTGCTTTCGAACAGCTTCTGGTCACCTTGTAGAAACTCCCCCAGAACAGTGGAGAGTCCCGGTGGCTATTGCATAGAATACATGCCTAGGCAAAAGCCTAGAGCTGAACTGAGTGCAGCAGGTGTCAGGCAGTCTCCTCTTGCCGTGTGCGTGCTTCTGTTTTGTGTTTCCAATGTGCAGAGAAGCACTCGTGCTTGTGCTGCTTCCAGCAAGCCAAAACGCTTTTGCAGCAACTTTCCTGCCTTTCCCACTACAGGATCAATTTCTAGCTGATTTACAGTTGTTTCTGCGTAGAGCAGCTAGAGGAGAAGCTCTGCCGGCTTTCCTCTGCTTCTGCATAGCAGAGCTGTCAAGAGCGAGAAGCTGCCTTTTGCCGAGAAAGCAGCGCTTCGCGGCAACACAGCCAGCAGCGTCTTCGGTACAGCCGCTGCGTGTGCGGAGAGGCGAAAGAGAGCCGGGGAAGAGCGTGGAACGCCGAACTCGGTCGCTGCAAGCAGGTGCTTTCGAACAGCTTCTGGTCACATTGTAGAAACTCCCCCGAGACAGTGGAGAGTCCCCGAAGCTAGTGCTTTGAAATACATGCCCTTGCAGTAGCCCAGAGCTGTACTGAGTGCAGCAGGTGTCAGGCAGTCTCCTTTCACCGTGAAAGTGCTTCTGTTTGTGTTTCCAATGTGCAGAGAAGCACTCGTGCTTGCTGCTGCTTCCAGCAAGCCAAAACGCTTTTGCAGCAACTTTCCTGCCACAGGATCAATTTCTAGCTGATTTACAGTTGTTTCTGCGTAGAGCAGCTAGAGGAGAAGCTCTGCCGGCTTTCCTCTGCTTCTGCATAGCAGAGCTGTCAAGAGCGAGAAGCTGCCTTTTGCCGAGAAAGCAGCGCTTTGCGGCACCACAGCCAGCAGCGTCTTCGGTACAGCCGCTCGGTGTGCGGAGAGGCGAAAGAGAGCCGGGGAAGAGCGTGGAACGCCGAACTCGGTCGCTGCAAGCAGGTGCTTTCGAACAGCTTCTGGTCACCTTGTAGAAACTCCCCCAAGACAGTGGAGAGTCCCGGCGGCTATTGCATTGAATACATGCCTAGGCAAAAGCCCAGAGCTGTACTGAGTGCAGCAGGTGTCAGGCAGTCTCCTCTTGCCGTGTGCGTGCTTCTGTTTTGTTTTACCAATGTGCAGAGAAGCACTCGTGCTTGTGCTCCTTCCAGCAAGCCAAAACGCTTTTGCAGCAACTTTCCTGCCACAGGATCAATTTCTAGCTGATTTACAGTTGTTTCTGCGTAGAGCAGCTAGAGGAGAAGCTCTGCCGGCTTTCCTCTGCTTCTGCATAGCAGAGCTGTCAAGAGCGAGAAGCTGCCTTTTGCCGAGAAAGCAGCGCTTCGCGGCAACACAGCCAGCAGCGTCTTCGGTACAGCCGCTGCGTGTGCGGAGAGGCGAAAGAGAGCCGGGGAAGAGCGTGGAACGCCGAACTCGGTCGCTGCAAGCAGGTGCTTTCGAACAGCTTCTGGTCACCTTGTAGAAACTCCCCCGAGACAGTGGAGAGTCCCCGAAGCTAGTGCTTTGAAATACATGCCCTTGCAGTAGCCCAGAGCTGTATTGAGTGCAGCAGGTGTCAGGCAGTTTCCTCTTGCCGTGTGCGTGCTTCTGTTTTGTGTTTCCAATGTGCAGAGAAGCACTCGTGCTTGCTGCTGCTTCCAGCAAGCCAAAACGCTTTTGCAGCAACTTTCCTGCCTTTCCCACTACAGGATCAATTTCTAGCTGATTTACAGTTGTTTCTGCGTAGAGCAGCTAGAGGAGAAGCTCTGCCGGCTTTCCTCTGCTTCTGCATAGCAGAGCTGTCAAGAGCGAGAAGCTGCCTTTTGCCGAGAAAGCAGCGCTTCGCGGCACCACAGCCAGCAGCGTCTTCGGTACAGCCGCTCGGTGTGCGGAGAGGCGAAAGAGAGCCGGGGAAGAGCGTGGAACGCCGAACTCGGTCGCTGCAAGCAGGTGCTTTCGAACAGCTTCTGGTCACCTTGTAGAAACTCCCCCAAGACAGTGGAGAGTCCCGGCGGCTATTGCATTGAATACATGCCTTGGCAAAAGCCCAGAGCTGTACTGAGTGCAGCAGGTGTCAGGCAGTCTCCTCTTGCCGTGTGCGTGCTTCTGTTTTGTGTTTCCAATGTGCAGAGAAGCACTCGTGCTTGCTGCTGCTTCGAGCAAGCCAAAACGCTTTTGCAGCAACTTTCCTGCCTTTCCCACTACAGGATCAATTTCTAGCTGATTTACAGTTGTTTCTGCGTAGAGCAGCTAGAGGAGAAGCTCTGCCGGCTTTCCTGTGCTTCTGCATAGCAGAGCTGTCAAGAGCGAGAAGCTGCCTTTTGCCGAGAAAGCAGCGCTTCGCGGCACCACAGCCAGCAGCGTCTTCGGTACAGCCGCTAAGTGTGCGGAGAGGCGAAAGAGAGCCGGGGAAGAATGTGGAAGGCCGAACTCGGTCGCTGCAAGGAGGTGCTTGTCAACAGCTTCTGGTCACCTTGTAGAAAGTCTGCCAGCACAGTGCAGGGTCCCCGTGGCTAGTTCCTTGAAATACACGCCCTGGCAGCAGCCAAGAGCTGTACTGAGTGCAGCAGGTGTCAGGCAGTCTCCTCTTGCAGTGTGCGTGCTTCTGTTTTGTGTTTCCAAGTTACAGAGAAGCACTCGTGCTTGCTGCTCCTTCGAGCAAGCCAAAACGCTTTTGCAGCAACTTTCCTGCCTTTCCCACTACAGGATCAATTTCTAGCTGATTTACAGTTGTTTCTGCGTAGAGCAGCTAGAGGAGAAGCTCTGCCGGCTTTCCTGTGCTTCTGCATAGCAGAGCTGTCAAGAGCGAGAAGCTGCCTTTTGCCGAGAAAGCAGCGCTTCGCGGCACCACAGCCAGCAGCGTCTTCGGTACAGCCGCTCGGTGTGCGGAGAGGCGAAAGAGAGCCGGGGAAGAGAGTGGAACGCCGAACTCGGTCGCTGCAAGCAGGTGCTTTCGAACAGCTTCTGGTCACCTTGTAGAAACTCCCCCAAGACAGTGGAGAGTCCCGGCGGCTATTGCATTGAATACATGCCTAGGCAAAAGCCCAGAGCTGTACTGAGTGCAGCAGGTGTCAGGCAGTCTCCTCTTGCCGTGTGCGTGCTTCTGTTTTGTGTTTCCAATGTGCAGAGAAGCACTCGTGCTTGTGCTCCTTCCAGCAAGCCAAAACGCTTTTGCAGCAACTTTCCTGCCTTTCCCACTACAGGATCAATTTCTAGCTGATTTACAGTTGTTTCTGCGTAGAGCAGCTAGAGGAGAAGCTCTGCCGGCTTTCCTCTGCTTCTGCATAGCAGAGCTGTCAAGAGCGAGAAGCTGCCTTTTCCCGAGAAAGCAGCGCTTCGCGGCACCACAGCCAGCAGCGTCTTCGGTACCGCCGCTGCGTGTGCGGAGAGGCGAAAGAGAGCCGGGGAAGAGCGTGGAACGCCGAACTCGGTCGCTGCAAGCAGGTGCTTTCGAACAGCTTCTGGTCACATTGTAGAAACTCCCCCGAGACAGTGGAGAGTCCCC
Source organism: Phylloscopus trochilus trochilus (assembly GCA_016584745.2). Taxonomy (NCBI): domain Eukaryota; kingdom Metazoa; phylum Chordata; class Aves; order Passeriformes; family Phylloscopidae; genus Phylloscopus; species Phylloscopus trochilus. The sequence continues at coordinate 34,052,157 of WQNJ02000014.1, forward strand.
GAAGCTAGTGATTTGAAATACATGCCCTTGCAGTAGCCCAGAGCTGTACTGAGTGCAGCAGGTGTCAGGCAGTCTCCTTTCACCGTGAAAGTGCTTCTGTTTGTGTTTCCAATGTGCAGAGAAGCACTCGTGCTTGCTGCTGCTTCCAGCAAGCCAAAACGCTTTTGCAGCAACTTTCCTGCCACAGGATCAATTTCTAGCTGATTTACAGTTGTTTCTGCGTAGAGCAGCTAGAGGAGAAGCTCTGCCGGCTTTCCTCTGCTTCTGCATAGCAGAGCTGTCAAGAGCGAGAAGCTGCCTTTTGCCGAGAAAGCAGCGCTTCGCGGCACCACAGCCAGCAGCGTCTTCGGTACAGCCGCTGGCTGTGCGGAGAGGCGAAAGAGAGCCGGGGAAGAATGTGGAACGCCGAACTCGGTCGCTGCAAGCAGGTGCTTTCGAACAGCTTCTGGTCACCTTGTAGAAACTCCCCCAAGACAGTGGAGAGTCCCGGCGGCTATTGCATTGAATACATGCCTTGGCAATAGCCCAGAGCTGTACTGAGTGCAGCAGGTGTCAGGCAGTCTCCTTTCGCCGTGTGCGTGCTTCTGTTTTGTGTTTCCAAGTTGCAGAGAAGCACTCGTGCTTGCTGCTGCTTCCAGCAAGCCAAAACGCTTTTGCAGCAACTTTCCTGCCACAGGATCAATTTCTAGCTGATTTACAGTTGTTTCTGCGTAGAGCAGCTAGAGGAGAAGCTCTGCCGGCTTTCCTCTGCTTCTGCATAGCAGAGCTGTCAAGAGCGAGAAGCTGCCTTTTGCCGAGAAAGCAGCGCTTCGCGGCAACACAGCCAGCAGCGTCTTCGGTACAGCCGCTGCGTGTGCGGAGAGGCGAAAGAGAGCCGGAGAAGAGCGTGGAACGCCGAACTCGGTCGCTGCAAGCAGGTGCTTTCGAACAGCTTCTGGTCACCTTGTAGAAACTCCCCCGAGACAGTGGAGAGTCCCCGAAGCTAGTGCTTTGAAATACATGCCCTTGCAGTAGCCCAGAGCTGTATTGAGTGCAGCAGGTGTCAGGCAGTTTCCTCTTGCCGTGTGTGTGCTTCTGTTTTGTGTTTCCAATGTGCAGAGAAGCACTCGTGCTTGCTGCTGCTTCCAGCAAGCCAAAACGCTTTTGCAGCAACTTTCCTGCCTTTCCCACTACAGGATCAATTTCTAGCTGATTTACAGTTGTTTCTGCGTAGAGCAGCTAGAGGAGAAGCTCTGCCGGCTTTCCTCTGCTTCTGCATAGCAGAGCTGTCAAGAGCGAGAAGCTGCCTTTTGCCGAGAAAGCAGCGCTTCGCGGCACCACAGCCAGCAGCGTCTTCGGTACAGCCGCTCGGTGTGCGGAGAGGCGAAAGAGAGCCGGGGAAGAGCGTGGAACGCCGAACTCGGTCGCTGCAAGCAGGTGCTTTCGAACAGCTTCTGGTCACCTTGTAGAAACTCCCCCAAGACAGTGGAGAGTCCCGGCGGCTATTGCATTGAATACATGCCTTGGCAAAAGCCCAGAGCTGTACTGAGTGCAGCAGGTGTCAGGCAGTCTCCTCTTGCCGTGTGCGTGCTTCTGTTTTGTGTTTCCAATGTGCAGAGAAGCACTCGTGCTTGCTGCTGCTTCCAGCAAGCCAAAACGCTTTTGCAGCAACTTTCCTGCCTTTCCCACTACAGGATCAATTTCTAGCTGATTTACAGTTGTTTCTGCGTAGAGCAGCTAGAGGAGAAGCTCTGCCGGCTTTCCTGTGCTTCTGCATAGCAGAGCTGTCAAGAGCGAGAAGCTGCCTTTTGCCGAGAAAGCAGCGCTTCGCGGCAACACAGCCAGCAGCGTCTTCGGTACAGCCGCTAAGTGTGCGGAGAGGCGAAAGAGAGCCGGGGAAGAATGTGGAAGGCCGAACTCGGTCGCTGCAAGGAGGTGCTTGTCAACAGCTTCTGGTCACCTTGTAGAAAGTCTGCCAGCACAGTGCAGGGTCCCCGTGGCTAGTTCCTTGAAATACACGCCCTGGCAGCAGCCAAGAGCTGTACTGAGTGCAGCAGGTGTCAGGCAGTCTCCTCTTGCAGTGTGCGTGCTTCTGTTTTGTGTTTCCAAGTTACAGAGAAGCACTCGTGCTTGCTGCTGCTTCGAGCAAGCCAAAACGCTTTTGCAGCAACTTTCCTGCCTTTCCCACTACAGGATCAATTTCTAGCTGATTTACAGTTGTTTCTGCGTAGAGCAGCTAGAGGAGAAGCTCTGCCGGCTTTCCTCTGCTTCTGCATAGCAGAGCTGTCAAGAGCGAGAAGCTGCCTTTTGCCGAGAAAGCAGCGCTTCGCGGCACCACAGCCAGCAGCGTCTTCGGTACAGCCGCTCGGTGTGCGGAGAGGCGAAAGAGAGCCGGGGAAGAGAGTGGAACGCCGAACTCGGTCGCTGCAAGCAGGTGCTTTCGAACAGCTTCTGGTCACCTTGTAGAAACTCCCCCAAGACAGTGGAGAGTCCCGGCGGCTATTGCATTGAATACATGCCTAGGCAAAAGCCCAGAGCTGTACTGAGTGCAGCAGGTGTCAGGCAGTCTCCTCTTGCCGTGTGCGTGCTTCTGTTTTGTGTTTCCAACGTGCAGAGAAGCACTCGTGCTTGTGCTCCTTCCAGCAAGCCAAAACGCTTTTGCAGCAACTTTCCTGCCTTTCCCACTACAGGATCAATTTCTAGCTGATTTACAGTTGTTTCTGCGTAGAGCAGCTAGAGGAGAAGCTCTGCCGGCTTTCCTGTGCTTCTGCATAGCAGAGCTGTCAAGAGCGAGAAGCTGCCTTTTCCCGAGAAAGCAGCGCTTCGCGGCACCACAGCCAGCAGCGTCTTCGGTACCGCCGCTGCGTGTGCGGAGAGGCGAAAGAGAGCCGGGGAAGAGCGTGGAACGCCGAACTCGGTCGCTGCAAGCAGGTGCTTTCGAACAGCTTCTGGTCACATTGTAGAAACTCCCCCGAGACAGTGGAGAGTCCCCGAAGCTAGTGATTTGAAATACATGCCCTTGCAGTAGCCCAGAGCTGTACTGAGTGCAGCAGGTGTCAGGCAGTCTCCTTTCACCGTGAAAGTGATTCTGTTTGTGTTTCCAATGTGCAGAGAAGCACTCGTGCTTGCTGCTGCTTCCAGCAAGCCAAAACGCTTTTGCAGCAACTTTCCTGCCACAGGATCAATTTCTAGCTGATTTACAGTTGTTTCTGCGTAGAGCAGCTAGAGGAGAAGCTCTGCCGGCTTTCCTCTGCTTCTGCATAGCAGAGCTGTCAAGAGCGAGAAGCTGCCTTTTGCCGAGAAAGCAGCGCTTCGCGGCACCACAGCCAGCAGCGTCTTCGGTACAGCCGCTAAGTGTGCGGAGAGGCGAAAGAGAGCCGGGGAAGAATGTGGAAGGCCGAACTCGGTCGCTGCAAGGAGGTGCTTGTCAACAGCTTCTGGTCACCTTGTAGAAAGTCTGCCAGCACAGTGCAGGGTCCCCGTGGCTAGTTCCTTGAAATACACACCCTGGCAGCAGCCAAGAGCTGTACTGAGTGCAGCAGGTGTCAGGCAGTCTCCTCTTGCCGTGTGCGTGCTTCTGTTTTGTGTTTCCAAGTTGCAGAGAAGCACTCGTGCTTGCTGCTGCTTCGAGCAAGCCAAAACGCTTTTGCAGCAACTTTCCTGCCTTTCCCACTACAGGATCAATTTCTAGCTGATTTACAGTTGTTTCTGCGTAGAGCAGCTAGAGGAGAAGCTCTGCCGGCTTTCCTCTGCTTCTGCATAGCAGAGCTGTCAAGAGCGAGAAGCTGCCTTTTGCCGAGAAAGCAGCGCTTCGCGGCACCACAGCCAGCAGCGTCTTCGGTACAGCCGCTCGGTGTGCGGAGAGGCGAAAGAGAGCCGGGGAAGAGCGTGGAACGCCGAACTCGGTCGCTGCAAGCAGGTGCTTTCGAACAGCTTCTGGTCACCTTGTAGAAACTCCCCCAAGACAGTGGAGAGTCCCGGCGGCTATTGCATTGAATACATGCCTTGGCAAAAGCCCAGAGCTGTACTGAGTGCAGCAGGTGTCAGGCAGTCTCCTCTTGCCGTGTGCGTGCTTCTGTTTTGTGTTTCCAATGTGCAGAGAAGCACTCGTGCTTGCTGCTGCTTCCAGCAAGCCAAAACGCTTTTGCAGCAACTTTCCTGCCACAGGATCAATTTCTAGCTGATTTACAGTTGTTTCTGCGTAGAGCAGCTAGAGGAGAAGCTCTGCCGGCTTTCCTCTGCTTCTGCATAGCAGAGCTGTCAAGAGCGAGAAGCTGCCTTTTGCCGAGAAAGCAGCGCTTCGCGGCACCACAGCCAGCAGCGTCTTCGGTACAGCCGCTAAGTGTGCGGAGAGGCGAAAGAGAGCCGGGGAAGAATGTGGAAGGCCGAACTCGGTCGCTGCAAGGAGGTGCTTGTCAACAGCTTCTGGTCACCTTGTAGAAAGTCTGCCAGCACAGTGCAGGGTCCCCGTGGCTAGTTCCTTGAAATACACACCCTGGCAGCAGCCAAGAGCTGTACTGAGTGCAGCAGGTGTCAGGCAGTCTCCTCTTGCCGTGTGCGTGCTTCTGTTTTGTGTTTCCAAGTTGCAGAGAAGCACTCGTGCTTGCTGCTGCTTCGAGCAAGCCAAAACGCTTTTGCAGCAACTTTCCTGCCTTTCCCACTACAGGATCAATTTCTAGCTGATTTACAGTTGTTTCTGCGTAGAGCAGCTAGAGGAGAAGCTCTGCCGGCTTTCCTCTGCTTCTGCATAGCAGAGCTGTCAAGAGCGAGAAGCTGCCTTTTGCCGAGAAAGCAGCGCTTCGCGGCACCACAGCCAGCAGCGTCTTCGGTACAGCCGCTCGGTGTGCGGAGAGGCAAAAGAGAGCCGGGGAAGAGCGTGGAACGCCGAACTCGGTCGCTGCAAGCAGGTGCTTTCGAACAGCTTCTGGTCACCTTGTAGAAACTCCCCCAGAACAGTGGAGAGTCCCGGTGGCTATTGCATAGAATACATGCCTAGGCAAAAGCCTAGAGCTGAACTGAGTGCAGCAGGTGTCAGGCAGTCTCCTCTTGCCGTGTGCGTGCTTCTGTTTTGTGTTTCCAATGTGCAGAGAAGCACTCGTGCTTGTGCTGCTTCCAGCAAGCCAAAACGCTTTTGCAGCAACTTTCCTGCCTTTCCCACTACAGGATCAATTTCTAGCTGATTTACAGTTGTTTCTGCGTAGAGCAGCTAGAGGAGAAGCTCTGCCGGCTTTCCTCTGCTTCTGCATAGCAGAGCTGTCAAGAGCGAGAAGCTGCCTTTTGCCGAGAAAGCAGCGCTTCGCGGCACCACAGCCAGCAGCGTCTTCGGTACAGCCGCTGCGTGTGCGGAGAGGCGAAAGAGAGCCGGGGAAGAGCGTGGAACGCCGAACTCGGTCGCTGCAAGCAGGTGCTTTCGAACAGCTTCTGGTCACATTGTAGAAACTCCCCCGAGACAGTGGAGAGTCCCCGAAGCTAGTGCTTTGAAATACATGCCCTTGCAGTAGCCCAGAGCTGTACTGAGTGCAGCAGGTGTCAGGCAGTCTCCTTTCACCGTGAAAGTGCTTCTGTTTGTGTTTCCAATGTGCAGAGAAGCACTCGTGCTTGCTGCTGCTTCCAGCAAGCCAAAACGCTTTTGCAGCAACTTTCCTGCCACAGGATCAATTTCTAGCTGATTTACAGTTGTTTCTGCGTAGAGCAGCTAGAGGAGAAGCTCTGCCGGCTTTCCTCTGCTTCTGCATAGCAGAGCTGTCAAGAGCGAGAAGCTGCCTTTTGCCGAGAAAGCAGCGCTTTGCGGCACCACAGCCAGCAGCGTCTTCGGTACAGCCGCTCGGTGTGCGGAGAGGCGAAAGAGAGCCGGGGAAGAGCGTGGAACGCCGAACTCGGTCGCTGCAAGCAGGTGCTTTCGAACAGCTTCTGGTCACCTTGTAGAAACTCCCCCAAGACAGTGGAGAGTCCCGGCGGCTATTGCATTGAATACATGCCTAGGCAAAAGCCCAGAGCTGTACTGAGTGCAGCAGGTGTCAGGCAGTCTCCTCTTGCCGTGTGCGTGCTTCTGTTTTGTTTTACCAATGTGCAGAGAAGCACTCGTGCTTGTGCTCCTTCCAGCAAGCCAAAACGCTTTTGCAGCAACTTTCCTGCCTTTCCCACTACAGGATCAATTTCTAGCTGATTTACAGTTGTTTCTGCGTAGAGCAGCTAGAGGAGAAGCTCTGCCGGCTTTCCTGTGCTTCTGCATAGCAGAGCTGTCAAGAGCGAGAAGCTGCCTTTTGCCGAGAAAGCAGCGCTTCGCGGCACCACAGCCAGCAGCGTCTTCGGTACCGCCGCTGCGTGTGCGGAGAGGCGAAAGAGAGCCGGGGAAGAGCGTGGAACGCCGAACTCGGTCGCTGCAAGCAGGTGCTTTCGAACAGCTTCTGGTCACATTGTAGAAACTCCCCCGAGACAGTGGAGAGTCCCCGAAGCTAGTGATTTGAAATACATGCCCTTGCAGTAGCCCAGAGCTGTACTGAGTGCAGCAGGTGTCAGGCAGTCTCCTTTCACCGTGAAAGTGCTTCTGTTTGTGTTTCCAATGTGCAGAGAAGCACTCGTGCTTGCTGCTGCTTCGAGCAAGCCAAAACGCTTTTGCAGCAACTTTCCTGCCTTTCCCACTACAGGATCAATTTCTAGCTGATTTACAGTTGTTTCTGCGTAGAGCAGCTAGAGGAGAAGCTCTGCCGGCTTTCCTGTGCTTCTGCATAGCAGAGCTGTCAAGAGCGAGAAGCTGCCTTTTGCCGAGAAAGCAGCGCTTCGCGGCACCACAGCCAGCAGCGTCTTCGGTACAGCCGCTAAGTGTGCGGAGAGGCGAAAGAGAGCCGGGGAAGAATGTGGAAGGCCGAACTCGGTCGCTGCAAGGAGGTGCTTGTCAACAGCTTCTGGTCACCTTGTAGAAAGTCTGCCAGCACAGTGCAGGGTCCCCGTGGCTAGTTCCTTGAAATACACGCCCTGGCAGCAGCCAAGAGCTGTACTGAGTGCAGCAGGTGTCAGGCAGTCTCCTCTTGCAGTGTGCGTGCTTCTGTTTTGTGTTTCCAAGTTACAGAGAAGCACTCGTGCTTGCTGCTGCTTCGAGCAAGCCAAAACGCTTTTGCAGCAACTTTCCTGCCTTTCCCACTACAGGATCAATTTCTAGCTGATTTACAGTTGTTTCTGCGTAGAGCAGCTAGAGGAGAAGCTCTGCCGGCTTTCCTGTGCTTCTGCATAGCAGAGCTGTCAAGAGCGAGAAGCTGCCTTTTGCCGAGAAAGCAGCGCTTCGCGGCACCACAGCCAGCAGCGTCTTCGGTACAGCCGCTCGGTGTGCGGAGAGGCGAAAGAGAGCCGGGGAAGAGAGTGGAACGCCGAACTCGGTCGCTGCAAGCAGGTGCTTTCGAACAGCTTCTGGTCACCTTGTAGAAACTCCCCCAAGACAGTGGAGAGTCCCGGCGGCTATTGCATTGAATACATGCCTAGGCAAAAGCCCAGAGCTGTACTGAGTGCAGCAGGTGTCAGGCAGTCTCCTCTTGCCGTGTGCGTGCTTCTGTTTTGTGTTTCCAATGTGCAGAGAAGCACTCGTGCTTGTGCTCCTTCCAGCAAGCCAAAACGCTTTTGCAGCAACTTTCCTGCCTTTCCCACTACAGGATCAATTTCTAGCTGATTTACAGTTGTTTCTGCGTAGAGCAGCTAGAGGAGAAGCTCTGCCGGCTTTCCTCTGCTTCTGCATAGCAGAGCTGTCAAGAGCGAGAAGCTGCCTTTTCCCGAGAAAGCAGCGCTTCGCGGCACCACAGCCAGCAGCGTCTTCGGTACCGCCGCTGCGTGTGCGGAGAGGCGAAAGAGAGCCGGGGAAGAGCGTGGAACGCCGAACTCGGTCGCTGCAAGCAGGTGCTTTCGAACAGCTTCTGGTCACATTGTAGAAACTCCCCCGAGACAGTGGAGAGTCCCCGAAGCTAGTGATTTGAAATACATGCCCTTGCAGTAGCCCAGAGCTGTACTGAGTGCAGCAGGTGTCAGGCAGTCTCCTTTCACCGTGAAAGTGCTTCTGTTTGTGTTTCCAATGTGCAGAGAAGCACTCGTGCTTGCTGCTGCTTCCAGCAAGCCAAAACGCTTTTGCAGCAACTTTCCTGCCACAGGATCAATTTCTAGCTGATTTACAGTTGTTTCTGCGTAGAGCAGCTAGAGGAGAAGCTCTGCCGGCTTTCCTCTGCTTCTGCATAGCAGAGCTGTCAAGAGCGAGAAGCTGCCTTTTGCCGAGAAAGCAGCGCTTCGCGGCACCACAGCCAGCAGCGTCTTCGGTACAGCCGCTGGCTGTGCGGAGAGGCGAAAGAGAGCCGGGGAAGAATGTGGAACGCCGAACTCGGTCGCTGCAAGCAGGTGCTTTCGAACAGCTTCTGGTCACCTTGTAGAAACTCCCCCAAGACAGTGGAGAGTCCCGGCGGCTATTGCATTGAATACATGCCTTGGCAATAGCCCAGAGCTGTACTGAGTGCAGCAGGTGTCAGGCAGTCTCCTTTCGCCGTGTGCGTGCTTCTGTTTTGTGTTTCCAAGTTGCAGAGAAGCACTCGTGCTTGCTGCTGCTTCCAGCAAGCCAAAACGCTTTTGCAGCAACTTTCCTGCCACAGGATCAATTTCTAGCTGATTTACAGTTGTTTCTGCGTAGAGCAGCTAGAGGAGAAGCTCTGCCGGCTTTCCTCTGCTTCTGCATAGCAGAGCTGTCAAGAGCGAGAAGCTGCCTTTTGCCGAGAAAGCAGCGCTTCGCGGCAACACAGCCAGCAGCGTCTTCGGTACAGCCGCTGCGTGTGCGGAGAGGCGAAAGAGAGCCGGAGAAGAGCGTGGAACGCCGAACTCGGTCGCTGCAAGCAGGTGCTTTCGAACAGCTTCTGGTCACCTTGTAGAAACTCCCCCGAGACAGTGGAGAGTCCCCGAAGCTAGTGCTTTGAAATACATGCCCTTGCAGTAGCCCAGAGCTGTATTGAGTGCAGCAGGTGTCAGGCAGTTTCCTCTTGCCGTGTGCGTGCTTCTGTTTTGTGTTTCCAATGTGCAGAGAAGCACTCGTGCTTGCTGCTGCTTCCAGCAAGCCAAAACGCTTTTGCAGCAACTTTCCTGCCTTTCCCACTACAGGATCAATTTCTAGCTGATTTACAGTTGTTTCTGCGTAGAGCAGCTAGAGGAGAAGCTCTGCCGGCTTTCCTCTGCTTCTGCATAGCAGAGCTGTCAAGAGCGAGAAGCTGCCTTTTGCCGAGAAAGCAGCGCTTCGCGGCACCACAGCCAGCAGCGTCTTCGGTACAGCCGCTCGGTGTGCGGAGAGGCGAAAGAGAGCCGGGGAAGAGCGTGGAACGCCGAACTCGGTCGCTGCAAGCAGGTGCTTTCGAACAGCTTCTGGTCACCTTGTAGAAACTCCCCCAAGACAGTGGAGAGTCCCGGCGGCTATTGCATTGAATACATGCCTTGGCAAAAGCCCAGAGCTGTACTGAGTGCAGCAGGTGTCAGGCAGTCTCCTCTTGCCGTGTGCGTGCTTCTGTTTTGTGTTTCCAATGTGCAGAGAAGCACTCGTGCTTGCTGCTGCTTCCAGCAAGCCAAAACGCTTTTGCAGCAACTTTCCTGCCTTTCCCACTACAGGATCAATTTCTAGCTGATTTACAGTTGTTTCTGCGTAGAGCAGCTAGAGGAGAAGCTCTGCCGGCTTTCCTGTGCTTCTGCATAGCAGAGCTGTCAAGAGCGAGAAGCTGCCTTTTGCCGAGAAAGCAGCGCTTCGCGGCAACACAGCCAGCAGCGTCTTCGGTACAGCCGCTAAGTGTGCGGAGAGGCGAAAGAGAGCCGGGGAAGAATGTGGAAGGCCGAACTCGGTCGCTGCAAGGAGGTGCTTGTCAACAGCTTCTGGTCACCTTGTAGAAAGTCTGCCAGCACAGTGCAGGGTCCCCGTGGCTAGTTCCTTGAAATACACGCCCTGGCAGCAGCCAAGAGCTGTACTGAGTGCAGCAGGTGTCAGGCAGTCTCCTCTTGCAGTGTGCGTGCTTCTGTTTTGTGTTTCCAAGTTACAGAGAAGCACTCGTGCTTGCTGCTGCTTCGAGCAAGCCAAAACGCTTTTGCAGCAACTTTCCTGCCTTTCCCACTACAGGATCAATTTCTAGCTGATTTACAGTTGTTTCTGCGTAGAGCAGCTAGAGGAGAAGCTCTGCCGGCTTTCCTCTGCTTCTGCATAGCAGAGCTGTCAAGAGCGAGAAGCTGCCTTTTGCCGAGAAAGCAGCGCTTTGCGGCACCACAGCCAGCAGCGTCTTCGGTACAGCCGCTCGGTGTGCGGAGAGGCGAAAGAGAGCCGGGGAAGAGAGTGGAACGCCGAACTCGGTCGCTGCAAGCAGGTGCTTTCGAACAGCTTCTGGTCACCTTGTAGAAACTCCCCCAAGACAGTGGAGAGTCCCGGCGGCTATTGCATTGAATACATGCCTAGGCAAAAGCCCAGAGCTGTACTGAGTGCAGCAGGTGTCAGGCAGTCTCCTCTTGCCGTGTGCGTGCTTCTGTTTTGTGTTTCCAATGTGCAGAGAAGCACTCGTGCTTGTGCTCCTTCCAGCAAGCCAAAACGCTTTTGCAGCAACTTTCCTGCCTTTCCCACTACAGGATCAATTTCTAGCTGATTTACAGTTGTTTCTGCGTAGAGCAGCTAGAGGAGAAGCTCTGCCGGCTTTCCTGTGCTTCTGCATAGCAGAGCTGTCAAGAGCGAGAAGCTGCCTTTTCCCGAGAAAGCAGCGCTTCGCGGCACCACAGCCAGCAGCGTCTTCGGTACCGCCGCTGCGTGTGCGGAGAGGCGAAAGAGAGCCGGGGAAGAGCGTGGAACGCCGAACTCGGTCGCTGCAAGCAGGTGCTTTCGAACAGCTTCTGGTCACATTGTAGAAACTCCCCCGAGACAGTGGAGAGTCCCCGAAGCTAGTGATTTGAAATACATGCCCTTGCAGTAGCCCAGAGCTGTACTGAGTGCAGCAGGTGTCAGGCAGTCTCCTTTCACCGTGAAAGTGATTCTGTTTGTGTTTCCAATGTGCAGAGAAGCACTCGTGCTTGCTGCTGCTTCCAGCAAGCCAAAACGCTTTTGCAGCAACTTTCCTGCCACAGGATCAATTTCTAGCTGATTTACAGTTGTTTCTGCGTAGAGCAGCTAGAGGAGAAGCTCTGCCGGCTTTCCTGTGCTTCTGCATAGCAGAGCTGTCAAGAGCGAGAAGCTGCCTTTTGCCGAGAAAGCAGCGCTTCGCGGCACCACAGCCAGCAGCGTCTTCGGTACAGCCGCTAAGTGTGCGGAGAGGCGAAAGAGAGCCGGGGAAGAATGTGGAAGGCCGAACTCGGTCGCTGCAAGGAGGTGCTTGTCAACAGCTTCTGGTCACCTTGTAGAAAGTCTGCCAGCACAGTGCAGGGTCCCCGTGGCTAGTTCCTTGAAATACACGCCCTGGCAGCAGCCAAGAGCTGTACTGAGTGCAGCAGGTGTCAGGCAGTCTCCTCTTGCCGTGTGCGTGCTTCTGTTTTGTGTTTCCAAGTTGCAGAGAAGCACTCGTGCTTGCTGCTGCTTCGAGCAAGCCAAAACGCTTTTGCAGCAACTTTCCTGCCTTTCCCACTACAGGATCAATTTCTAGCTGATTTACAGTTGTTTCTGCGTAGAGCAGCTAGAGGAGAAGCTCTGCCGGCTTTCCTCTGCTTCTGCATAGCAGAGCTGTCAAGAGCGAGAAGCTGCCTTTTGCCGAGAAAGCAGCGCTTCGCGGCACCACAGCCAGCAGCGTCTTCGGTACAGCCGCTCGGTGTGCGGAGAGGCAAAAGAGAGCCGGGGAAGAGCGTGGAACGCCGAACTCGGTCGCTGCAAGCAGGTGCTTTCGAACAGCTTCTGGTCACCTTGTAGAAACTCCCCCAGAACAGTGGAGAGTCCCGGTGGCTATTGCATAGAATACATGCCTAGGCAAAAGCCTAGAGCTGAACTGAGTGCAGCAGGTGTCAGGCAGTCTCCTCTTGCCGTGTGCGTGCTTCTGTTTTGTGTTTCCAATGTGCAGAGAAGCACTCGTGCTTGTGCTGCTTCCAGCAAGCCAAAACGCTTTTGCAGCAACTTTCCTGCCTTTCCCACTACAGGATCAATTTCTAGCTGATTTACAGTTGTTTCTGCGTAGAGCAGCTAGAGGAGAAGCTCTGCCGGCTTTCCTCTGCTTCTGCATAGCAGAGCTGTCAAGAGCGAGAAGCTGCCTTTTGCCGAGAAAGCAGCGCTTCGCGGCAACACAGCCAGCAGCGTCTTCGGTACAGCCGCTGCGTGTGCGGAGAGGCGAAAGAGAGCCGGGGAAGAGCGTGGAACGCCGAACTCGGTCGCTGCAAGCAGGTGCTTTCGAACAGCTTCTGGTCACATTGTAGAAACTCCCCCGAGACAGTGGAGAGTCCCCGAAGCTAGTGCTTTGAAATACATGCCCTTGCAGTAGCCCAGAGCTGTACTGAGTGCAGCAGGTGTCAGGCAGTCTCCTTTCACCGTGAAAGTGCTTCTGTTTGTGTTTCCAATGTGCAGAGAAGCACTCGTGCTTGCTGCTGCTTCCAGCAAGCCAAAACGCTTTTGCAGCAACTTTCCTGCCACAGGATCAATTTCTAGCTGATTTACAGTTGTTTCTGCGTAGAGCAGCTAGAGGAGAAGCTCTGCCGGCTTTCCTCTGCTTCTGCATAGCAGAGCTGTCAAGAGCGAGAAGCTGCCTTTTGCCGAGAAAGCAGCGCTTTGCGGCACCACAGCCAGCAGCGTCTTCGGTACAGCCGCTCGGTGTGCGGAGAGGCGAAAGAGAGCCGGGGAAGAGAGTGGAACGCCGAACTCGGTCGCTGCAAGCAGGTGCTTTCGAACAGCTTCTGGTCACCTTGTAGAAACTCCCCCAAGACAGTGGAGAGTCCCGGCGGCTATTGCATTGAATACATGCCTTGGCAAAAGCCCAGAGCTGTACTGAGTGCAGCAGGTGTCAGGCAGTCTCCTCTTGCCGTGTGCGTGCTTCTGTTTTGTGTTTCCAATGTGCAGAGAAGCACTCGTGCTTGTGCTCCTTCCAGCAAGCCAAAACGCTTTTGCAGCAACTTTCCTGCCTTTCCCACTACAGGATCAATTTCTAGCTGATTTACAGTTGTTTCTGCGTAGAGCAGCTAGAGGAGAAGCTCTGCCGGCTTTCCTCTGCTTCTGCATAGCAGAGCTGTCAAGAGCGAGAAGCTGCCTTTTCCCGAGAAAGCAGCGCTTCGCGGCACCACAGCCAGCAGCGTCTTCGGTACCGCCGCTGCGTGTGCGGAGAGGCGAAAGAGAGCCGGGGAAGAGCGTGGAACGCCGAACTCGGTCGCTGCAAGCAGGTGCTTTCGAACAGCTTCTGGTCACATTGTAGAAACTCCCCCGAGACAGTGGAGAGTCCCCGAAGCTAGTGATTTGAAATACATGCCCTTGCAGTAGCCCAGAGCTGTACTGAGTGCAGCAGGTGTCAGGCAGTCTCCTTTCACCGTGAAAGTGCTTCTGTTTGTGTTTCCAATGTGCAGAGAAGCACTCGTGCTTGCTGCTGCTTCCAGCAAGCCAAAACGCTTTTGCAGCAACTTTCCTGCCACAGGATCAATTTCTAGCTGATTTACAGTTGTTTCTGCGTAGAGCAGCTAGAGGAGAAGCTCTGCCGGCTTTCCTCTGCTTCTGCATAGCAGAGCTGTCAAGAGCGAGAAGCTGCCTTTTGCCGAGAAAGCAGCGCTTTGCGGCACCACAGCCAGCAGCGTCTTCGGTACAGCCGCTGGCTGTGCGGAGAGGCGAAAGAGAGCCGGGGAAGAATGTGGAACGCCGAACTCGGTCGCTGCAAGCAGGTGCTTTCGAACAGCTTCTGGTCACCTTGTAGAAACTCCCCCAAGACAGTGGAGAGTCCCGGCAGCTATTGCATTGAATACATGCCTTGGCAATAGCCCAGTGCTGTACTGAGTGCAGCAGGTGTCAGGCAGTCTCCTTTCGCCGTGTGCGTGCTTCTGTTTTGTGTTTCCAAGTTGCAGAGAAGCACTCGTGCTTGCTGCTGCTTCCAGCAAGCCAAAACGCTTTTGCAGCAACTTTCCTGCCACAGGATCAATTTCTAGCTGATTTACAGTTGTTTCTGCGTAGAGCAGCTAGAGGAGAAGCTCTGCCGGCTTTCCTCTGCTTCTGCATAGCAGAGCTGTCAAGAGCGAGAAGCTGCCTTTTGCCGAGAAAGCAGCGCTTCGCGGCAACACAGCCAGCAGCGTCTTCGGTACAGCCGCTGCGTGTGCGGAGAGGCGAAAGAGAGCCGGAGAAGAGCGTGGAACGCCGAACTCGGTCGCTGCAAGCAGGTGCTTTCGAACAGCTTCTGGTCACCTTGTAGAAACTCCCCCGAGACAGTGGAGAGTCCCCGAAGCTAGTGCTTTGAAATACATGCCCTTGCAGTAGCCCAGAGCTGTATTGAGTGCAGCAGGTGTCAGGCAGTTTCCTCTTGCCGTGTGCGTGCTTCTGTTTTGTGTTTCCAATGTGCAGAGAAGCACTCGTGCTTGCTGCTGCTTCCAGCAAGCCAAAACGCTTTTGCAGCAACTTTCCTGCCTTTCCCACTACAGGATCAATTTCTAGCTGATTTACAGTTGTTTCTGCGTAGAGCAGCTAGAGGAGAAGCTCTGCCGGCTTTCCTCTGCTTCTGCATAGCAGAGCTGTCAAGAGCGAGAAGCTGCCTTTTGCCGAGAAAGCAGCGCTTCGCGGCACCACAGCCAGCAGCGTCTTCGGTACAGCCGCTCGGTGTGCGGAGAGGCGAAAGAGAGCCGGGGAAGAGCGTGGAACGCCGAACTCGGTCGCTGCAAGCAGGTGCTTTCGAACAGCTTCTGGTCACCTTGTAGAAACTCCCCCAAGACAGTGGAGAGTCCCGGCGGCTATTGCATTGAATACATGCCTTGGCAAAAGCCCAGAGCTGTACTGAGTGCAGCAGGTGTCAGGCAGTCTCCTCTTGCCGTGTGCGTGCTTCTGTTTTGTGTTTCCAATGTGCAGAGAAGCACTCGTGCTTGCTGCTGCTTCCAGCAAGCCAAAACGCTTTTGCAGCAACTTTCCTGCCTTTCCCACTACAGGATCAATTTCTAGCTGATTTACAGTTGTTTCTGCGTAGAGCAGCTAGAGGAGAAGCTCTGCCGGCTTTCCTGTGCTTCTGCATAGCAGAGCTGTCAAGAGCGAGAAGCTGCCTTTTGCCGAGAAAGCAGCGCTTCGCGGTAACACAGCCAGCAGCGTCTTCGGTACAGCCGCTGCGTGTGCGGAGAGGCGAAAGAGAGCCGGGGAAGAATGTGGAAGGCCGAACTCGGTCGCTGCAAGGAGGTGCTTGTCAACAGCTTCTGGTCACCTTGTAGAAAGTCTGCCAGCACAGTGCAGGGTCCCCGTGGCTAGTTCCTTGAAATACACGCCCTGGCAGCAGCCAAGAGCTGTACTGAGTGCAGCAGGTGTCAGGCAGTCTCCTCTTGCAGTGTGCGTGCTTCTGTTTTGTGTTTCCAAGTTACAGAGAAGCACTCGTGCTTGCTGCTGCTTCCAGCAAGCCAAAACGCTTTTGCAGCAACTTTCCTGCCACAGGATCAATTTCTAGCTGATTTACAGTTGTTTCTGCGTAGAGCAGCTAGAGGAGAAGCTCTGCCGGCTTTCCTCTGCTTCTGCATAGCAGAGCTGTCAAGAGCGAGAAGCTGCCTTTTGCCGAGAAAGCAGCGCTTCGCGGCACCACAGCCAGCAGCGTCTTCGGTACAGCCGCTAAGTGTGCGGAGAGGCGAAAGAGAGCCGGGGAAGAATGTGGAAGGCCGAACTCGGTCGCTGCAAGGAGGTGCTTGTCAACAGCTTCTGGTCACCTTGTAGAAAGTCTGCCAGCACAGTGCAGGGTTCCCGTGGCTAGTTCCTTGAAATACACACCCTGGCAGCAGCCAAGAGCTGTACTGAGTGCAGCAGGTGTCAGGCAGTCTCCTCTTGCCGTGTGCGTGCTTCTGTTTTGTGTTTCCAAGTTGCAGAGAAGCACTCGTGCTTGCTGCTGCTTCGAGCAAGCCAAAACGCTTTTGCAGCAACTTTCCTGCCTTTCCCACTACAGGATCAATTTCTAGCTGATTTACAGTTGTTTCTGCGTAGAGCAGCTAGAGGAGAAGCTCTGCCGGCTTTCCTCTGCTTCTGCATAGCAGAGCTGTCAAGAGCGAGAAGCTGCCTTTTGCCGAGAAAGCAGCGCTTCGCGGCAACACAGCCAGCAGCGTCTTCGGTACAGCCGCTGCGTGTGCGGAGAGGCGAAAGAGAGCCGGGGAAGAGCGTGGAACGCCGAACTCGGTCGCTGCAAGCAGGTGCTTTCGAACAGCTTCTGGTCACATTGTAGAAACTCCCCCGAGACAGTGGAGAGTCCCCGAAGCTAGTGCTTTGAAATACATGCCCTTGCAGTAGCCCAGAGCTGTACTGAGTGCAGCAGGTGTCAGGCAGTCTCCTTTCACCGTGAAAGTGCTTCTGTTTGTGTTTCCAATGTGCAGAGAAGCACTCGTGCTTGCTGCTGCTTCCAGCAAGCCAAAACGCTTTTGCAGCAACTTTCCTGCCACAGGATCAATTTCTAGCTGATTTACAGTTGTTTCTGCGTAGAGCAGCTAGAGGAGAAGCTCTGCCGGCTTTCCTCTGCTTCTGCATAGCAGAGCTGTCAAGAGCGAGAAGCTGCCTTTTGCCGAGAAAGCAGCGCTTTGCGGCACCACAGCCAGCAGCGTCTTCGGTACAGCCGCTCGGTGTGCGGAGAGGCGAAAGAGAGCCGGGGAAGAGCGTGGAACGCCGAACTCGGTCGCTGCAAGCAGGTGCTTTCGAACAGCTTCTGGTCACCTTGTAGAAACTCCCCCAAGACAGTGGAGAGTCCCGGCGGCTATTGCATTGAATACATGCCTAGGCAAAAGCCCAGAGCTGTACTGAGTGCAGCAGGTGTCAGGCAGTCTCCTCTTGCCGTGTGCGTGCTTCTGTTTTGTGTTTCCAATGTGCAGAGAAGCACTCGTGCTTGTGCTCCTTCCAGCAAGCCAAAACGCTTTTGCAGCAACTTTCCTGCCTTTCCCACTACAGGATCAATTTCTAGCTGATTTACAGTTGTTTCTGCGTAGAGCAGCTAGAGGAGAAGCTCTGCCGGCTTTCCTGTGCTTCTGCATAGCAGAGCTGTCAAGAGCGAGAAGCTGCCTTTTGCCGAGAAAGCAGCGCTTCGCGGCACCACAGCCAGCAGCGTCTTCGGTACCGCCGCTGCGTGTGCGGAGAGGCGAAAGAGAGCCGGGGAAGAGCGTGGAACGCCGAACTCGGTCGCTGCAAGCAGGTGCTTTCGAACAGCTTCTGGTCACATTGTAGAAACTCCCCCGAGACAGTGGAGAGTCCCCGAAGCTAGTGATTTGAAATACATGCCCTTGCAGTAGCCCAGAGCTGTACTGAGTGCAGCAGGTGTCAGGCAGTCTCCTTTCACCGTGAAAGTGCTTCTGTTTGTGTTTCCAATGTGCAGAGAAGCACTCGTGCTTGCTGCTGCTTCGAGCAAGCCAAAACGCTTTTGCAGCAACTTTCCTGCCACAGGATCAATTTCTAGCTGATTTACAGTTGTTTCTGCGTAGAGCAGCTAGAGGAGAAGCTCTGCCGGCTTTCCTCTGCTTCTGCATAGCAGAGCTGTCAAGAGCGAGAAGCTGCCTTTTGCCGAGAAAGCAGCGCTTTGCGGCACCACAGCCAGCAGCGTCTTCGGTACAGCCGCTGGCTGTGCGGAGAGGCGAAAGAGAGCCGGGGAAGAATGTGGAACGCCGAACTCGGTCGCTGCAAGCAGGTGCTTTCGAACAGCTTCTGGTCACCTTGTAGAAACTCCCCCAAGACAGTGGAGAGTCCCGGCGGCTATTGCATTGAATACATGCCTTGGCAATAGCCCAGAGCTGTACTGAGTGCAGCAGGTGTCAGGCAGTCTCCTTTCGCCGTGTGCGTGCTTCTGTTTTGTGTTTCCAAGTTGCAGAGAAGCACTCGTGCTTGCTGCTGCTTCCAGCAAGCCAAAACGCTTTTGCAGCAACTTTCCTGCCACAGGATCAATTTCTAGCTGATTTACAGTTGTTTCTGCGTAGAGCAGCTAGAGGAGAAGCTCTGCCGGCTTTCCTCTGCTTCTGCATAGCAGAGCTGTCAAGAGCGAGAAGCTGCCTTTTGCCGAGAAAGCAGCGCTTCGCGGCAACACAGCCAGCAGCGTCTTCGGTACAGCCGCTGCGTGTGCGGAGAGGCGAAAGAGAGCCGGGGAAGAGCGTGGAACGCCGAACTCGGTCGCTGCAAGCAGGTGCTTTCGAACAGCTTCTGGTCACCTTGTAGAAACTCCCCCGAGACAGTGGAGAGTCCCCGAAGCTAGTGCTTTGAAATACATGCCCTTGCAGTAGCCCAGAGCTGTATTGAGTGCAGCAGGTGTCAGGCAGTTTCCTCTTGCCGTGTGCGTGCTTCTGTTTTGTGTTTCCAATGTGCAGAGAAGCACTCGTGCTTGCTGCTGCTTCCAGCAAGCCAAAACGCTTTTGCAGCAACTTTCCTGCCTTTCCCACTACAGGATCAATTTCTAGCTGATTTACAGTTGTTTCTGCGTAGAGCAGCTAGAGGAGAAGCTCTGCCGGCTTTCCTCTGCTTCTGCATAGCAGAGCTGTCAAGAGCGAGAAGCTGCCTTTTGCCGAGAAAGCAGCGCTTCGCGGCACCACAGCCAGCAGCGTCTTCGGTACAGCCGCTCGGTGTGCGGAGAGGCGAAAGAGAGCCGGGGAAGAGCGTGGAACGCCGAACTCGGTCGCTGCAAGCAGGTGCTTTCGAACAGCTTCTGGTCACCTTGTAGAAACTCCCCCAAGACAGTGGAGAGTCCCGGCGGCTATTGCATTGAATACATGCCTTGGCAAAAGCCCAGAGCTGTACTGAGTGCAGCAGGTGTCAGGCAGTCTCCTCTTGCCGTGTGCGTGCTTCTGTTTTGTGTTTCCAATGTGCAGAGAAGCACTCGTGCTTGCTGCTGCTTCGAGCAAGCCAAAACGCTTTTGCAGCAACTTTCCTGCCTTTCCCACTACAGGATCAATTTCTAGCTGATTTACAGTTGTTTCTGCGTAGAGCAGCTAGAGGAGAAGCTCTGCCGGCTTTCCTGTGCTTCTGCATAGCAGAGCTGTCAAGAGCGAGAAGCTGCCTTTTGCCGAGAAAGCAGCGCTTCGCGGCACCACAGCCAGCAGCGTCTTCGGTACAGCCGCTAAGTGTGCGGAGAGGCGAAAGAGAGCCGGGGAAGAATGTGGAAGGCCGAACTCGGTCGCTGCAAGGAGGTGCTTGTCAACAGCTTCTGGTCACCTTGTAGAAAGTCTGCCAGCACAGTGCAGGGTCCCCGTGGCTAGTTCCTTGAAATACACGCCCTGGCAGCAGCCAAGAGCTGTACTGAGTGCAGCAGGTGTCAGGCAGTCTCCTCTTGCAGTGTGCGTGCTTCTGTTTTGTGTTTCCAAGTTACAGAGAAGCACTCGTGCTTGCTGCTGCTTCGAGCAAGCCAAAACGCTTTTGCAGCAACTTTCCTGCCTTTCCCACTACAGGATCAATTTCTAGCTGATTTACAGTTGTTTCTGCGTAGAGCAGCTAGAGGAGAAGCTCTGCCGGCTTTCCTCTGCTTCTGCATAGCAGAGCTGTCAAGAGCGAGAAGCTGCCTTTTGCCGAGAAAGCAGCGCTTCGCGGCACCACAGCCAGCAGCGTCTTCGGTACAGCCGCTCGGTGTGCGGAGAGGCGAAAGAGAGCCGGGGAAGAGAGTGGAACGCCGAACTCGGTCGCTGCAAGCAGGTGCTTTCGAACAGCTTCTGGTCACCTTGTAGAAAGTCTGCCAGCACAGTGCAGGGTCCCCGTGGCTAGTTCCTTGAAATACACGCCCTGGCAGCAGCCAAGAGCTGTACTGAGTGCAGCAGGTGTCAGGCAGTCTCCTCTTGCAGTGTGCGTGCTTCTGTTTTGTGTTTCCAAGTTACAGAGAAGCACTCGTGCTTGCTGCTGCTTCGAGCAAGCCAAAACGCTTTTGCAGCAACTTTCCTGCCTTTCCCACTACAGGATCAATTTCTAGCTGATTTACAGTTGTTTCTGCGTAGAGCAGCTAGAGGAGAAGCTCTGCCGGCTTTCCTCTGCTTCTGCATAGCAGAGCTGTCAAGAGCGAGAAGCTGCCTTTTGCCGAGAAAGCAGCGCTTCGCGGCACCACAGCCAGCAGCGTCTTCGGTACAGCCGCTCGGTGTGCGGAGAGGCGAAAGAGAGCCGGGGAAGAGAGTGGAACGCCGAACTCGGTCGCTGCAAGCAGGTGCTTTCGAACAGCTTCTGGTCACCTTGTAGAAACTCCCCCAAGACAGTGGAGAGTCCCGGCGGCTATTGCATTGAATACATGCCTAGGCAAAAGCCCAGAGCTGTACTGAGTGCAGCAGGTGTCAGGCAGTCTCCTCTTGCCGTGTGCGTGCTTCTGTTTTGTGTTTCCAATGTGCAGAGAAGCACTCGTGCTTGTGCTCCTTCCAGCAAGCCAAAACGCTTTTGCAGCAACTTTCCTGCCTTTCCCACTACAGGATCAATTTCTAGCTGATTTACAGTTGTTTCTGCGTAGAGCAGCTAGAGGAGAAGCTCTGCCGGCTTTCCTGTGCTTCTGCATAGCAGAGCTGTCAAGAGCGAGAAGCTGCCTTTTCCCGAGAAAGCAGCGCTTCGCGGCACCACAGCCAGCAGCGTCTTCGGTACCGCCGCTGCGTGTGCGGAGAGGCGAAAGAGAGCCGGGGAAGAGCGTGGAACGCCGAACTCGGTCGCTGCAAGCAGGTGCTTTCGAACAGCTTCTGGTCACATTGTAGAAACTCCCCCGAGACAGTGGAGAGTCCCCGAAGCTAGTGATTTGAAATACATGCCCTTGCAGTAGCCCAGAGCTGTACTGAGTGCAGCAGGTGTCAGGCAGTCTCCTTTCACCGTGAAAGTGATTCTGTTTGTGTTTCCAATGTGCAGAGAAGCACTCGTGCTTGCTGCTGCTTCCAGCAAGCCAAAACGCTTTTGCAGCAACTTTCCTGCCACAGGATCAATTTCTAGCTGATTTACAGTTGTTTCTGCGTAGAGCAGCTAGAGGAGAAGCTCTGCCGGCTTTCCTCTGCTTCTGCATAGCAGAGCTGTCAAGAGCGAGAAGCTGCCTTTTGCCGAGAAAGCAGCGCTTCGCGGCACCACAGCCAGCAGCGTCTTCGGTACAGCCGCTAAGTGTGCGGAGAGGCGAAAGAGAGCCGGGGAAGAATGTGGAAGGCCGAACTCGGTCGCTGCAAGGAGGTGCTTGTCAACAGCTTCTGGTCACCTTGTAGAAAGTCTGCCAGCACAGTGCAGGGTCCCCGTGGCTAGTTCCTTGAAATACACACCCTGGCAGCAGCCAAGAGCTGTACTGAGTGCAGCAGGTGTCAGGCAGTCTCCTCTTGCCGTGTGCGTGCTTCTGTTTTGTGTTTCCAAGTTGCAGAGAAGCACTCGTGCTTGCTGCTGCTTCGAGCAAGCCAAAACGCTTTTGCAGCAACTTTCCTGCCTTTCCCACTACAGGATCAATTTCTAGCTGATTTACAGTTGTTTCTGCGTAGAGCAGCTAGAGGAGAAGCTCTGCCGGCTTTCCTCTGCTTCTGCATAGCAGAGCTGTCAAGAGCGAGAAGCTGCCTTTTGCCGAGAAAGCAGCGCTTCGCGGCACCACAGCCAGCAGCGTCTTCGGTACAGCCGCTCGGTGTGCGGAGAGGCAAAAGAGAGCCGGGGAAGAGCGTGGAACGCCGAACTCGGTCGCTGCAAGCAGGTGCTTTCGAACAGCTTCTGGTCACCTTGTAGAAACTCCCCCAGAACAGTGGAGAGTCCCGGTGGCTATTGCATAGAATACATGCCTAGGCAAAAGCCTAGAGCTGAACTGAGTGCAGCAGGTGTCAGGCAGTCTCCTCTTGCCGTGTGCGTGCTTCTGTTTTTTGTTTCCAATGTGCAGAGAAGCACTCGTGCTTGTGCTCCTTCCAGCAAGCCAAAACGCTTTTGCAGCAACTTTCCTGCCTTTCCCACTACAGGATCAATTTCTAGCTGATTTACAGTTGTTTCTGCGTAGAGCAGCTAGAGGAGAAGCTCTGCCGGCTTTCCTCTGCTTCTGCATAGCAGAGCTGTCAAGAGCGAGAAGCTGCCTTTTGCCGAGAAAGCAGCGCTTCGCGGCAACACAGCCAGCAGCGTCTTCGGTACAGCCGCTGCGTGTGCGGAGAGGCGAAAGAGAGCCGGGGAAGAGCGTGGAACGCCGAACTCGGTCGCTGCAAGCAGGTGCTTTCGAACAGCTTCTGGTCACATTGTAGAAACTCCCCCGAGACAGTGGAGAGTCCCCGAAGCTAGTGCTTTGAAATACATGCCCTTGCAGTAGCCCAGAGCTGTACTGAGTGCAGCAGGTGTCAGGCAGTCTCCTTTCACCGTGAAAGTGCTTCTGTTTGTGTTTCCAATGTGCAGAGAAGCACTCGTGCTTGCTGCTGCTTCCAGCAAGCCAAAACGCTTTTGCAGCAACTTTCCTGCCACAGGATCAATTTCTAGCTGATTTACAGTTGTTTCTGCGTAGAGCAGCTAGAGGAGAAGCTCTGCCGGCTTTCCTCTGCTTCTGCATAGCAGAGCTGTCAAGAGCGAGAAGCTGCCTTTTGCCGAGAAAGCAGCGCTTTGCGGCACCACAGCCAGCAGCGTCTTCGGTACAGCCGCTCGGTGTGCGGAGAGGCGAAAGAGAGCCGGGGAAGAGCGTGGAACGCCGAACTCGGTCGCTGCAAGCAGGTGCTTTCGAACAGCTTCTGGTCACCTTGTAGAAACTCCCCCAAGACAGTGGAGAGTCCCGGCGGCTATTGCATTGAATACATGCCTAGGCAAAAGCCCAGAGCTGTACTGAGTGCAGCAGGTGTCAGGCAGTCTCCTCTTGCCGTGTGCGTGCTTCTGTTTTGTGTTTCCAATGTGCAGAGAAGCACTCGTGCTTGTGCTCCTTCCAGCAAGCCAAAACGCTTTTGCAGCAACTTTCCTGCCTTTCCCACTACAGGATCAATTTCTAGCTGATTTACAGTTGTTTCTGCGTAGAGCAGCTAGAGGAGAAGCTCTGCCGGCTTTCCTGTGCTTCTGCATAGCAGAGCTGTCAAGAGCGAGAAGCTGCCTTTTGCCGAGAAAGCAGCGCTTCGCGGCACCACAGCCAGCAGCGTCTTCGGTACCGCCGCTGCGTGTGCGGAGAGGCGAAAGAGAGCCGGGGAAGAGCGTGGAACGCCGAACTCGGTCGCTGCAAGCAGGTGCTTTCGAACAGCTTCTGGTCACATTGTAGAAACTCCCCCGAGACAGTGGAGAGTCCCCGAAGCTAGTGATTTGAAATACATGCCCTTGCAGTAGCCCAGAGCTGTACTGAGTGCAGCAGGTGTCAGGCAGTCTCCTTTCACCGTGAAAGTGCTTCTGTTTGTGTTTCCAATGTGCAGAGAAGCACTCGTGCTTGCTGCTGCTTCGAGCAAGCCAAAACGCTTTTGCAGCAACTTTCCTGCCACAGGATCAATTTCTAGCTGATTTACAGTTGTTTCTGCGTAGAGCAGCTAGAGGAGAAGCTCTGCCGGCTTTCCTCTGCTTCTGCATAGCAGAGCTGTCAAGAGCGAGAAGCTGCCTTTTGCCGAGAAAGCAGCGCTTTGCGGCACCACAGCCAGCAGCGTCTTCGGTACAGCCGCTGGCTGTGCGGAGAGGCGAAAGAGAGCCGGGGAAGAATGTGGAACGCCGAACTCGGTCGCTGCAAGCAGGTGCTTTCGAACAGCTTCTGGTCACCTTGTAGAAACTCCCCCAAGACAGTGGAGAGTCCCGGCGGCTATTGCATTGAATACATGCCTTGGCAATAGCCCAGAGCTGTACTGAGTGCAGCAGGTGTCAGGCAGTCTCCTTTCGCCGTGTGCGTGCTTCTGTTTTGTGTTTCCAAGTTGCAGAGAAGCACTCGTGCTTGCTGCTGCTTCCAGCAAGCCAAAACGCTTTTGCAGCATCTTTCCTGCCACAGGATCAATTTCTAGCTGATTTACAGTTGTTTCTGCGTAGAGCAGCTAGAGGAGAAGCTCTGCCGGCTTTCCTCTGCTTCTGCATAGCAGAGCTGTCAAGAGCGAGAAGCTGCCTTTTGCCGAG
Organism: Phylloscopus trochilus trochilus; assembly: GCA_016584745.2. Taxonomy (NCBI): domain Eukaryota; kingdom Metazoa; phylum Chordata; class Aves; order Passeriformes; family Phylloscopidae; genus Phylloscopus; species Phylloscopus trochilus. Next base: position 34,076,212 of record WQNJ02000014.1, read on the forward strand.
AAAGCAGCGCTTCGCGGCAACACAGCCAGCAGCGTCTTCGGTACAGCCGCTGCGTGTGCGGAGAGGCGAAAGAGAGCCGGGGAAGAGCGTGGAACGCCGAACTCGGTCGCTGCAAGCAGGTGCTTTCGAACAGCTTCTGGTCACCTTGTAGAAACTCCCCCGAGACAGTGGAGAGTCCCCGAAGCTAGTGCTTTGAAATACATGCCCTTGCAGTAGCCCAGAGCTGTATTGAGTGCAGCAGGTGTCAGGCAGTTTCCTCTTGCCGTGTGCGTGCTTCTGTTTTGTGTTTCCAATGTGCAGAGAAGCACTCGTGCTTGCTGCTGCTTCCAGCAAGCCAAAACGCTTTTGCAGCAACTTTCCTGCCTTTCCCACTACAGGATCAATTTCTAGCTGATTTACAGTTGTTTCTGCGTAGAGCAGCTAGAGGAGAAGCTCTGCCGGCTTTCCTCTGCTTCTGCATAGCAGAGCTGTCAAGAGCGAGAAGCTGCCTTTTGCCGAGAAAGCAGCGCTTCGCGGCACCACAGCCAGCAGCGTCTTCGGTACAGCCGCTCGGTGTGCGGAGAGGCGAAAGAGAGCCGGGGAAGAGCGTGGAACGCCGAACTCGGTCGCTGCAAGCAGGTGCTTTCGAACAGCTTCTGGTCACCTTGTAGAAACTCCCCCAAGACAGTGGAGAGTCCCGGCGGCTATTGCATTGAATACATGCCTTGGCAAAAGCCCAGAGCTGTACTGAGTGCAGCAGGTGTCAGGCAGTCTCCTCTTGCCGTGTGCGTGCTTCTGTTTTGTGTTTCCAATGTGCAGAGAAGCACTCGTGCTTGCTGCTGCTTCGAGCAAGCCAAAACGCTTTTGCAGCAACTTTCCTGCCTTTCCCACTACAGGATCAATTTCTAGCTGATTTACAGTTGTTTCTGCGTAGAGCAGCTAGAGGAGAAGCTCTGCCGGCTTTCCTGTGCTTCTGCATAGCAGAGCTGTCAAGAGCGAGAAGCTGCCTTTTGCCGAGAAAGCAGCGCTTCGCGGCACCACAGCCAGCAGCGTCTTCGGTACAGCCGCTAAGTGTGCGGAGAGGCGAAAGAGAGCTGGGGAAGAATGTGGAAGGCCGAACTCGGTCGCTGCAAGGAGGTGCTTGTCAACAGCTTCTGGTCACCTTGTAGAAAGTCTGCCAGCACAGTGCAGGGTCCCCGTGGCTAGTTCCTTGAAATACACGCCCTGGCAGCAGCCAAGAGCTGTACTGAGTGCAGCAGGTGTCAGGCAGTCTCCTCTTGCAGTGTGCGTGCTTCTGTTTTGTGTTTCCAAGTTACAGAGAAGCACTCGTGCTTGCTGCTGCTTCGAGCAAGCCAAAACGCTTTTGCAGCAACTTTCCTGCCTTTCCCACTACAGGATCAATTTCTAGCTGATTTACAGTTGTTTCTGCGTAGAGCAGCTAGAGGAGAAGCTCTGCCGGCTTTCCTCTGCTTCTGCATAGCAGAGCTGTCAAGAGCGAGAAGCTGCCTTTTGCCGAGAAAGCAGCGCTTCGCGGCACCACAGCCAGCAGCGTCTTCGGTACAGCCGCTCGGTGTGCGGAGAGGCGAAAGAGAGTCGGGGAAGAGAGTGGAACGCCGAACTCGGTCGCTGCAAGCAGGTGCTTTCGAACAGCTTCTGGTCACCTTGTAGAAACTCCCCCAAGACAGTGGAGAGTCCCGGCGGCTATTGCATTGAATACATGCCTAGGCAAAAGCCCAGAGCTGTACTGAGTGCAGCAGGTGTCAGGCAGTCTCCTCTTGCCGTGTGCGTGCTTCTGTTTTGTGTTTCCAATGTGCAGAGAAGCACTCGTGCTTGTGCTCCTTCCAGCAAGCCAAAACGCTTTTGCAGCAACTTTCCTGCCTTTCCCACTACAGGATCAATTTCTAGCTGATTTACAGTTGTTTCTGCGTAGAGCAGCTAGAGGAGAAGCTCTGCCGGCTTTCCTGTGCTTCTGCATAGCAGAGCTGTCAAGAGCGAGAAGCTGCCTTTTCCCGAGAAAGCAGCGCTTCGCGGCACCACAGCCAGCAGCGTCTTCGGTACCGCCGCTGCGTGTGCGGAGAGGCGAAAGAGAGCCGGGGAAGAGCGTGGAACGCCGAACTCGGTCGCTGCAAGCAGGTGCTTTCGAACAGCTTCTGGTCACATTGTAGAAACTCCCCCGAGACAGTGGAGAGTCCCCGAAGCTAGTGATTTGAAATACATGCCCTTGCAGTAGCCCAGAGCTGTACTGAGTGCAGCAGGTGTCAGGCAGTCTCCTTTCACCGTGAAAGTGATTCTGTTTGTGTTTCCAATGTGCAGAGAAGCACTCGTGCTTGCTGCTGCTTCCAGCAAGCCAAAACGCTTTTGCAGCAACTTTCCTGCCACAGGATCAATTTCTAGCTGATTTACAGTTGTTTCTGCGTAGAGCAGCTAGAGGAGAAGCTCTGCCGGCTTTCCTCTGCTTCTGCATAGCAGAGCTGTCAAGAGCGAGAAGCTGCCTTTTGCCGAGAAAGCAGCGCTTCGCGGCACCACAGCCAGCAGCGTCTTCGGTACAGCCGCTAAGTGTGCGGAGAGGCGAAAGAGAGCCGGGGAAGAATGTGGAAGGCCGAACTCGGTCGCTGCAAGGAGGTGCTTGTCAACAGCTTCTGGTCACCTTGTAGAAAGTCTGCCAGCACAGTGCAGGGTCCCCGTGGCTAGTTCCTTGAAATACACACCCTGGCAGCAGCCAAGAGCTGTACTGAGTGCAGCAGGTGTCAGGCAGTCTCCTCTTGCCGTGTGCGTGCTTCTGTTTTGTGTTTCCAAGTTGCAGAGAAGCACTCGTGCTTGCTGCTGCTTCGAGCAAGCCAAAACGCTTTTGCAGCAACTTTCCTGCCTTTCCCACTACAGGATCAATTTCTAGCTGATTTACAGTTGTTTCTGCGTAGAGCAGCTAGAGGAGAAGCTCTGCCGGCTTTCCTCTGCTTCTGCATAGCAGAGCTGTCAAGAGCGAGAAGCTGCCTTTTGCCGAGAAAGCAGCGCTTCGCGGCACCACAGCCAGCAGCGTCTTCGGTACAGCCGCTCGGTGTGCGGAGAGGCAAAAGAGAGCCGGGGAAGAGCGTGGAACGCCGAACTCGGTCGCTGCAAGCAGGTGCTTTCGAACAGCTTCTGGTCACCTTGTAGAAACTCCCCCAGAACAGTGGAGAGTCCCGGTGGCTATTGCATAGAATACATGCCTAGGCAAAAGCCTAGAGCTGAACTGAGTGCAGCAGGTGTCAGGCAGTCTCCTCTTGCCGTGTGCGTGCTTCTGTTTTTTGTTTCCAATGTGCAGAGAAGCACTCGTGCTTGTGCTGCTTCCAGCAAGCCAAAACGCTTTTGCAGCAACTTTCCTGCCTTTCCCACTACAGGATCAATTTCTAGCTGATTTACAGTTGTTTCTGCGTAGAGCAGCTAGAGGAGAAGCTCTGCCGGCTTTCCTCTGCTTCTGCATAGCAGAGCTGTCAAGAGCGAGAAGCTGCCTTTTGCCGAGAAAGCAGCGCTTCGCGGCAACACAGCCAGCAGCGTCTTCGGTACAGCCGCTGCGTGTGCGGAGAGGCGAAAGAGAGCCGGGGAAGAGCGTGGAACGCCGAACTCGGTCGCTGCAAGCAGGTGCTTTCGAACAGCTTCTGGTCACATTGTAGAAACTCCCCCGAGACAGTGGAGAGTCCCCGAAGCTAGTGCTTTGAAATACATGCCCTTGCAGTAGCCCAGAGCTGTACTGAGTGCAGCAGGTGTCAGGCAGTCTCCTTTCACCGTGAAAGTGCTTCTGTTTGTGTTTCCAATGTGCAGAGATGCACTCGTGCTTCCTGCTGCTTCCAGCAAGCCAAAACGCTTTTGCAGCAACTTTCCTGCCACAGGATCAATTTCTAGCTGATTTACAGTTGTTTCTGCGTAGAGCAGCTAGAGGAGAAGCTCTGCCGGCTTTCCTCTGCTTCTGCATAGCAGAGCTGTCAAGAGCGAGAAGCTGCCTTTTGCCGAGAAAGCAGCGCTTTGCGGCACCACAGCCAGCAGCGTCTTCGGTACAGCCGCTCGGTGTGCGGAGAGGCGAAAGAGAGCCGGGGAAGAGCGTGGAACGCCGAACTCGGTCGCTGCAAGCAGGTGCTTTCGAACAGCTTCTGGTCACCTTGTAGAAACTCCCCCAAGACAGTGGAGAGTCCCGGCGGCTATTGCATTGAATACATGCCTTGGCAATAGCCCAGAGCTGTACTGAGTGCAGCAGGTGTCAGGCAGTCTCCTTTTGCCGTGTGCGTGCTTCTGTTTTGTGTTTCCAAGTTGCAGAGAAGCACTCGTGCTTGCTGCTGCTTCCAGCAAGCCAAAACGCTTTTGCAGCAACTTTCCTGCCACAGGATCAATTTCTAGCTGATTTACAGTTGTTTCTGCGTAGAGCAGCTAGAGGAGAAGCTCTGCCGGCTTTCCTCTGCTTCTGCATAGCAGAGCTGTCAAGAGCGAGAAGCTGCCTTTTGCCGAGAAAGCAGCGCTTCGCGGCAACACAGCCAGCAGCGTCTTCGGTACAGCCGCTGCGTGTGCGGAGAGGCGAAAGAGAGCCGGGGAAGAGCGTGGAACGCCGAACTCGGTCGCTGCAAGCAGGTGCTTTCGAACAGCTTCTGGTCACCTTGTAGAAACTCCCCCGAGACAGTGGAGAGTCCCCGAAGCTAGTGCTTTGAAATACATGCCCTTGCAGTAGCCCAGAGCTGTATTGAGTGCAGCAGGTGTCAGGCAGTTTCCTCTTGCCGTGTGCGTGCTTCTGTTTTGTGTTTCCAATGTGCAGAGAAGCACTCGTGCTTGCTGCTGCTTCCAGCAAGCCAAAACGCTTTTGCAGCAACTTTCCTGCCTTTCCCACTACAGGATCAATTTCTAGCTGATTTACAGTTGTTTCTGCGTAGAGCAGCTAGAGGAGAAGCTCTGCCGGCTTTCCTCTGCTTCTGCATAGCAGAGCTGTCAAGAGCGAGAAGCTGCCTTTTGCCGAGAAAGCAGCGCTTCGCGGCACCACAGCCAGCAGCGTCTTCGGTACAGCCGCTCGGTGTGCGGAGAGGCGAAAGAGAGCCGGGGAAGAGCGTGGAACGCCGAACTCGGTCGCTGCAAGCAGGTGCTTTCGAACAGCTTCTGGTCACCTTGTAGAAACTCCCCCAAGACAGTGGAGAGTCCCGGCGGCTATTGCATTGAATACATGCCTTGGCAAAAGCCCAGAGCTGTACTGAGTGCAGCAGGTGTCAGGCAGTCTCCTCTTGCCGTGTGCGTGCTTCTGTTTTGTGTTTCCAATGTGCAGAGAAGCACTCGTGCTTGCTGCTGCTTCGAGCAAGCCAAAACGCTTTTGCAGCAACTTTCCTGCCTTTCCCACTACAGGATCAATTTCTAGCTGATTTACAGTTGTTTCTGCGTAGAGCAGCTAGAGGAGAAGCTCTGCCGGCTTTCCTGTGCTTCTGCATAGCAGAGCTGTCAAGAGCGAGAAGCTGCCTTTTGCCGAGAAAGCAGCGCTTCGCGGCACCACAGCCAGCAGCGTCTTCGGTACAGCCGCTAAGTGTGCGGAGAGGCGAAAGAGAGCCGGGGAAGAATGTGGAAGGCCGAACTCGGTCGCTGCAAGGAGGTGCTTGTCAACAGCTTCTGGTCACCTTGTAGAAAGTCTGCCAGCACAGTGCAGGGTCCCCGTGGCTAGTTCCTTGAAATACACGCCCTGGCAGCAGCCAAGAGCAGTACTGAGTGCAGCAGGTGTCAGGCAGTCTCCTCTTGCAGTGTGCGTGCTTCTGTTTTGTGTTTCCAAGTTACAGAGAAGCACTCGTGCTTGCTGCTGCTTCGAGCAAGCCAAAACGCTTTTGCAGCAACTTTCCTGCCTTTCCCACTACAGGATCAATTTCTAGCTGATTTACAGTTGTTTCTGCGTAGAGCAGCTAGAGGAGAAGCTCTGCCGGCTTTCCTCTGCTTCTGCATAGCAGAGCTGTCAAGAGCGAGAAGCTGCCTTTTGCCGAGAAAGCAGCGCTTCGCGGCACCACAGCCAGCAGCGTCTTCGGTACAGCCGCTCGGTGTGCGGAGAGGCGAAAGAGAGCCGGGGAAGAGAGTGGAACGCCGAACTCGGTCGCTGCAAGCAGGTGCTTTCGAACAGCTTCTGGTCACCTTGTAGAAACTCCCCCAAGACAGTGGAGAGTCCCGGCGGCTATTGCATTGAATACATGCCTAGGCAAAAGCCCAGAGCTGTACTGAGTGCAGCAGGTGTCAGGCAGTCTCCTCTTGCCGTGTGCGTGCTTCTGTTTTGTGTTTCCAATGTGCAGAGAAGCACTCGTGCTTGTGCTCCTTCCAGCAAGCCAAAACGCTTTTGCAGCAACTTTCCTGCCTTTCCCACTACAGGATCAATTTCTAGCTGATTTACAGTTGTTTCTGCGTAGAGCAGCTAGAGGAGAAGCTCTGCCGGCTTTCCTGTGCTTCTGCATAGCAGAGCTGTCAAGAGCGAGAAGCTGCCTTTTCCCGAGAAAGCAGCGCTTCGCGGCACCACAGCCAGCAGCGTCTTCGGTACCGCCGCTGCGTGTGCGGAGAGGCGAAAGAGAGCCGGGGAAGAGCGTGGAACGCCGAACTCGGTCGCTGCAAGCAGGTGCTTTCGAACAGCTTCTGGTCACATTGTAGAAACTCCCCCGAGACAGTGGAGAGTCCCCGAAGCTAGTGATTTGAAATACATGCCCTTGCAGTAGCCCAGAGCTGTACTGAGTGCAGCAGGTGTCAGGCAGTCTCCTTTCACCGTGAAAGTGCTTCTGTTTGTGTTTCCAATGTGCAGAGAAGCACTCGTGCTTGCTGCTGCTTCCAGCAAGCCAAAACGCTTTTGCAGCAACTTTCCTGCCACAGGATCAATTTCTAGCTGATTTACAGTTGTTTCTGCGTAGAGCAGCTAGAGGAGAAGCTCTGCCGGCTTTCCTCTGCTTCTGCATAGCAGAGCTGTCAAGAGCGAGAAGCTGCCTTTTGCCGAGAAAGCAGCGCTTTGCGGCACCACAGCCAGCAGCGTCTTCGGTACAGCCGCTGGCTGTGCGGAGAGGCGAAAGAGAGCCGGGGAAGAATGTGGAACGCCGAACTCGGTCGCTGCAAGCAGGTGCTTTCGAACAGCTTCTGGTCACCTTGTAGAAACTCCCCCAAGACAGTGGAGAGTCCCGGCGGCTATTGCATTGAATACATGCCTTGGCAATAGCCCAGAGCTGTACTGAGTGCAGCAGGTGTCAGGCAGTCTCCTCTTGCCGTGTGCGTGCTTCTGTTTTGTGTTTCCAATGTGCAGAGAAGCACTCGTGCTTGCTGCTGCTTCGAGCAAGCCAAAACGCTTTTGCAGCAACTTTCCTGCCTTTCCCACTACAGGATCAATTTCTAGCTGATTTACAGTTGTTTCTGCGTAGAGCAGCTAGAGGAGAAGCTCTGCCGGCTTTCCTGTGCTTCTGCATAGCAGAGCTGTCAAGAGCGAGAAGCTGCCTTTTGCCGAGAAAGCAGCGCTTCGCGGCACCACAGCCAGCAGCGTCTTCGGTACAGCCGCTAAGTGTGCGGAGAGGCGAAAGAGAGCCGGGGAAGAATGTGGAAGGCCGAACTCGGTCGCTGCAAGGAGGTGCTTGTCAACAGCTTCTGGTCACCTTGTAGAAAGTCTGCCAGCACAGTGCAGGGTCCCCGTGGCTAGTTCCTTGAAATACACGCCCTGGCAGCAGCCAAGAGCTGTACTGAGTGCAGCAGGTGTCAGGCAGTCTCCTCTTGCAGTGTGCGTGCTTCTGTTTTGTGTTTCCAAGTTACAGAGAAGCACTCGTGCTTGCTGCTGCTTCGAGCAAGCCAAAACGCTTTTGCAGCAACTTTCCTGCCTTTCCCACTACAGGATCAATTTCTAGCTGATTTACAGTTGTTTCTGCGTAGAGCAGCTAGAGGAGAAGCTCTGCCGGCTTTCCTCTGCTTCTGCATAGCAGAGCTGTCAAGAGCGAGAAGCTGCCTTTTGCCGAGAAAGCAGCGCTTTGCGGCACCACAGCCAGCAGCGTCTTCGGTACAGCCGCTGGCTGTGCGGAGAGGCGAAAGAGAGCCGGGGAAGAATGTGGAACGCCGAACTCGGTCGCTGCAAGCAGGTGCTTTCGAACAGCTTCTGGTCACCTTGTAGAAACTCCCCCAAGACAGTGGAGAGTCCCGGCGGCTATTGCATTGAATACATGCCTTGGCAATAGCCCAGAGCTGTACTGAGTGCAGCAGGTGTCAGGCAGTCTCCTTTCGCCGTGTGCGTGCTTCTGTTTTGTGTTTCCAAGTTGCAGAGAAGCACTCGTGCTTGCTGCTGCTTCCAGCAAGCCAAAACGCTTTTGCAGCAACTTTCCTGCCACAGGATCAATTTCTAGCTGATTTACAGTTGTTTCTGCGTAGAGCAGCTAGAGGAGAAGCTCTGCCGGCTTTCCTCTGCTTCTGCATAGCAGAGCTGTCAAGAGCGAGAAGCTGCCTTTTGCCGAGAAAGCAGCGCTTCGCGGCAACACAGCCAGCAGCGTCTTCGGTACAGCCGCTGCGTGTGCGGAGAGGCGAAAGAGAGCCGGAGAAGAGCGTGGAACGCCGAACTCGGTCGCTGCAAGCAGGTGCTTTCGAACAGCTTCTGGTCACCTTGTAGAAACTCCCCCGAGACAGTGGAGAGTCCCCGAAGCTAGTGCTTTGAAATACATGCCCTTGCAGTAGCCCAGAGCTGTATTGAGTGCAGCAGGTGTCAGGCAGTTTCCTCTTGCCGTGTGCGTGCTTCTGTTTTGTGTTTCCAATGTGCAGAGAAGCACTCGTGCTTGCTGCTGCTTCCAGCAAGCCAAAACGCTTTTGCAGCAACTTTCCTGCCTTTCCCACTACAGGATCAATTTCTAGCTGATTTACAGTTGTTTCTGCGTAGAGCAGCTAGAGGAGAAGCTCTGCCGGCTTTCCTCTGCTTCTGCATAGCAGAGCTGTCAAGAGCGAGAAGCTGCCTTTTGCCGAGAAAGCAGCGCTTCGCGGCACCACAGCCAGCAGCGTCTTCGGTACAGCCGCTCGGTGTGCGGAGAGGCGAAAGAGAGCCGGGGAAGAGCGTGGAACGCCGAACTCGGTCGCTGCAAGCAGGTGCTTTCGAACAGCTTCTGGTCACCTTGTAGAAACTCCCCCAAGACAGTGGAGAGTCCCGGCGGCTATTGCATTGAATACATGCCTTGGCAATAGCCCAGAGCTGTACTGAGTGCAGCAGGTGTCAGGCAGTCTCCTCTTGCCGTGTGCGTGCTTCTGTTTTGTGTTTCCAATGTGCAGAGAAGCACTCGTGCTTGCTGCTGCTTCGAGCAAGCCAAAACGCTTTTGCAGCAACTTTCCTGCCTTTCCCACTACAGGATCAATTTCTAGCTGATTTACAGTTGTTTCTGCGTAGAGCAGCTAGAGGAGAAGCTCTGCCGGCTTTCCTGTGCTTCTGCATAGCAGAGCTGTCAAGAGCGAGAAGCTGCCTTTTGCCGAGAAAGCAGCGCTTCGCGGCACCACAGCCAGCAGCGTCTTCGGTACAGCCGCTCGGTGTGCGGAGAGGCGAAAGAGAGCCGGGGAAGAGCGTGGAACGCCGAACTCGGTCGCTGCAAGCAGGTGCTTTCGAACAGCTTCTGGTCACCTTGTAGAAACTCCCCCAAGACAGTGGAGAGTCCCGGCGGCTATTGCATTGAATACATGCCTTGGCAAAAGCCCAGAGCTGTACTGAGTGCAGCAGGTGTCAGGCAGTCTCCTCTTGCCGTGTGCGTGCTTCTGTTTTGTGTTTCCAATGTGCAGAGAAGCACTCGTGCTTGCTGCTGCTTCCAGCAAGCCAAAACGCTTTTGCAGCAACTTTCCTGCCTTTCCCACTACAGGATCAATTTCTAGCTGATTTACAGTTGTTTCTGCGTAGAGCAGCTAGAGGAGAAGCTCTGCCGGCTTTCCTGTGCTTCTGCATAGCAGAGCTGTCAAGAGCGAGAAGCTGCCTTTTGCCGAGAAAGCAGCGCTTCGCGGCACCACAGCCAGCAGCGTCTTCGGTACAGCCGCTAAGTGTGCGGAGAGGCGAAAGAGAGCCGGGGAAGAATGTGGAAGGCCGAACTCGGTCGCTGCAAGCAGGTGCTTGTCAACAGCTTCTGGTCACCTTGTAGAAAGTCTGCCAGCACAGTGCAGGGTCCCCGTGGCTAGTTCCTTGAAATACACGCCCTGGCAGCAGCCAAGAGCTGTACTGAGTGCAGCAGGTGTCAGGCAGTCTCCTCTTGCCGTGTGCGTGCTTCTGTTTTGTGTTTCCAAGTTGCAGAGAAGCACTCGTGCTTGCTGCTGCTTCGAGCAAGCCAAAACGCTTTTGCAGCAACTTTCCTGCCTTTCCCACTACAGGATCAATTTCTAGCTCTAGATTTACAGTTGTTTCTGCGTAGAGCAGCTAGAGGAGAAGCTCTGCCGGCTTTCCTCTGCTTCTGCATAGCAGAGCTGTCAAGAGCGAGAAGCTGCCTTTTGCCGAGAAAGCAGCGCTTCGCGGCACCACAGCCAGCAGCGTCTTCGGTACAGCCGCTGCGTGTGCGGAGAGGCGAAAGAGAGCCGGGGAAGAGCGTGGAACGCCGAACTCGGTCGCTGCAAGCAGGTGCTTTCGAACAGCTTCTGGTCACCTTGTAGAAACTCCCCCAAGACAGTGGAGAGTCCAGGCGGCTATTGCATTGAATACATGCCTAGGCAAAAGCCCAGAGCTGTACTGAGTGCAGCAGGTGTCAGGCAGTCTCCTCTTGCCGTGTGCGTGCTTCTGTTTTGTGTTTCCAATGTGCAGAGAAGCACTCGTGCTTGCTGCTGCTTCGAGCAAGCCAAAAAGCTTTTGCAGCAACTTTCCTGCCTTTCCCACTACAGGATCAATTTCTAGCTGATTTACAGTTGTTTCTGCGTAGAGCAGCTAGAGGAGAAGCTCTGCCGGCTTTCCTGTGCTTCTGCATAGCAGAGCTGTCAAGAGCGAGAAGCTGCCTTTTGCCGAGAAAGCAGCGCTTCGCGGCACCACAGCCAGCAGCGTCTTCGGTACAGCCGCTAAGTGTGCGGAGAGGCGAAAGAGAGCCGGGGAAGAATGTGGAAGGCCGAACTCGGTCGCTGCAAGCAGGTGCTTGTCAACAGCTTCTGGTCACCTTGTAGAAAGTCTGCCAGCACAGTGCAGGGTCCCCGTGGCTAGTTCCTTGAAATACACGCCCTGGCAGCAGCCAAGAGCTGTACTGAGTGCAGCAGGTGTCAGGCAGTCTCCTCTTGCCGTGTGCGTGCTTCTGTTTTGTGTTTCCAATGTGCAGAGAAGCACTCGTGCTTGCTGCTGCTTCCAGCAAGCCAAAACGCTTTTGCAGCAACTTTCCTGCCTTTCCCACTACAGGATCAATTTCTAGCTGATTTACAGTTGTTTCTGCGTAGAGCAGCTAGAGGAGAAGCTCTGCCGGCTTTCCTCTGCTTCTGCATAGCAGAGCTGTCAAGAGCGAGAAGCTGCCTTTTGCCGAGAAAGCAGCGCTTCGCGGCACCACAGCCAGCAGCGTCTTCGGTACAGCCGCTCGGTGTGCGGAGAGGCGAAAGAGAGCCGGGGAAGAGCGTGGAACGCCGAACTCGGTCGCTGCAAGCAGGTGCTTTCGAACAGCTTCTGGTCACGTTGTAGAAACTCCCCCGAGACAGTGGAGAGTCCCCGAAGCTAGTGATTTGAAATACATGCCCTTGCAGTAGCCCAGAGCTGTATTGAGTGCAGCAGGTGTCAGGCAGTCTCCTCTTGCCGTGTGCGTGCTTCTGTTTTGTGTGTGCGGAGAGGCGAAAGAGAGCCGGGGAAGAATGTGGAAGGCCGAACTCGGTCGCTGCAAGGAGGTGCTTGTCAACAGCTTCTGGTCACCTTGTAGAAAGTCTGCCAGCACAGTGCAGGGTCCCCGTGGCTAGTTCCTTGAAATACACACCCTGGCAGCAGCCAAGAGCTGTACTGAGTGCAGCAGGTGTCAGGCAGTCTCCTCTTGCCGTGTGCGTGCTTCTGTTTTGTGTTTCCAATGTGCAGAGAACCACTCGTGCTTGTGCTCCTTCCAACAAGCCAAAACGCTTTTGCAGCAACTTTCCTGCCTTTCCCACTACAGGATCAATTTCTAGCTGATTTACAGTTGTTTCTGCGTAGAGCAGCTAGAGGAGAAGCTCTGCCGGCTTTCCTCTGCTTCTGCATAGCAGAGCTGTCAAGAGCGAGAAGCTGCCTTTTCCCGAGAAAGCAGCGCTTCGCGGCAACACAGCCAGCAGCGTCTTCGGTACAGCCGCTAAGTGTGCGGAGAGGCGAAAGAGAGCCGGGGAAGAGCGTGGAACGCCGAACTCGGTCGCTGCAAGCAGGTGCTTTCGAACAGCTTCTGGTCACGTTGTAGAAACTCCCCCGAGACAGTGGAGAGTCCCGGCGGCTATTGCATTGAATACATGCCTAGGCAAAAGCCCAGAGCTGTACTGAGTGCAGCAGGTGTCAGGCAGTCTCCTCTTGCCGTGTGCGTGCTTCTGTTTTGTGTTTCCAATGTGCAGAGAAGCACTCGTGCTTGTGCTGCTTCCAGCAAGCCAAAACGCTTTTGCAGCAACTTTCCTGCCTTTCCCACTACAGGATCAATTTCTAGCTGATTTACAGTTGTTTCTGCATAGAGCAGCTAGAGGAGAAGCTCTGCCGGCTTTCCTGTGCTTCTGCATAGCAGAGCTGTCAAGAGCGAGAAGCTGCCTTTTGCCGAGAAAGCAGCGCTTCGCGGCACCACAGCCAGCAGCGTCTTCGGTACAGCCGCTGCGTGTGCGGAGAGGCGAAAGAGAGCCGGGGAAGAGCGTGGAACGCCGAACTCGGTCGCTGCAAGCAGGTGCTTTCGAACAGCTTCTGGTCACATTGTAGAAACTCCCCCGAGACAGTGGAGAGTCCCCGAAGCTAGTGCTTTGAAATACATGCCCTTGCAGTAGCCCAGAGCTGTACTGAGTGCAGCAGGTGTCAGGCAGTCTCCTTTCGCCGTGTGCGTGCTTCTGTTTTGTGTTTCCAAGTTGCAGAGAAGCACTCGTGCTTGCTGCTGCTTCCAGCAAGCCAAAACGCTTTTGCAGCAACTTTCCTGCCACAGGATCAATTTCTAGCTGATTTACAGTTGTTTCTGCGTAGAGCAGCTAGAGGAGAAGCTCTGCCGGCTTTCCTCTGCTTCTGCATAGCAGAGCTGTCAAGAGCGAGAAGCTGCCTTTTGCCGAGAAAGAAGCGCTTCGCGGCAACACAGCCAGCAGCGTCTTCGGTACAGCCGCTGCGTGCGCGGAGAGGCGAAAGAGAGCCGGGGAAGAGCGTGGAACGCCGAACTCGGTCGCTGCAAGCAGGTGCTTTCGAACAGCTTCTGGTCACCTTGTAGAAACTCCCCCAAGACAGTGGAGAGTCCCGGCGGCTATTGCATTGAATACATGCCTTGGCAAAAGCCCAGAGCTGTATTGAGTGCAGCAGGTGTCAGGCAGTCTCCTCTTGCCGTGTGCGTGCTTCTGTTTTGTGTTTCCAATGTGCAGAGAAGCACTCGTGCTTGCTGCTGCTTCCAGCAAGCCAAAACGCTTTTGCAGCAACTTTCCTGCCTTTCCCACTACAGGATCAATTTCTAGCTGATTTACAGTTGTTTCTGCGTAGAGCAGCTAGAGGAGAAGCTCTGCCGGCTTTCCTGTGCTTCTGCATAGCAGAGCTGTCAAGAGCGAGAAGCTGCCTTTTGCCGAGAAAGCAGCGCTTCGCGGCACCACAGCCAGCAGCGTCTTCGGTACAGCCGCTAAGTGTGCGGAGAGGCGAAAGAGAGCCGGGGAAGAATGTGGAAGGCCGAACTCGGTCGCTGCAAGGAGGTGCTTGTCAACAGCTTCTGGTCACCTTGTAGAAAGTCTGCCAGCACAGTGCAGGGTCCCCGTGGCTAGTTCCTTGAAATACACACCCTGGCAGCAGCCAAGAGCTGTACTGAGTGCAGCAGGTGTCAGGCAGTCTCCTCTTGCCGTGTGCGTGCTTCTGTTTTGTGTTTCCAAGTTGCAGAGAAGCACTCGTGCTTGCTGCTGCTTCGAGCAAGCCAAAACGCTTTTGCAGCAACTTTCCTGCCTTTCCCACTACAGGATCAATTTCTAGCTGATTTACAGTTGTTTCTGCGTAGAGCAGCTAGAGGAGAAGCTCTGCCGGCTTTCCTCTGCTTCTGCATAGCAGAGCTGTCAAGAGCGAGAAGCTGCCTTTTGCCGAGAAAGCAGCGCTTCGCGGCACCACAGCCAGCAGCGTCTTCGGTACAGCCGCTCGGTGTGCGGAGAGGCGAAAGAGAGCCGGGGAAGAGCGTGGAACGCCGAACTCGGTCGCTGCAAGCAGGTGCTTTCGAACAGCTTCTGGTCACCTTGTAGAAACTCCCCCAGAACAGTGGAGAGTCCCGGTGGCTATTGCATTGAATACATGCCTAGGCAAAAGCCTAGAGCTGAACTGAGTGCAGCAGGTGTCAGGCAGTCTCCTCTTGCCGTGTGCGTGCTTCTGTTTTGTGTTTCCAATGTGCAGAGAAGCACTCGTGCTTGTGCTCCTTCCAGCAAGCCAAAACGCTTTTGCAGCAACTTTCCTGCCTTTCCCACTACAGGATCAATTTCTAGCTGATTTACAGTTGTTTCTGCGTAGAGCAGCTAGAGGAGAAGCTCTGCCGGCTTTCCTCTGCTTCTGCATAGCAGAGCTGTCAAGAGCGAGAAGCTGCCTTTTTGCCGAGAAAGCAGCGCTTCGCGGCAACACAGCCAGCAGCGTCTTCGGTACAGCCGCTGCGTGTGCGGAGAGGCGAAAGAGAGCCGGGGAAGAGCGTGGAACGCCGAACTCGGTCGCTGCAAGCAGATGCTTTCGAACAGCTTCTGGTCACATTGTAGAAACTCCCCCGAGACAGTGGAGAGTCCCCGAAGCTAGTGCTTTGAAATACATGCCCTTGCAGTAGCCCAGAGCTGTACTGAGTGCAGCAGGTGTCAGGCAGTCTCCTTTCACCGTGAAAGTGCTTCTGTTTGTGTTTCCAATGTGCAGAGAAGCACTCGTGCTTGCTGCTGCTTCCAGCAAGCCAAAACGCTTTTGCAGCAACTTTCCTGCCACAGGATCAATTTCTAGCTGATTTACAGTTGTTTCTGCGTAGAGCAGCTAGAGGAGAAGCTCTGCCGGCTTTCCTCTGCTTCTGCATAGCAGAGCTGTCAAGAGCGAGAAGCTGCCTTTTGCCGAGAAAGCAGCGCTTTGCGGCACCACAGCCAGCAGCGTCTTCGGTACAGCCGCTCGGTGTGCGGAGAGGCGAAAGAGAGCCGGGGAAGAATGTGGAACGCCGAACTCGGTCGCTGCAAGCAGGTGCTTTCGAACAGCTTCTGGTCACCTTGTAGGAACTCTCCCAAGACAGTGGAGAGTCCCGGCGGCTATTGCATTGAATACATGCCTTGGCAATAGCCCAGAGCTGTACTGAGTGCAGCAGGTGTCAGGCAGTCTCCTTTCGCCGTGTGCGTGCTTCTGTTTTGTGTTTCCAATGTGCAGAGAAGCACTCGTGCTTGCTGCTGCTTCCAGCAAGCCAAAACGCTTTTGCAGCAACTTTCCTGCCTTTCCCACTACAGGATCAATTTCTAGCTGATTTACAGTTGTTTCTGCGTAGAGCAGCTAGAGGAGAAGCTCTGCCGGCTTTCCTCTGCTTCTGCATAGCAGAGCTGTCAAGAACAAGGAGCTGCCTTTTGCCGCGTAAGCAGTGCTGCGTGGCTCCACAGCCAGCAGCGTTGCCGGTACAGTCGCAGGTTGTGCGGAGAATCGAAAGAGAGCCGGGGAAGAGCGTGGAACGCCGAACTCGGTCGCTGCAAGCAGGTGCTTTCGAACAGCTTCTGGTCACCTAGTAGAAAGTCCCCCAAGACTGTGGAGAGTCCCCGAAGCTAGTGCTTTGAAATACATGCCCTTGCAGTAGCCCAGAGCTGTACTGAGTGCAGCAGGTGTCAGGCAGTCTCCTCTCGCCGTGTACGTGCTTCTGTTTGTGTTTCCAATGTGCAGAGAAGCACTCGTGCTTGCTGCTGCTTCCAGCAAGCCAAAACGCTTTTGCAGCATCTTTCCTGCCACAGGATCAATTTCTAGCTGATTTACAGTTGTTTCTGCGTAGAGCAGCTAGAGGAGAAGCTCTGCCGGCTTTCCTCTGCTTCTGCATAGCAGAGCTGTCAAGAGCGAGAAGCTGCCTTTTGCCGAGAAAGCAGCGCTTCGCGGCACCACAGCCAGCAGCGTCTTCGGTACCGCCGCTGCGTGTGCGGAGAGGCGAAAGAGAGCCGGGGAAGAGCGTGGAACGCCGAACTCGGTCGCTGCAAGCAGGTGCTTTCGAACAGCTTCTGGTCACCTTGTAGAAACTCCCCCGAGACAGTGGAGAGTCCCCGAAGCTAGTGCTTTGAAATACATGCCCTTGCAGTAGCCCAGAGCTGTATTGAGTGCAGCAGGTGTCAGGCAGTCTCCTCTTGCCGTGTGCGTGCTTCTGTTTTGTGTTTCCAATGTGCAGAGAAGCACTCGTGCTTGCTGCTGCTTCCAGCAAGCCAAAACGCTTTTGCAGCAACTTTCCTGCCTTTCCCACTACAGGATCAATTTCTAGCTGATTTACAGTTGTTTCTGCGTAGAGCAGCTAGAGGAGAAGCTCTGCCGGCTTTCCTCTGCTTCTGCATAGCAGAGCTGTCAAGAGCGAGAAGCTGCCTTTTGCCGAGAAAGCAGCGCTTCGCGGCACCACAGCCAGCAGCGTCTTCGGTACAGCCGCTCGGTGTGCGGAGAGGCGAAAGAGAGCCGGGGAAGAGCGTGGAACGCCGAACTCGGTCGCTGCAAGCAGGTGCTTTCGAACAGCTTCTGGTCACCTTGTAGAAACTCCCCCAAGACAGTGGAGAGTCCCGGCGGCTATTGCATTGAATACATGCCTTGGCAGAAGCCCAGAGCTGTACTGAGTGCAGCAGGTGTCAGGCAGTCTCCTCTTGCCGTGTGCGTGCTTCTGTTTTGTGTTTCCAATGTGCAGAGAAGCACTCGTGCTTGATGCTGCTTCCAGCAAGCCAAAACGCTTTTGCAGCAACTTTCCTGCCTTTCCCACTACAGGATCAATTTCTAGCTGATTTACAGTTGTTTCTGCGTAGAGCAGCTAGAGGAGAAGCTCTGCCGGCTTTCCTCTGCTTCTGCATAGCAGAGCTGTCAAGAGCGAGAAGCTGCCTTTTGCCGAGAAAGCAGCGCTTCGCGGCAACACAGCCAGCAGCGTCTTCGGTACCGCCGCTGCGTGTGCGGAGAGGCGAAAGAGAGCCGGGGAAGAGCGTGGAACGCCGAACTCGGTCGCTGCAAGCAGGTGCTTTCGAACAGCTTCTGGTCACATTGTAGAAACTCCCCCGAGACAGTGGAGAGTCCCCGAAGCTAGTGATTTGAAATACATGCCCTTGCAGTAGCCCAGAGCTGTACTGAGTGCAGCAGGTGTCAGGCAGTCTCCTTTCACCGTGAAAGTGCTTCTGTTTGTGTTTCCAATGTGCAGAGAAGCACTCGTGCTTGCTGCTGCTTCCAGCAAGCCAAAACGCTTTTGCAGCAACTTTCCTGCCACAGGATCACTTTCTAGCTGATTTACAGTTGTTTCTGCGTAGAGCAGCTAGAGGAGAAGCTCTGCCGGCTTTCCTCTGCTTCTGCATAGCAGAGCTGTCAAGAGCGAGAAGCTGCCTTTTGCCGAGAAAGCAGCGCTTTGCGGCACCACAGCCAGCAGCGTCTTCGGTACAGCCGCTGGCTGTGCGGAGAGGCGAAAGAGAGCCGGGGAAGAATGTGGAATGCCGAACTCGGTCGCTGCAAGCAGGTGCTTTCGAACAGCTTCTGGTCACCTTGTAGAAACTCCCCCAAGACAGTGGAGAGTCCCGGCGGCTATTGCATTGAATACATGCCTTGGCAATAGCCCAGAGCTGCACTGAGTGCAGCAGGTGTCAGGCAGTCTCCTTTCGCCGTGTGCGTGCTTCTGTTTTGTTTTTCCAAGTTGCAGAGAAGCACTCGTGCTTGCTGCTGCTTCCAGCAAGCCAAAACGCTTTTGCAGCAACTTTCCTGCCACAGGATCAATTTCTAGCTGATTTACAGTTGTTTCTGCGTAGAGCAGCTAGAGGAGAAGCTCTGCCGGCTTTCCTCTGCTTCTGCATAGCAGAGCTGTCAAGAGCGAGAAGCTGCCTTTTGCCGAGAAAGCAGCGCTTCGCGGCACCACAGCCAGCAGCGTCTTCGGTACAGCCGCTACGTGTGCGGAGAGGCGAAAAAGAGCCGGGGAAGAGCGTGGAACGCCGAACTCGGTCGCTGCAAGCAGGTGCTTTCGAACAGCTTCTGGTCACCTTGTAGAAACTCCCCCGAGACAGTGGAGAGTCCCCGAAGCTAGTGCTTTGAAATACATGCCCTTGCAGTAGCCCAGAGCTGTATTGAGTGCAGCAGGTATCAGGCATTCTCCTCTTGCCGTGTGCGTGCTTCTGTTTTGTGTTTCCAATGTGCAGAGAAGCACTCGTGCTTGCTGCTGCTTCCAGCAAGCCAAAACGCTTTTGCAGCAACTTTCCTGCCACAGGATCAATTTCTAGCTGATTTACAGTTGTTTCTGCGTAGAGCAGCTAGAGGAGAAGCTCTGCCGGCTTTCCTGTGCTTCTGCATAGCAGAGCTGTCAAGAGCGAGAAGCTGCCTTTTGCCGAGAAAGCAGCGCTTCGCGGCACCACAGCCAGCAGCGTCTTCGGTACAGCCGCTGCGTGTGCGGAGAGGCGAAAGAGAGCCGGGGAAGAGCGTGGAACGCCGAACTCGGTCGCTGCAAGCAGGTGCTTTCGAACAGCTTCTGGTCACATTGTAGAAACTCCCCCGAGACAGTGGAGAGTCCCCGAAGCTAGTGATTTGAAATACATGCCCTTGCAGTAGCCCAGAGCTGTACTGAGTGCAGCAGGTGTCAGGCAGTCTCCTTTCACCGTGAAAGTGCTTCTGTTTGTGTTTCCAATGTGCAGAGAAGCACTCGTGCTTGCTGCTGCTTCCAGCAAGCCAAAACGCTTTTGCAGCAACTTTCCTGCCACAGGATCAATTTCTAGCTGATTTACAGTTGTTTCTGCGTAGAGCAGCTAGAGGAGAAGCTCTGCCGGCTTTCCTCTGCTTCTGCATAGCAGAGCTGTCAAGAGCGAGAAGCTGCCTTTTGCCGAGAAAGCAGCGCTTTGCGGCACCACAGCCAGCAGCGTCTTCGGTACAGCCGCTGGCTGTGCGGAGAGGCGAAAGAGAGCCGGGGAAGAATGTGGAACGCCGAACTCGGTCGCTGCAAGCAGGTGCTTTCGAACAGCTTCTGGTCACCTTGTAGAAACTCCCCCAAGACAGTGGAGAGTCCCGGCGGCTATTGCATTGAATACATGCCTTGGAAATAGCCCAGAACTGCACTGAGTGCAGCAGGTGTCAGGCAGTCTCCTTTCGCCGTGTGCGTGCTTCTGTTTTGTTTTTCCAAGTTGCAGAGAAGCACTCGTGCTTGCTGCTGCTTCCAGCAAGCCAAAACGCTTTTGCAGCAACTTTCCTGCCACAGGATCAATTTCTAGCTGATTTACAGTTGTTTCTGCGTAGAGCAGCTAGAGGAGAAGCTCTGCCGGCTTTCCTCTGCTTCTGCATAGCAGAGCTGTCAAGAGCGAGAAGCTGCCTTTTGCCGAGAAAGCAGCGCTTCGCGGCACCACAGCCAGCAGCGTCTTCGGTACAGCCGCTACGTGTGCGGAGAGGCGAAAAAGAGCCGGGGAAGAGCGTGGAACGCCGAACTCGGTCGCTGCAAGCAGGTGCTTTCGAACAGCTTCTGGTCACCTTGTAGAAACTCCCCCGAGACAGTGGAGAGTCCCCGAAGCTAGTGCTTTGAAATACATGCCCTTGCAGTAGCCCAGAGCTGTATTGAGTGCAGCAGGTATCAGGCATTCTCCTCTTGCCGTGTGCGTGCTTCTGTTTTGTGTTTCCAATGTGCAGAGAAGCACTCGTGCTTGCTGCTGCTTCCAGCAAGCCAAAACGCTTTTGCAGCAACTTTCCTGCCACAGGATCAATTTCTAGCTGATTTACAGTTGTTTCTGCGTAGAGCAGCTAGAGGAGAAGCTCTGCCGGCTTTCCTGTGCTTCTGCATAGCAGAGCTGTCAAGAGCGAGAAGCTGCCTTTTGCCGAGAAAGCAGCGCTTCGCGGCACCACAGCCAGCAGCGTCTTCGGTACAGCCGCTGCGTGTGCGGAGAGGCGAAAGAGAGCCGGGGAAGAGCGTGGAACGCCGAACTCGGTCGCTGCAAGCAGGTGCTTTCGAACAGCTTCTGGTCACATTGTAGAAACTCCCCCGAGACAGTGGAGAGTCCCCGAAGCTAGTGCTTTGAAATACATGCCCTTGCAGTAGCCCAGAGCTGTACTGAGTGCAGCAGGTGTCAGGCAGTCTCCTTTCACCGTGAAAGTGCTTCTGTTTTGTGTTTCCAAGTTGCAGAGAAGCACTCGTGCTTGCTGCTGCTTCCAGCAAGCCAAAACGCTTTTGCAGCAACTTTCCTGCCTTTCCCACTACAGGATCAATTTCTAGCTGATTTACAGTTGTTTCTGCGTAGAGCAGCTAGAGGAGAAGCTCTGCCGGCTTTCCTCTGCTTCTGCATAGCAGAGCTGTCAAGAACAAGGAGCTGCCTTTTGCCGCGTAAGCAGTGCTGCGTGGCTCCACAGCCAGCAGCGTTGCCGGTACAGTCGCAGGTTGTGCGGAGAAGCGAAAGAGAGCCGGGGAAGAGTGTGGAACGCCGAACTCGGTCGATGCAAGCAGGTGCTTTCGAACAGCTTCTGGTCACCTAGTAGAAAGTCCCCCAAGACTGTGGAGAGTCCCCGAAGCTAGTGCTTTGAAATACATGCCCTTGCAGTAGCCCAGAGCTGTACTGAGTGCAGCAGGTGTCAGGCAGTCTCCTCTCGCCGTGTACGTGCTTCTGTTTGTGTTTCCAATGTGCAGAGAAGCACTCGTGCTTGCTGCTGCTTCCAGCAAGCCAAAACGCTTTTGCAGCATCTTTCCTGCCACAGGATCAATTTCTAGCTGATTTACAGTTGTTTCTGCGTAGAGCAGCTAGAGGAGAAGCTCTGCCGGCTTTCCTCTGCTTCTGCATAGCAGAGCTGTCAAGAGCGAGAAGCTGCCTTTTGCCGAGAAAGCAGCGCTTCGCGGCAACACAGCCAGCAGCGTCTTCGGTACAGCCGCTGCGTGTGCGGAGAGGCGAAAGAGAGCCGGGGAAGAGCGTGGAACGCCGAACTCGGTCGCTGCAAGCAGGTGCTTTCGAACAGCTTCTGGTCACCTTGTAGAAACTCCCCCGAGACAGTGGAGAGTCCCCGAAGTTAGTGCTTTGAAATACATGCCCTTGCAGTAGCCCAGAGCTGTATTGAGTGCAGCAGGTGTCAGGCAGTCTCCTCTTGCCGTGTGCGTGCTTCTGTTTTGTGTTTCCAATGTGCAGAGAAGCACTCGTGCTTGCTGCTGCTTCCAGCAAGCCAAAACGCTTTTGCAGCAACTTTCCTGCCTTTCCCACTACAGGATCAATTTCTAGCTGATTTACAGTTGTTTCTGCGTAGAGCAGCTAGAGGAGAAGCTCTGCCGGCTTTCCTCTGCTTCTGCATAGCAGAGCTGTGAAGAGCGAGAAGCTGCCTTTTGCCGAGAAAGCAGCGCTTCGCGGCACCACAGCCAGCAGCGTCTTCGGTACAGCCGCTCGGTGTGCGGAGAGGCGAAAGAGAGCCGGGGAAGAGCGTGGAACGCCGAACTCGGTCGCTGCAAGCAGGTGCTTTCGAACAGCTTCTGGTCACCTTGTAGAAACTCCCCCGAGACAGTGGAGAGTCCCGGCGGCTATTGCATTGAATACATGCCTTGGCAAAAGCCCAGAGCTGTACTGAGTGCAGCAGGTGTCAGGCAGTCTCCTCTTGCCGTGTGCGTGCTTCTGTTTTGTGTTTCCAATGTGCAGAGAAGCACTCGTGCTTGCTGCTGCTTCCAGCAAGCCAAAACGCTTTTGCAGCAACTTTCCTGCCTTTCCCACTACAGGATCAATTTCTAGCTGATTTACAGTTGTTTCTGCGTAGAGCAGCTAGAGGAGAAGCTCTGCCGGCTTTCCTGTGCTTCTGCATAGCAGAGCTGTCAAGAGCGAGAAGCTGCCTTTTGCCGAGAAAGCAGCGCTTCGCGGCACCACAGCCAGCAGCGTCTTCGGTACAGCCGCTGCGTGTGCGGAGAGGCGAAAGAGAGCCGGGGAAGAGCGTGGAACGCCGAACTCGGTCGCTGCAAGCAGGTGCTTTCGAACAGCTTCTGGTCACATTGTAGAAACTCCCCCGAGACAGTGGAGAGTCCCCGAAGCTAGTGCTTTGAAATACATGCCCTTGCAGTAGCCCAGAGCTGTACTGAGTGCAGCAGGTGTCAGGCAGTCTCCTTTCACCGTGAAAGTGCTTCTGTTTGTGTTTCCAATGTGCAGAGAAGCACTCGTGCTTGCTGCTGCTTCCAGCAAGCCAAAACGCTTTTGCAGCAACTTTCCTGCCACAGGATCAATTTCTAGCTGATTTACAGTTGTTTCTGCGTAGAGCAGCTAGAGGAGAAGCTCTGCCGGCTTTCCTCTGCTTCTGCATAGCAGAGCTGTCAAGAGCGAGAAGCTGCCTTTTGCCGAGAAAGCAGCGCTTCGCGGCAACACAGCCAGCAGCGTCTTCGGTACAGCCGCTCGGTGTGCGGAGAGGCGAAAGAGAGCCGGGGAAGAGCGTGGAACGCCGAACTCGGTCGCTGCAAGCAGGTGCTTTCGAACAGCTTCTGGTCACCTTGTAGAAACTCCCCCGAGACAGTGGAGAGTCCCCGAAGCTAGTGCTTTGAAATACATGCCCTTGCAGTAGCCCAGAGCTGTATTGAGTGCAGCAGGTGTCAGGCAGTCTCCTCTTGCCGTGTGCGTGCTTCTGTTTTGTGTTTCCAATGTGCAGAGAAGCACTCGTGCTTGTGCTCCTTCCAGCAAGCCAAAACGCTTTTGCAGCAACTTTCCTGCCTTTCCCACTACAGGATCAATTTCTAGCTGATTTACAGTTGTTTCTGCGTAGAGCAGCTAGAGGAGAAGCTCTGCCGGCTTTCCTCTGCTTCTGCATAGCAGAGCTGTCAAGAGCGAGAAGCTGCCTTTTGCCGAGAAAGCAGCGCTTCGCGGCACCACAGCCAGCAGCGTCTTCGGTACAGCCGCTAAGTGTGCGGAGAGGCGAAAGAGAGCCGGGGAAGAATGTGGAAGGCCGAACTCGGTCGCTGCAAGGAGGTGCTTGTCAACAGCTTCTGGTCACCTTGTAGAAAGTCTGCCAGCACAGTGCAGGGTCCCCGTGGCTAGTTCCTTGAAATACACGCCCTGGCAGCAGCCAAGAGCTGTACTGAGTGCAGCAGGTGTCAGGCAGTCTCCTCTTGCCGTGTGCGTGCTTCTGTTTTGTGTTTCCAAGTTGCAGAGAAGCACTCGTGCTTGCTGCTGCTTCCAGCAAGCCAAAACGCTTTTGCAGCAACTTTCCTGCCTTTCCCACTACAGGATTAATTTCTAGCCCTAGATTTACAGTTGTTTCTGCGTAGAGCAGCTAGAGGAGAAGCTCTGCCGGCTTTCCTCTGCTTCTGCATAGCAGAGCTGTCAAGAGCGAGAAGCTGCCTTTTGCCGAGAAAGCAGCGCTTCGCGGCCCCACAGCCAGCAGCGTCTTCGGTACAGCCGCTCGGTGTGCGGAGAGGCGAAAGAGAGCCGGGGAAGAGCGTGGAACGCCGAACTCGGTCGCTGCAAGCAGGTGCTTTCGAACAGCTTCTGGTCACCTTGTAGAAACTCCCCCAAGACAGTGGAGAGTCCCGGCGGCTATTGCATTGAATACATGCCTTGGCAAAAGCCCAGAGCTGTACTGAGTGCAGCAGGTGTCAGGCAGTCTCCTCTTGCCGTGTGCGTGCTTCTGTTTTGTGTTTCCAATGTGCAGAGAAGCACTCGTGCTTGCTGCTGCTTCCAGCAAGCCAAAACGCTTTTGCAGCAACTTTCCTGCCTTTCCCACTACAGGATCAATTTCTAGCTGATTTACAGTTGTTTCTGCGTAGAGCAGCTAGAGGAGAAGCTCTGCCGGCTTTCCTGTGCTTCTGCATAGCAGAGCTGTCAAGAGCGAGAAGCTGCCTTTTGCCGAGAAAGCAGCGCTTCGCGGCACCACAGCCAGCAGCGTCTTCGGTACAGCCGCTAAGTGTGCGGAGAGGCGAAAGAGAGCCGGGGAAGAATGTGGAAGGCCGAACTCGGTCGCTGCAAGCAGGTGCTTGTCAACAGCTTCTGGTCACCTTGTAGAAAGTCTGCCAGCACAGTGCAGGGTCCCCGTGGCTAGTTCCTTGAAATACACGCCCTGGCAGCAGCCAAGAGCTGTACTGAGTGCAGCAGGTATCAGGCAGTCTCCTTTCGCCGTGTGCGTGCTTCTGTTTTGTGTTTCCAAGTTGCAGAGAAGCACTCGTGCTTGCTGCTGCTTCCAGCAAGCCAAAACGCTTTTGCAGCAACTTTCCTGCCTTTCCCACTACAGGATCAATTTCTAGCTGATTTACAGTTGTTTCTGCGTAGAGCAGCTAGAGGAGAAGCTCTGCCGGCTTTCCTCTGCTTCTGCATAGCAGAGCTGTCAAGAACAAGGAGCTGCCTTTTGCCACGTAAGCAGTGCTGCGTGGCTCCACAGCCAGCAGTGTTGCCGGTACAGTCGCAGGTTGTGCGGAGAATCGAAAGAGAGCCGGGGAAGAGCGTGGAACGCCGAACTCGGTCGCTGCAAGCAGGTGCTTTCGAACAGCTTCTGGTCACCTAGTAGAAAGTCCCCCAAGACTGTGGAGAGTCCCCGAAGCTAGTGCTTTGAAATACATGCCCTTGCAGTAGCCCAGAGCTGTACTGAGTGCAGCAGGTGTCAGGCAGTCTCCTCTCGCCGTGTACGTGCTTCTGTTTGTGTTTCCAATGTGCAGAGAAGCACTCGTGCTTGCTGCTGCTTCCAGCAAGCCAAAACGCTTTTGCAGCATCTTTCCTGCCACAGGATCAATTTCTAGCTGATTTACAGTTGTTTCTGCGTAGAGCAGCTAGAGGAGAAGCTCTGCCGGCTTTCCTCTGCTTCTGCATAGCAGAGCTGTCAAGAGCGAGAAGCTGCCTTTTGCCGAGAAAGCAGCGCTTCGCGGCAACACAGCCAGCAGCGTCTTCGGTACCGCCGCTGCGTGTGCGGAGAGGCGAAAGAGAGCCGGGGAAAAGCGTGGAACGCCGAACTCGGTCGCTGCAAGCAGGTGCTTTCGAACAGCTTCTGGTCACCTTGTAGAAACTCCCCCGAGACAGTGGAGAGTCCCCGAAGCTAGTGCTTTGAAATACATGCCCTTGCAGTAGCCCAGAGCTGTATTGAGTGCAGCAGGTGTCAGGCAGTCTCCTCTTGCCGTGTGCGTGCTTCTGTTTTGTGTTTCCAATGTGCAGAGAAGCACTCGTGCTTGCTGCTGCTTCCAGCAAGCCAAAACGCTTTTGCAGCAACTTTCCTGCCTTTCCCACTACAGGATCAATTTCTAGCTGATTTACAGTTGTTTCTGCGTAGAGCAGCTAGAGGAGAAGCTCTGCCGGCTTTCCTCTGCTTCTGCATAGCAGAGCTGTCAAGAGCGAGAAGCTGCCTTTTGCCGAGAAAGCAGCGCTTCGCGGCACCACAGCCAGCAGCGTCTTCGGTACAGCCGCTCGGTGTGCGGAGAGGCGAAAGAGAGCCGGGGAAGAGCGTGGAACGCCGAACTCGGTCGCTGCAAGCAGGTGCTTTCGAACAGCTTCTGGTCACCTTGTAGAAACTCCCCCAAGACAGTGGAGAGTCCCGGCGGCTATTGCATTGAATACATGCCTTGGCAAAAGCCCAGAGCTGTACTGAGTGCAGCAGGTGTCAGGCAGTCTCCTCTTGCCGTGTGCGTGCTTCTGTTTTGTGTTTCCAATGTGCAGAGAAGCACTCGTGCTTGATGCTGCTTCCAGCAAGCCAAAACGCTTTTGCAGCAACTTTCCTGCCTTTCCCACTACAGGATCAATTTCTAGCTGATTTACAGTTGTTTCTGCGTAGAGCAGCTAGAGGAGAAGCTCTGCCGGCTTTCCTCTGCTTCTGCATAGCAGAGCTGTCAAGAGCGAGAAGCTGCCTTTTGCCGAGAAAGCAGCGCTTCGCGGCAACACAGCCAGCAGCGTCTTCGGTACCGCCGCTGCGTGTGCGGAGAGGCGAAAGAGAGCCGGGGAAGAGCGTGGAACGCCGAACTCGGTCGCTGCAAGCAGGTGCTTTCGAACAGCTTCTGGTCACATTGTAGAAACTCCCCCGAGACAGTGGAGAGTCCCCGAAGCTAGTGATTTGAAATACATGCCCTTGCAGTAGCCCAGAGCTGTACTGAGTGCAGCAGGTGTCAGGCAGTCTCCTTTCACCGTGAAAGTGCTTCTGTTTGTGTTTCCAATGTGCAGAGAAGCACTCGTGCTTGCTGCTGCTTCCAGCAAGCCAAAACGCTTTTGCAGCAACTTTCCTGCCACAGGATCACTTTCTAGCTGATTTACAGTTGTTTCTGCGTAGAGCAGCTAGAGGAGAAGCTCTGCCGGCTTTCCTCTGCTTCTGCATAGCAGAGCTGTCAAGAGCGAGAAGCTGCCTTTTGCCGAGAAAGCAGCGCTTTGCGGCACCACAGCCAGCAGCGTCTTCGGTACAGCCGCTGGCTGTGCGGAGAGGCGAAAGAGAGCCGGGGAAGAATGTGGAATGCCGAACTCGGTCGCTGCAAGCAGGTGCTTTCGAACAGCTTCTGGTCACCTTGTAGAAACTCCCCCAAGACAGTGGAGAGTCCCGGCGGCTATTGCATTGAATACATGCCTTGGCAATAGCCCAGAGCTGCACTGAGTGCAGCAGGTGTCAGGCAGTCTCCTTTCGCCGTGTGCGTGCTTCTGTTTTGTTTTTCCAAGTTGCAGAGAAGCACTCGTGCTTGCTGCTGCTTCCAGCAAGCCAAAACGCTTTTGCAGCAACTTTCCTGCCACAGGATCAATTTCTAGCTGATTTACAGTTGTTTCTGCGTAGAGCAGCTAGAGGAGAAGCTCTGCCGGCTTTCCTCTGCTTCTGCATAGCAGAGCTGTCAAGAGCGAGAAGCTGCCTTTTGCCGAGAAAGCAGCGCTTCGCGGCACCACAGCCAGCAGCGTCTTCGGTACAGCCGCTACGTGTGCGGAGAGGCGAAAAAGAGCCGGGGAAGAGCGTGGAACGCCGAACTCGGTCGCTGCAAGCAGGTGCTTTCGAACAGCTTCTGGTCACCTTGTAGAAACTCCCCCGAGACAGTGGAGAGTCCCCGAAGCTAGTGCTTTGAAATACATGCCCTTGCAGTAGCCCAGAGCTGTATTGAGTGCAGCAGGTATCAGGCATTCTCCTCTTGCCGTGTGCGTGCTTCTGTTTTGTGTTTCCAATGTGCAGAGAAGCACTCGTGCTTGCTGCTGCTTCCAGCAAGCCAAAACGCTTTTGCAGCAACTTTCCTGCCACAGGATCAATTTCTAGCTGATTTACAGTTGTTTCTGCGTAGAGCAGCTAGAGGAGAAGCTCTGCCGGCTTTCCTGTGCTTCTGCATAGCAGAGCTGTCAAGAGCGAGAAGCTGCCTTTTGCCGAGAAAGCAGCGCTTCGCGGCACCACAGCCAGCAGCGTCTTCGGTACAGCCGCTGCGTGTGCGGAGAGGCGAAAGAGAGCCGGGGAAGAGCGTGGAACGCCGAACTCGGTCGCTGCAAGCAGGTGCTTTCGAACAGCTTCTGGTCACATTGTAGAAACTCCCCCGAGACAGTGGAGAGTCCCCGAAGCTAGTGATTTGAAATACATGCCCTTGCAGTAGCCCAGAGCTGTACTGAGTGCAGCAGGTGTCAGGCAGTCTCCTTTCACCGTGAAAGTGCTTCTGTTTGTGTTTCCAATGTGCAGAGAAGCACTCGTGCTTGCTGCTGCTTCCAGCAAGCCAAAACGCTTTTGCAGCAACTTTCCTGCCACAGGATCAATTTCTAGCTGATTTACAGTTGTTTCTGCGTAGAGCAGCTAGAGGAGAAGCTCTGCCGGCTTTCCTCTGCTTCTGCATAGCAGAGCTGTCAAGAGCGAGAAGCTGCCTTTTGCCGAGAAAGCAGCGCTTTGCGGCACCACAGCCAGCAGCGTCTTCGGTACAGCCGCTGGCTGTGCGGAGAGGCGAAAGAGAGCCGGGGAAGAATGTGGAACGCCGAACTCGGTCGCTGCAAGCAGGTGCTTTCGAACAGCTTCTGGTCACCTTGTAGAAACTCCCCCAAGACAGTGGAGAGTCCCGGCGGCTATTGCATTGAATACATGCCTTGGAAATAGCCCAGAACTGCACTGAGTGCAGCAGGTGTCAGGCAGTCTCCTTTCGCCGTGTGCGTGCTTCTGTTTTGTTTTTCCAAGTTGCAGAGAAGCACTCGTGCTTGCTGCTGCTTCCAGCAAGCCAAAACGCTTTTGCAGCAACTTTCCTGCCACAGGATCAATTTCTAGCTGATTTACAGTTGTTTCTGCGTAGAGCAGCTAGAGGAGAAGCTCTGCCGGCTTTCCTCTGCTTCTGCATAGCAGAGCTGTCAAGAGCGAGAAGCTGCCTTTTGCCGAGAAAGCAGCGCTTCGCGGCACCACAGCCAGCAGCGTCTTCGGTACAGCCGCTACGTGTGCGGAGAGGCGAAAAAGAGCCGGGGAAGAGCATGGAACGCCGAACTCGGTCGCTGCAAGCAGGTGCTTTCGAACAGCTTCTGGTCACCTTGTAGAAACTCCCCCGAGACAGTGGAGAGTCCCCGAAGCTAGTGCTTTGAAATACATGCCCTTGCAGAAGCCCAGAGCTGTATTGAGTGCAGCAGGTATCAGGCATTCTCCTCTTGCCGTGTGCGTGCTTCTGTTTTGTGTTTCCAATGTGCAGAGAAGCACTCGTGCTTGCTGCTGCTTCCAGCAAGCCAAAACGCTTTTGCAGCAACTTTCCTGCCACAGGATCAATTTCTAGCTGATTTACAGTTGTTTCTGCGTAGAGCAGCTAGAGGAGAAGCTCTGCCGGCTTTCCTGTGCTTCTGCATAGCAGAGCTGTCAAGAGCGAGAAGCTGCCTTTTGCCGAGAAAGCAGCGCTTCGCGGCACCACAGCCAGCAGCGTCTTCGGTACAGCCGCTGCGTGTGCGGAGAGGCGAAAGAGAGCCGGGGAAGAGCGTGGAACGCCGAACTCGGTCGCTGCAAGCAGGTGCTTTCGAACAGCTTCTGGTCACATTGTAGAAACTCCCCCGAGACAGTGGAGAGTCCCCGAAGCTAGTGCTTTGAAATACATGCCCTTGCAGTAGCCCAGAGCTGTACTGAGTGCAGCAGGTGTCAGGCAGTCTCCTTTCACCGTGAAAGTGCTTCTGTTTTGTGTTTCCAAGTTGCAGAGAAGCACTCGTGCTTGCTGCTGCTTCCAGCAAGCCAAAACGCTTTTGCAGCAACTTTCCTGCCTTTCCCACTACAGGATCAATTTCTAGCTGATTTACAGTTGTTTCTGCGTAGAGCAGCTAGAGGAGAAGCTCTGCCGGCTTTCCTCTGCTTCTGCATAGCAGAGCTGTCAAGAACAAGGAGCTGCCTTTTGCCGCGTAAGCAGTGCTGCGTGGCTCCACAGCCAGCAGCGTTGCCGGTACAGTCGCAGGTTGTGCGGAGAAGCGAAAGAGAGCCGGGGAAGAGTGTGGAACGCCGAACTCGGTCGATGCAAGCAGGTGCTTTCGAACAGCTTCTGGTCACCTAGTAGAAAGTCCCCCAAGACTGTGGAGAGTCCCCGAAGCTAGTGCTTTGAAATACTTGCCCTTGCAGTAGCCCAGAGCTGTACTGAGTGCAGCAGGTGTCAGGCAGTCTCCTCTCGCCGTGTACGTGCTTCTGTTTGTGTTTCCAATGTGCAGAGAAGCACTCGTGCTTGCTGCTGCTTCCAGCAAGCCAAAACGCTTTTGCAGCATCTTTCCTGCCACAGGATCAATTTCTAGCTGATTTACAGTTGTTTCTGCGTAGAGCAGCTAGAGGAGAAGCTCTGCCGGCTTTCCTCTGCTTCTGCATAGCAGAGCTGTCAAGAGCGAGAAGCTGCCTTTTGCCGAGAAAGCAGCGCTTCGCGGCAACACAGCCAGCAGCGTCTTCGGTACAGCCGCTGCGTGTGCGGAGAGGCGAAAGAGAGCCGGGGAAGAGCGTGGAACGCCGAACTCGGTCGCTGCAAGCAGGTGCTTTCGAACAGCTTCTGGTCACCTTGTAGAAACTCCCCCGAGACAGTGGAGAGTCCACGAAGTTAGTGCTTTGAAATACATGCCCTTGCAGTAGCCCAGAGCTGTATTGAGTGCAGCAGGTGTCAGGCAGTCTCCTCTTGCCGTGTGCGTGCTTCTGTTTTGTGTTTCCAATGTGCAGAGAAGCACTCGTGCTTGCTGCTGCTTCCAGCAAGCCAAAACGCTTTTGCAGCAACTTTCCTGCCTTTCCCACTACAGGATCAATTTCTAGCTGATTTACAGTTGTTTCTGCGTAGAGCAGCTAGAGGAGAAGCTCTGCCGGCTTTCCTCTGCTTCTGCATAGCAGAGCTGTCAAGAGCGAGAAGCTGCCTTTTGCCGAGAAAGCAGCGCTTCGCGGCACCACAGCCAGCAGCGTCTTCGGTACAGCCGCTCGGTGTGCGGAGAGGCGAAAGAGAGCCGGGGAAGAGCGTGGAACGCCGAACTCGGTCGCTGCAAGCAGGTGCTTTCGAACAGCTTCTGGTCACCTTGTAGAAACTCCCCCAAGACAGTGGAGAGTCCCGGCGGCTATTGCATTGAATACATGCCTTGGCAAAAGCCCAGAGCTGTACTGAGTGCAGCAGGTGTCAGGCAGTCTCCTCTTGCCGTGTGCGTGCTTCTGTTTTGTGTTTCCAATGTGCAGAGAAGCACTCGTGCTTGCTGCTGCTTCCAGCAAGCCAAAACGCTTTTGCAGCAACTTTCCTGCCTTTCCCACTACAGGATCAATTTCTAGCTGATTTACAGTTGTTTCTGCGTAGAGCAGCTAGAGGAGAAGCTCTGCCGGCTTTCCTGTGCTTCTGCATAGCAGAGCTGTCAAGAGCGAGAAGCTGCCTTTTGCCGAGAAAGCAGCGCTTCGCGGCACCACAGCCAGCAGCGTCTTCGGTACAGCCGCTGCGTGTGCGGAGAGGCGAAAGAGAGCCGGGGAAGAGCGTGGAACGCCGAACTCGGTCGCTGCAAGCAGGTGCTTTCGAACAGCTTCTGGTCACATTGTAGAAACTCCCCCAAGACAGTGGAGAGTCCCCGAAGCTAGTGCTTTGAAATACATGCCCTTGCAGTAGCCCAGAGCTGTACTGAGTGCAGCAGGTGTCAGGCAGTCTCCTTTCACCGTGAAAGTGCTTCTGTTTGTGTTTCCAATGTGCAGAGAAGCACTCGTGCTTGCTGCTGCTTCCAGCAAGCCAAAACGCTTTTGCAGCAACTTTCCTGCCACAGGATCAATTTCTAGCTGATTTACAGTTGTTTCTGCGTAGAGCAGCTAGAGGAGAAGCTCTGCCGGCTTTCCTCTGCTTCTGCATAGCAGAGCTGTCAAGAGCGAGAAGCTGCCTTTTGCCGAGAAAGCAGCGCTTCGCGGCAACACAGCCAGCAGCGTCTTCGGTACAGCCGCTCGGTGTGCGGAGAGGCGAAAGAGAGCCGGGGAAGAGCGTGGAACGCCGAACTCGGTCGCTGCAAGCAGGTGCTTTCGAACAGCTTCTGGTCACCTTGTAGAAACTCCCCCGAGACAGTGGAGAGTCCCCGAAGCTAGTGCTTTGAAATACATGCCCTTGCAGTAGCCCAGAGCTGTATTGAGTGCAGCAGGTGTCAGGCAGTCTCCTCTTGCCGTGTGCGTGCTTCTGTTTTGTGTTTCCAATGTGCAGAGAAGCACTCGTGCTTGCTGCTGCTTCCAGCAAGCCAAAACGCTTTTGCAGCAACTTTCCTGCCTTTCCCACTACAGGATCAATTTCTAGCTGATTTACAGTTGTTTCTGCGTAGAGCAGCTAGAGGAGAAGCTCTGCCGGCTTTCCTCTGCTTCTGCATAGCAGAGCTGTCAAGAGCGAGAAGCTGCCTTTTGCCGAGAAAGCAGCGCTTCGCGGCACCACAGCCAGCAGCGTCTTCGGTACAGCCGCTAAGTGTGCGGAGAGGCGAAAGAGAGCCGGGGAAGAATGTGGAAGGCCGAACTCGGTCGCTGCAAGGAGGTGCTTGTCAACAGCTTCTGGTCACCTTGTAGAAAGTCTGCCAGCACAGTGCAGGGTCCCCGTGGCTAGTTCCTTGAAATACACGCCCTGGCAGCAGCCAAGAGCTGTACTGAGTGCAGCAGGTGTCAGGCAGTCTCCTCTTGCCGTGTGCGTGCTTCTGTTTTGTGTTTCCAAGTTGCAGAGAAGCACTCGTGCTTGCTGCTGCTTCCAGCAAGCCAAAACGCTTTTGCAGCAACTTTCCTGCCTTTCCCACTACAGGATTAATTTCTAGCTCTAGATTTACAGTTGTTTCTGCGTAGAGCAGCTAGAGGAGAAGCTCTGCCGGCTTTCCTCTGCTTCTGCATAGCAGAGCTGTCAAGAGCGAGAAGCTGCCTTTTGCCGAGAAAGCAGCGCTTCGCGGCACCACAGCCAGCAGCGTCTTCGGTACAGCCGCTCGGTGTGCGGAGAGGCGAAAGAGAGCCGGGGAAGAGCGTGGAACGCCGAACTCGGTCGCTGCAAGCAGGTGCTTTCGAACAGCTTCTGGTCACCTTGTAGAAACTCCCCCAAGACAGTGGAGAGTCCCGGCGGCTATTGCATTGAATACATGCCTTGGCAAAAGCCCAGAGCTGTACTGAGTGCAGCAGGTGTCAGGCAGTCTCCTCTTGCCGTGTGCGTGCTTCTGTTTTGTGTTTCCAATGTGCAGAGAAGCACTCGTGCTTGCTGCTGCTTCCAGCAAGCCAAAACGCTTTTGCAGCAACTTTCCTGCCTTTCCCACTACAGGATCAATTTCTAGCTGATTTACAGTTGTTTCTGCGTAGAGCAGCTAGAGGAGAAGCTCTGCCGGCTTTCCTGTGCTTCTGCATAGCAGAGCTGTCAAGAGCGAGAAGCTGCCTTTTGCCGAGAAAGCAGCGCTTCGCGGCACCACAGCCAGCAGCGTCTTCGGTACAGCCGCTAAGTGTGCGGAGAGGCGAAAGAGAGCCGGGGAAGAATGTGGAAGGCCGAACTCGGTCGCTGCAAGCAGGTGCTTGTCAACAGCTTCTGGTCACCTTGTAGAAAGTCTGCCAGCACAGTGCAGGGTCCCCGTGGCTAGTTCCTTGAAATACACGCCCTGGCAGCAGCCAAGAGCTGTACTGAGTGCAGCAGGTGTCAGGCAGTCTCCTCTTGCCGTGTGCGTGCTTCTGTTTTGTGTTTCCAATGTGCAGAGAAGCACTCGTGCTTGCTGCTGCTTCCAGCAAGCCAAAACGCTTTTGCAGCAACTTTCCTGCCTTTCCCACTACAGGATCAATTTCTAGCTGATTTACAGTTGTTTCTGCGTAGAGCAGCTAGAGGAGAAGCTCTGCCGGCTTTCCTCTGCTTCTGCATAGCAGAGCTGTCAAGAGCGAGAAGCTGCCTTTTGCCGAGAAAGCAGCGCTTCGCGGCACCACAGCCAGCAGCGTCTTCGGTACAGCCGCTCGGTGTGCGGAGAGGCGAAAGAGAGCCGGGGAAGAGCGTGGAACGCCGAACTCGGTCGCTGCAAGCAGGTGCTTTCGAACAGCTTCTGGTCACCTTGTAGAAACTCCCCCAAGACAGTGGAGAGTCCCGGCGGCTATTGCATTGAATACATGCCTTGGCAAAAGCCCAGAGCTGTACTGAGTGCAGCAGGTGTCAGGCAGTCTCCTCTTGCCGTGTGCGTGCTTCTGTTTTGTGTTTCCAATGTGCAGAGAAGCACTCGTGCTTGTGCTCCTTCCAGCAAGCCAAAACGCTTTTGCAGCAACTTTCCTGCCTTTCCCACTACAGGATCAATTTCTAGCTGATTTACAGTTGTTTCTGCGTAGAGCAGCTAGAGGAGAAGCTCTGCCGGCTTTCCTCTGCTTCTGCATAGCAGAGCTGTCAAGAGCGAGAAGCTGCCTTTTCCCGAGAAAGCAGCGCTTCGCGGCACCACAGCCAGCAGCGTCTTCGGTACAGCCGCTAAGTGTGCGGAGAGGCGAAAGAGAGCCGGGGAAGAATGTGGAAGGCCGAACTCGGTCGCTGCAAGGAGGTGCTTGTCAACAGCTTCTGGTCACCTTGTAGAAAGTCTGCCAGCACAGTGCAGGGTCCCCGTGGCTAGTTCCTTGAAATACACGCCCTGGCAGCAGCCAAGAGCTGTACTGAGTGCAGCAGGTGTCAGGCAGTCTCCTCTTGCCGTGTGCGTGCTTCTGTTTTGTGTTTCCAAGTTGCAGAGAAGCACTCGTGCTTGCTGCTGCTTCCAGCAAGCCAAAACGCTTTTGCAGCAACTTTCCTGCCTTTCCCACTACAGGATTAATTTCTAGCTCTAGATTTACAGTTGTTTCTGCGTAGAGCAGCTAGAGGAGAAGCTCTGCCGGCTTTCCTCTGCTTCTGCATAGCAGAGCTGTCAAGAGCGAGAAGCTGCCTTTTGCCGAGAAAGCAGCGCTTCGCGGCACCACAGCCAGCAGCGTCTTCGGTACAGCCGCTCGGTGTGCGGAGAGGCGAAAGAGAGCCGGGGAAGAGCGTGGAACGCCGAACTCGGTCGCTGCAAGCAGGTGCTTTCGAACAGCTTCTGGTCACCTTGTAGAAACTCCCCCAAGACAGTGGAGAGTCCCGGCGGCTATTGCATTGAATACATGCCTTGGCAAAAGCCCAGAGCTGTACTGAGTGCAGCAGGTGTCAGGCAGTCTCCTCTTGCCGTGTGCGTGCTTCTGTTTTGTGTTTCCAATGTGCAGAGAAGCACTCGTGCTTGCTGCTGCTTCCAGCAAGCCAAAACGCTTTTGCAGCAACTTTCCTGCCTTTCCCACTACAGGATCAATTTCTAGCTGATTTACAGTTGTTTCTGCGTAGAGCAGCTAGAGGAGAAGCTCTGCCGGCTTTCCTGTGCTTCTGCATAGCAGAGCTGTCAAGAGCGAGAAGCTGCCTTTTGCCGAGAAAGCAGCGCTTCGCGGCACCACAGCCAGCAGCGTCTTCGGTACAGCCGCTAAGTGTGCGGAGAGGCGAAAGAGAGCCGGGGAAGAATGTGGAAGGCCGAACTCGGTCGCTGCAAGCAGGTGCTTGTCAACAGCTTCTGGTCACCTTGTAGAAAGTCTGCCAGCACAGTGCAGGGTCCCCGTGGCTAGTTCCTTGAAATACACGCCCTGGCAGCAGCCAAGAGCTGTACTGAGTGCAGCAGGTGTCAGGCAGTCTCCTCTTGCCGTGTGCGTGCTTCTGTTTTGTGTTTCCAAGTTGCAGAGAAGCACTCGTGCTTGCTGCTGCTTCCAGCAAGCCAAAACGCTTTTGCAGCAACTTTCCTGCCTTTCCCACTACAGGATCAATTTCTAGCTGATTTACAGTTGTTTCTGCGTAGAGCAGCTAGAGGAGAAGCTCTGCCGGCTTTCCTCTGCTTCTGCATAGCAGAGCTGTCAAGAGCGAGAAGCTGCCTTTTGCCGAGAAAGCAGCGCTTCGCGGCACCACAGCCAGCAGCGTCTTCGGTACAGCCGCTCGGTGTGCGGAGAGGCGAAAGAGAGCCGGGGAAGAGCGTGGAACGCCGAACTCGGTCGCTGCAAGCAGGTGCTTTCGAACAGCTTCTGGTCACCTTGTAGAAACTCCCCCAAGACAGTGGAGAGTCCCGGCGGCTATTGCATTGAATACATGCCTTGGCAAAAGCCCAGAGCTGTACTGAGTGCAGCAGGTGTCAGGCAGTCTCCTCTTGCCGTGTGCGTGCTTCTGTTTTGTGTTTCCAATGTGCAGAGAAGCACTCGTGCTTGTGCTCCTTCCAGCAAGCCAAAACGCTTTTGCAGCAACTTTCCTGCCTTTCCCACTACAGGATCAATTTCTAGCTGATTTACAGTTGTTTCTGCGTAGAGCAGCTAGAGGAGAAGCTCTGCCGGCTTTCCTCTGCTTCTGCATAGCAGAGCTGTCAAGAGCGAGAAGCTGCCTTTTCCCGAGAAAGCAGCGCTTCGCGGCACCACAGCCAGCAGCGTCTTCGGTACAGCCGCTAAGTGTGCGGAGAGGCGAAAGAGAGCCGGGGAAGAGCGTGGAACGCCGAACTCGGTCGCTGCAAGCAGGTGCTTTCGAACAGCTTCTGGTCACGTTGTAGAAACTCCCCCGAGACAGTGGAGAGTCCCCGAAGCTAGTGATTTGAAATACATGCCCTTGCAGTAGCCCAGAGCTGTATTGAGTGCAGCAGGTGTCAGGCAGTCTCCTCTTGCCGTGTGCGTGCTTCTGTTTTGTGTTTCCAATATGCAGAGAAGCACTCGTGCTTGCTGCTGCTTCCAGCAAGCCAAAACGCTTTTGCAGCAACTTTCCTGCCTTTCCCACTACAGGATCAATTTCTAGCTGATTTACAGTTGTTTCTGCGTAGAGCAGCTAGAGGAGAAGCTCTGCCGGCTTTCCTGTGCTTCTGCATAGCAGAGCTGTCA
Source organism: Phylloscopus trochilus trochilus (assembly GCA_016584745.2). NCBI lineage: Eukaryota > Metazoa > Chordata > Aves > Passeriformes > Phylloscopidae > Phylloscopus > Phylloscopus trochilus. Next base: position 34,112,582 of record WQNJ02000014.1, read on the forward strand.
AGAGCGAGAAGCTGCCTTTTGCCGAGAAAGCAGCGCTTCGCGGCACCACAGCCAGCAGCGTCTTCGGTACAGCCGCTAAGTGTGCGGAGAGGCGAAAGAGAGCCGGGGAAGAATGTGGAAGGCCGAACTCGGTCGCTGCAAGGAGGTGCTTGTCAACAGCTTCTGGTCACCTTGTAGAAAGTCTGCCAGCACAGTGCAGGGTCCCCGTGGCTAGTTCCTTGAAATACACACCCTGGCAGCAGCCAAGAGCTGTACTGAGTGCAGCAGGTGTCAGGCAGTCTCCTCTTGCCGTGTGCGTGCTTCTGTTTTGTGTTTCCAAGTTGCAGAGAAGCACTCGTGCTTGCTGCTGCTTCGAGCAAGCCAAAACGCTTTTGCAGCAACTTTCCTGCCTTTCCCACTACAGGATCAATTTCTAGCTGATTTACAGTTGTTTCTGCGTAGAGCAGCTAGAGGAGAAGCTCTGCCGGCTTTCCTCTGCTTCTGCATAGCAGAGCTGTCAAGAGCGAGAAGCTGCCTTTTGCCGAGAAAGCAGCGCTTCGCGGCACCACAGCCAGCAGCGTCTTCGGTACAGCCGCTCGGTGTGCGGAGAGGCGAAAGAGAGCCGGGGAAGAGCGTGGAACGCCGAACTCGGTCGCTGCAAGCAGGTGCTTTCGAACAGCTTCTGGTCACCTTGTAGAAACTCCCCCGAGACAGTGGAGAGTCCCGGCGGCTATTGCATTGAATACATGCCTAGGCAAAAGCCCAGAGCTGTACTGAGTGCAGCAGGTGTCAGGCAGTCTCCTCTTGCCGTGTGCGTGCTTCTGTTTTGTGTTTCCAATGTGCAGAGAAGCACTCGTGCTTGTGCTGCTTCCAGCAAGCCAAAACGCTTTTGCAGCAACTTTCCTGCCTTTCCCACTACAGGATCAATTTCTAGCTGATTTACAGTTGTTTCTGCATAGAGCAGCTAGAGGAGAAGCTCTGCCGGCTTTCCTGTGCTTCTGCATAGCAGAGCTGTCAAGAGCGAGAAGCTGCCTTTTGCCGAGAAAGCAGCGCTTCGCGGCACCACAGCCAGCAGCGTCTTCGGTACAGCCGCTGCGTGTGCGGAGAGGCGAAAGAGAGCCGGGGAAGAGCGTGGAACGCCGAACTCGGTCGCTGCAAGCAGGTGCTTTCGAACAGCTTCTGGTCACATTGTAGAAACTCCCCCGAGACAGTGGAGAGTCCCCGAAGCTAGTGCTTTGAAATACATGCCCTTGCAGTAGCCCAGAGCTGTATTGAGTGCAGCAGGTGTCAGGCAGTCTCCTCTTGCCGTGTGCGTGCTTCTGTTTTGTGTTTCCAATGTGCAGAGAAGCACTCGTGCTTGCTGCTGCTTCCAGCAAGCCAAAACGCTTTTGCAGCATTTTTCCTGCCTTTCCCACTACAGGATCAATTTCTAGCTGATTTACAGTTGTTTCTGCGTAGAGCAGCTAGAGGAGAAGCTCTGCCGGCTTTCCTCTGCTTCTGCATAGCAGAGCTGTCAAGAGCGAGAAGCTGCCTTTTGCCGAGAAAGCAGCGCTTCGCGGCACCACAGCCAGCAGCGTCTTCGGTACAGCCGCTAAGTGTGCGGAGAGGCGAAAGAGAGCCGGGGAAGAATGTGGAAGGCCGAACTCGGTCGCTGCAAGGAGGTGCTTGTCAACAGCTTCTGGTCACCTTGTAGAAAGTCTGCCAGCACAGTGCAGGGTCCCCGTGGCTAGTTCCTTGAAATACACAACCTGGCAGCAGCCAAGAGCTGTACTGAGTGCAGCAGGTGTCAGGCAGTCTCCTCTTGCCGTGTGCGTGCTTCTGTTTTGTGTTTCCAAGTTGCAGAGAAGCACTCGTGCTTGCTGCTGCTTCGAGCAAGCCAAAACGCTTTTGCAGCAACTTTCCTGCCTTTCCCACTACAGGATCAATTTCTAGCTGATTTACAGTTGTTTCTGCGTAGAGCAGCTAGAGGAGAAGCTCTGCCGGCTTTCCTCTGCTTCTGCATAGCAGAGCTGTCAAGAGCGAGAAGCTGCCTTTTGCCGAGAAAGCAGCGCTTCGCGGCACCACAGCCAGCAGCGTCTTCGGTACAGCCGCTCGGTGTGCGGAGAGGCGAAAGAGAGCCGGGGAAGAGCGTGGAACGCCGAACTCGGTCGCTGCAAGCAGGTGCTTTCGAACAGCTTCTGGTCACCTTGTAGAAACTCCCCCAGAACAGTGGAGAGTCCCGGTGGCTATTGCATTGAATACATGCCTAGGCAAAAGCCTAGAGCTGAACTGAGTGCAGCAGGTGTCAGGCAGTCTCCTCTTGCCGTGTGCGTGCTTCTGTTTTGTGTTTCCAATGTGCAGAGAAGCACTCGTGCTTGTGCTGCTTCCAGCAAGCCAAAACGCTTTTGCAGCAACTTTCCTGCCTTTCCCACTACAGGATCAATTTCTAGCTGATTTACAGTTGTTTCTGCGTAGAGCAGCTAGAGGAGAAGCTCTGCCGGCTTTCCTCTGCTTCTGCATAGCAGAGCTGTCAAGAGCGAGAAGCTGCCTTTTGCCGAGAAAGCAGCGCTTCGCGGCAACACAGCCAGCAGCGTCTTCGGTACAGCCGCTGCGTGTGCGGAGAGGCGAAAGAGAGCCGGGGAAGAGCGTGGAACGCCGAACTCGGTCGCTGCAAGCAGGTGCTTTCGAACAGCTTCTGGTCACATTGTAGAAACTCCCCCGAGACAGTGGAGAGTCCCCGAAGCTAGTGCTTTGAAATACATGCCCTTGCAGTAGCCCAGAGCTGTACTGAGTGCAGCAGGTGTCAGGCAGTCTCCTTTCACCGTGAAAGTGCTTCTGTTTGTGTTTCCAATGTGCAGAGAAGCACTCGTGCTTGCTGCTGCTTCCAGCAAGCCAAAACGCTTTTGCAGCAACTTTCCTGCCACAGGATCAATTTCTAGCTGATTTACAGTTGTTTCTGCGTAGAGCAGCTAGAGGAGAAGCTCTGCCGGCTTTCCTCTGCTTCTGCATAGCAGAGCTGTCAAGAGCGAGAAGCTGCCTTTTGCCGAGAAAGCAGCGCTTTGCGGCACCACAGCCAGCAGCGTCTTCGGTACAGCCGCTCGGTGTGCGGAGAGGCGAAAGAGAGCCGGGGAAGAATGTGGAACGCCGAACTCGGTCGCTGCAAGCAGGTGCTTTCGAACAGCTTCTGGTCACCTTGTAGGAACTCTCCCAAGACAGTGGAGAGTCCCGGCGGCTATTGCATTGAATACATGCCTTGGCAATAGCCCAGAGCTGTACTGAGTGCAGCAGGTGTCAGGCAGTCTCCTTTCGCCGTGTGCGTGCTTCTGTTTTGTGTTTCCAAGTTGCAGAGAAGCACTCGTGCTTGCTGCTGCTTCCAGCAAGCCAAAACGCTTTTGCAGCAACTTTCCTGCCTTTCCCACTACAGGATCAATTTCTAGCTGATTTACAGTTGTTTCTGCGTAGAGCAGCTAGAGGAGAAGCTCTGCCGGCTTTCCTCTGCTTCTGCATAGCAGAGCTGTCAAGAACAAGGAGCTGCCTTTTGCCGCGTAAGCAGTGCTGCGTGGCTCCACAGCCAGCAGCGTTGCCGGTACAGTCGCAGGTTGTGCGGAGAATCGAAAGAGAGCCGGGGAAGAGCGTGGAACGCCGAACTCGGTCGCTGCAAGCAGGTGCTTTCGAACAGCTTCTGGTCACCTAGTAGAAAGTCCCCCAAGACTGTGGAGAGTCCCCGAAGCTAGTGCTTTGAAATACATGCCCTTGCAGTAGCCCAGAGCTGTACTGAGTGCAGCAGGTGTCAGGCAGTCTCCTCTCGCCGTGTACGTGCTTCTGTTTGTGTTTCCAATGTGCAGAGAAGCACTCGTGCTTGCTGCTGCTTCCAGCAAGCCAAAACGCTTTTGCAGCATCTTTCCTGCCACAGGATCAATTTCTAGCTGATTTACAGTTGTTTCTGCGTAGAGCAGCTAGAGGAGAAGCTCTGCCGGCTTTCCTCTGCTTCTGCATAGCAGAGCTGTCAAGAGCGAGAAGCTGCCTTTTGCCGAGAAAGCAGCGCTTCGCGGCAACACAGCCAGCAGCGTCTTCGGTACCGCCGCTGCGTGTGCGGAGAGGCGAAAGAGAGCCGGGGAAGAGCGTGGAACGCCGAACTCGGTCGCTGCAAGCAGGTGCTTTCGAACAGCTTCTGGTCACCTTGTAGAAACTCCCCCGAGACAGTGGAGAGTCCCCGAAGCTAGTGCTTTGAAATACATGCCCTTGCAGTAGCCCAGAGCTGTATTGAGTGCAGCAGGTGTCAGGCAGTCTCCTCTTGCCGTGTGCGTGCTTCTGTTTTGTGTTTCCAATGTGCAGAGAAGCACTCGTGCTTGCTGCTGCTTCCAGCAAGCCAAAACGCTTTTGCAGCAACTTTCCTGCCACAGGATCAATTTCTAGCTGATTTACAGTTGTTTCTGCGTAGAGCAGCTAGAGGAGAAGCTCTGCCGGCTTTCCTCTGCTTCTGCATAGCAGAGCTGTCAAGAGCGAGAAGCTGCCTTTTGCCGAGAAAGCAGCGCTTTGCGGCACCACAGCCAGCAGCGTCTTCGGTACAGCCGCTCGGTGTGCGGAGAGGCGAAAGAGAGCCGGGGAAGAATGTGGAACGCCGAACTCGGTCGCTGCAAGCAGGTGCTTTCGAACAGCTTCTGGTCACCTTGTAGGAACTCTCCCAAGACAGTGGAGAGTCCCGGCGGCTATTGCATTGAATACATGCCTTGGCAATAGCCCAGAGCTGTACTGAGTGCAGCAGGTGTCAGGCAGTCTCCTTTCGCCGTGTGTGTGCTTCTGTTTTGTGTTTCCAAGTTGCAGAGAAGCACTCGTGCTTGCTGCTGCTTCCAGCAAGCCAAAACGCTTTTGCAGCAACTTTCCTGCCTTTCCCACTACAGGATCAATTTCTAGCTCTAGATTTACAGTTGTTTCTGCGTAGAGCAGCTAGAGGAGAAGCTCTGCCGGCTTTCCTCTGCTTCTGCATAGCAGAGCTGTCAAGAACAAGGAGCTGCCTTTTGCCGCGTAAGCAGTGCTGCGTGGCTCCACAGCCAGCAGCGTTGCCGGTACAGTCGCAGGTTGTGCGGAGAATCGAAAGAGAGCCGGGGAAGAGCGTGGAACGCCGAACTCGGTCGCTGCAAGCAGGTGCTTTCGAACAGCTTCTGGTCACCTAGTAGAAAGTCCCCCAAGACTGTGGAGAGTCCCCGAAGCTAGTGCTTTGAAATACATGCCCTTGCAGTAGCCCAGAGCTGTACTGAGTGCAGCAGGTGTCAGGCAGTCTCCTCTCGCCGTGTACGTGCTTCTGTTTGTGTTTCCAATGTGCAGAGAAGCACTCGTGCTTGCTGCTGCTTCCAGCAAGCCAAAACGCTTTTGCAGCATCTTTCCTGCCACAGGATCAATTTCTAGCTGATTTACAGTTGTTTCTGCGTAGAGCAGCTAGAGGAGAAGCTCTGCCGGCTTTCCTCTGCTTCTGCATAGCAGAGCTGTCAAGAGCGAGAAGCTGCCTTTTGCCGAGAAAGCAGCGCTTTGCGGCAACACAGCCAGCAGCGTCTTCGGTACCGCCGCTGCGTGTGCGGAGAGGCGAAAGAGAGCCGGGGAAGAGCGTGGAACGCCGAACTCGGTCGCTGCAAGCAGGTGCTTTCGAACAGCTTCTGGTCACCTTGTAGAAACTCCCCCGAGACAGTGGAGAGTCCCCGAAGCTAGTGCTTTGAAATACATGCCCTTGCAGTAGCCCAGAGCTGTATTGAGTGCAGCAGGTGTCAGGCAGTCTCCTCTTGCCGTGTGCGTGCTTCTGTTTTGTGTTTCCAATGTGCAGAGAAGCACTCGTGCTTGCTGCTGCTTCCAGCAAGCCAAAACGCTTTTGCAGCAACTTTCCTGCCTTTCCCACTACAGGATCAATTTCTAGCTGATTTACAGTTGTTTCTGCGTAGAGCAGCTAGAGGAGAAGCTCTGCCGGCTTTCCTCTGCTTCTGCATAGCAGAGCTGTCAAGAGCGAGAAGCTGCCTTTTGCCGAGAAAGCAGCGCTTCGCGGCACCACAGCCAGCAGCGTCTTCGGTACAGCCGCTCGGTGTGCGGAGAGGCGAAAGAGAGCCGGGGAAGAGCGTGGAACGCCGAACTCGGTCGCTGCAAGCAGGTGCTTTCGAACAGCTTCTGGTCACCTTGTAGAAACTCCCCCAAGACAGTGGAGAGTCCCGGCGGCAATTGCATTGAATACATGCCTTGGCAAAAGCCCAGAGCTGTACTGAGTGCAGCAGGTGTCAGGCAGTCTCCTCTTGCCGTGTGCGTGCTTCTGTTTTGTGTTTCCAATGTGCAGAGAAGCACTCGTGCTTGATGCTGCTTCCAGCAAGCCAAAACGCTTTTGCAGCAACTTTCCTGCCTTTCCCACTACAGGATCAATTTCTAGCTGATTTACAGTTGTTTCTGCGTAGAGCAGCTAGAGGAGAAGCTCTGCCGGCTTTCCTCTGCTTCTGCATAGCAGAGCTGTCAACAGCGAGAAGCTGCCTTTTGCCGAGAAAGCAGCGCTTCGCGGCAACACAGCCAGCAGCGTCTTCGGTACCGCCGCTGCGTGTGCGGAGAGGCGAAAGAGAGCCGGGGAAGAGCGTGGAACGCCGAACTCGGTCGCTGCAAGCAGGTGCTTTCGAACAGCTTCTGGTCACATTGTAGAAACTCCCCCGAGACAGTGGAGAGTCCCCGAAGCTAGTGATTTGAAATACATGCCCTTGCAGTAGCCCAGAGCTGTACTGAGTGCAGCAGGTGTCAGGCAGTCTCCTTTCACCGTGAAAGTGCTTCTGTTTGTGTTTCCAATGTGCAGAGAAGCACTCGTGCTTGCTGCTGCTTCCAGCAAGCCAAAACGCTTTTGCAGCAACTTTCCTGCCACAGGATCAATTTCTAGCTGATTTACAGTTGTTTCTGCGTAGAGCAGCTAGAGGAGAAGCTCTGCCGGCTTTCCTCTGCTTCTGCATAGCAGAGCTGTGAAGAGCGAGAAGCTGCCTTTTGCCGAGAAAGCAGCGCTTTGCGGCACCACAGCCAGCAGCGTCTTCGGTACAGCCGCTGGCTGTGCGGAGAGGCGAAAGAGAGCCGGGGAAGAATGTGGAATGCCGAACTCGGTCGCTGCAAGCAGGTGCTTTCGAACAGCTTCTGGTCACCTTGTAGAAACTCCCCCAAGACAGTGGAGAGTCCCGGCGGCTATTGCATTGAATACATGCCTTGGCAATAGCCCAGAGCTGCACTGAGTGCAGCAGGTGTCAGGCAGTCTCCTTTCGCCGTGTGCGTGCTTCTGTTTTGTTTTTCCAAGTTGCAGAGAAGCACTCGTGCTTGCTGCTGCTTCCAGCAAGCCAAAACGCTTTTGCAGCAACTTTCCTGCCACAGGATCAATTTCTAGCTGATTTACAGTTGTTTCTGCGTAGAGCAGCTAGAGGAGAAGCTCTGCCGGCTTTCCTCTGCTTCTGCATAGCAGAGCTGTCAAGAGCGAGAAGCTGCCTTTTGCCGAGAAAGCAGCGCTTCGCGGCAACACAGCCAGCAGCGTCTTCGGTACAGCCGCTATGTGTGCGGAGAGGCGAAAAAGAGCCGGGGAAGAGCGTGGAACGCCGAACTCGGTCGCTGCAAGCAGGTGCTTTCGAACAGCTTCTGGTCACCTTGTAGAAACTCCCCCGAGACAGTGGAGAGTCCCCGAAGCTAGTGCTTTGAAATACATGCCCTTGCAGTAGCCCAGAGCTGTATTGAGTGCAGCAGGTATCAGGCATTCTCCTCTTGCCGTGTGCGTGCTTCTGTTTTGTGTTTCCAATGTGCAGAGAAGCACTCGTGCTTGCTGCTGCTTCCAGCAAGCCAAAACGCTTTTGCAGCAACTTTCCTGCCACAGGATCAATTTCTAGCTGATTTACAGTTGTTTCTGCGTAGAGCAGCTAGAGGAGAAGCTCTGCCGGCTTTCCTGTGCTTCTGCATAGCAGAGCTGTCAAGAGCGAGAAGCTGCCTTTTGCCGAGAAAGCAGCGCTTCGCGGCACCACAGCCAGCAGCGTCTTCGGTACAGCCGCTGCGTGTGCGGAGAGGCGAAAGAGAGCCGGGGAAGAGCGTGGAACGCCGAACTCGGTCGCTGCAAGCAGGTGCTTTCGAACAGCTTCTGGTCACATTGTAGAAACTCCCCCGAGACAGTGGAGAGTCCCCGAAGCTAGTGATTTGAAATACATGCCCTTGCAGTAGCCCAGAGCTGTACTGAGTGCAGCAGGTGTCAGGCAGTCTCCTTTCACCGTGAAAGTGCTTCTGTTTGTGTTTCCAATGTGCAGAGAAGCACTCGTGCTTGCTGCTGCTTCCAGCAAGCCAAAACGCTTTTGCAGCAACTTTCCTGCCACAGGATCAATTTCTAGCTGATTTACAGTTGTTTCTGCGTAGAGCAGCTAGAGGAGAAGCTCTGCCGGCTTTCCTCTGCTTCTGCATAGCAGAGCTGTCAAGAGCGAGAAGCTGCCTTTTGCCGAGAAAGCAGCGCTTTGCGGCACCACAGCCAGCAGCGTCTTCGGTACAGCCGCTGGCTGTGCGGAGAGGCGAAAGAGAGCCGGGGAAGAATGTGGAACGCCGAACTCGGTCGCTGCAAGCAGGTGCTTTCGAACAGCTTCTGGTCACCTTGTAGAAACTCCCCCAAGACAGTGGAGAGTCCCGGCGGCTATTGCATTGAATACATGCCTTGGCAATAGCCCAGAGCTGCACTGAGTGCAGCAGGTGTCAGGCAGTCTCCTTTCGCCGTGTGCGTGCTTCTGTTTTGTTTTTCCAAGTTGCAGAGAAGCACTCGTGCTTGCTGCTGCTTCCAGCAAGCCAAAACGCTTTTGCAGCAACTTTCCTGCCACAGGATCAATTTCTAGCTGATTTACAGTTGTTTCTGCGTAGAGCAGCTAGAGGAGAAGCTCTGCCGGCTTTCCTCTGCTTCTGCATAGCAGAGCTGTCAACAGCGAGAAGCTGCCTTTTGCCGAGAAAGCAGCGCTTCGCGGCAACACAGCCAGCAGCGTCTTCGGTACCGCCGCTGCGTGTGCGGAGAGGCGAAAGAGAGCCGGGGAAGAGCGTGGAACGCCGAACTCGGTCGCTGCAAGCAGGTGCTTTCGAACAGCTTCTGGTCACATTGTAGAAACTCCCCCGAGACAGTGGAGAGTCCCCGAAGCTAGTGATTTGAAATACATGCCCTTGCAGTAGCCCAGAGCTGTACTGAGTGCAGCAGGTGTCAGGCAGTCTCCTTTCACCGTGAAAGTGCTTCTGTTTGTGTTTCCAATGTGCAGAGAAGCACTCGTGCTTGCTGCTGCTTCCAGCAAGCCAAAACGCTTTTGCAGCATCTTTCCTGCCACAGGATCAATTTCTAGCTGATTTACAGTTGTTTCTGCGTAGAGCAGCTAGAGGAGAAGCTCTGCCGGCTTTCCTCTGCTTCTGCATAGCAGAGCTGTGAAGAGCGAGAAGCTGCCTTTTGCCGAGAAAGCAGCGCTTTGCGGCACCACAGCCAGCAGCGTCTTCGGTACAGCCGCTGGCTGTGCGGAGAGGCGAAAGAGAGCCGGGGAAGAATGTGGAATGCCGAACTCGGTCGCTGCAAGCAGGTGCTTTCGAACAGCTTCTGGTCACCTTGTAGAAACTCCCCCAAGACAGTGGAGAGTCCCGGCGGCTATTGCATTGAATACATGCCTTGGCAATAGCCCAGAGCTGCACTGAGTGCAGCAGGTGTCAGGCAGTCTCCTTTCGCCGTGTGCGTGCTTCTGTTTTGTTTTTCCAAGTTGCAGAGAAGCACTCGTGCTTGCTGCTGCTTCCAGCAAGCCAAAACGCTTTTGCAGCAACTTTCCTGCCACAGGATCAATTTCTAGCTGATTTACAGTTGTTTCTGCGTAGAGCAGCTAGAGGAGAAGCTCTGCCGGCTTTCCTCTGCTTCTGCATAGCAGAGCTGTCAAGAGCGAGAAGCTGCCTTTTGCCGAGAAAGCAGCGCTTCGCGGCAACACAGCCAGCAGCGTCTTCGGTACAGCCGCTATGTGTGCGGAGAGGCGAAAAAGAGCCGGGGAAGAGCGTGGAACGCCGAACTCGGTCGCTGCAAGCAGGTGCTTTCGAACAGCTTCTGGTCACCTTGTAGAAACTCCCCCGAGACAGTGGAGAGTCCCCGAAGCTAGTGCTTTGAAATACATGCCCTTGCAGTAGCCCAGAGCTGTATTGAGTGCAGCAGGTATCAGGCATTCTCCTCTTGCCGTGTGCGTGCTTCTGTTTTGTGTTTCCAATGTGCAGAGAAGCACTCGTGCTTGCTGCTGCTTCCAGCAAGCCAAAACGCTTTTGCAGCAACTTTCCTGCCACAGGATCAATTTCTAGCTGATTTACAGTTGTTTCTGCGTAGAGCAGCTAGAGGAGAAGCTCTGCCGGCTTTCCTGTGCTTCTGCATAGCAGAGCTGTCAAGAGCGAGAAGCTGCCTTTTGCCGAGAAAGCAGCGCTTCGCGGCACCACAGCCAGCAGCGTCTTCGGTACAGCCGCTGCGTGTGCGGAGAGGCGAAAGAGAGCCGGGGAAGAGCGTGGAACGCCGAACTCGGTCGCTGCAAGCAGGTGCTTTCGAACAGCTTCTGGTCACATTGTAGAAACTCCCCCGAGACAGTGGAGAGTCCCCGAAGCTAGTGATTTGAAATACATGCCCTTGCAGTAGCCCAGAGCTGTACTGAGTGCAGCAGGTGTCAGGCAGTCTCCTTTCACCGTGAAAGTGCTTCTGTTTGTGTTTCCAATGTGCAGAGAAGCACTCGTGCTTGCTGCTGCTTCCAGCAAGCCAAAACGCTTTTGCAGCAACTTTCCTGCCACAGGATCAATTTCTAGCTGATTTACAGTTGTTTCTGCGTAGAGCAGCTAGAGGAGAAGCTCTGCCGGCTTTCCTCTGCTTCTGCATAGCAGAGCTGTCAAGAGCGAGAAGCTGCCTTTTGCCGAGAAAGCAGCGCTTTGCGGCACCACAGCCAGCAGCGTCTTCGGTACAGCCGCTGGCTGTGCGGAGAGGCGAAAGAGAGCCGGGGAAGAATGTGGAACGCCGAACTCGGTCGCTGCAAGCAGGTGCTTTCGAACAGCTTCTGGTCACCTTGTAGAAACTCCCCCAAGACAGTGGAGAGTCCCGGCGGCTATTGCATTGAATACATGCCTTGGCAATAGCCCAGAGCTGCACTGAGTGCAGCAGGTGTCAGGCAGTCTCCTTTCGCCGTGTGCGTGCTTCTGTTTTGTTTTTCCAAGTTGCAGAGAAGCACTCGTGCTTGCTGCTGCTTCCAGCAAGCCAAAACGCTTTTGCAGCAACTTTCCTGCCACAGGATCAATTTCTAGCTGATTTACAGTTGTTTCTGCGTAGAGCAGCTAGAGGAGAAGCTCTGCCGGCTTTCCTCTGCTTCTGCATAGCAGAGCTGTCAAGAGCGAGAAGCTGCCTTTTGCCGAGAAAGCAGCGCTTCGCGGCACCACAGCCAGCAGCGTCTTCGGTACAGCCGCTACGTGTGCGGAGAGGCGAAAAAGAGCCGGGGAAGAGCGTGGAACGCCGAACTCGGTCGCTGCAAGCAGGTGCTTTCGAACAGCTTCTGGTCACCTTGTAGAAACTCCCCCGAGACAGTGGAGAGTCCCCGAAGTTAGTGCTTTGAAATACATGCCCTTGCAGTAGCCCAGAGCTGTATTGAGTGCAGCAGGTGTCAGGCAGTCTCCTCTTGCCGTGTGCGTGCTTCTGTTTTGTGTTTCCAATGTGCAGAGAAGCACTCGTGCTTGCTGCTGCTTCCAGCAAGCCAAAACGCTTTTGCAGCAACTTTCCTGCCTTTCCCACTACAGGATCAATTTCTAGCTGATTTACAGTTGTTTCTGCGTAGAGCAGCTAGAGGAGAAGCTCTGCCGGCTTTCCTCTGCTTCTGCATAGCAGAGCTGTCAAGAGCGAGAAGCTGCCTTTTGCCGAGAAAGCAGCGCTTCGCGGCACCACAGCCAGCAGCGTCTTCGGTACAGCCGCTCGGTGTGCGGAGAGGCGAAAGAGAGCCGGGGAAGAGCGTGGAACGCCGAACTCGGTCGCTGCAAGCAGGTGCTTTCGAACAGCTTCTGGTCACCTTGTAGAAACTCCCCCAAGACAGTGGAGAGTCCCGGCGGCTATTGCATTGAATACATGCCTTGGCAAAAGCCCAGAGCTGTACTGAGTGCAGCAGGTGTCAGGCAGTCTCCTCTTGCCGTGTGCGTGCTTCTGTTTTGTGTTTCCAATGTGCAGAGAAGCACTCGTGCTTGCTGCTGCTTCCAGCAAGCCAAAACGCTTTTGCAGCAACTTTCCTGCCTTTCCCACTACAGGATCAATTTCTAGCTGATTTACAGTTGTTTCTGCGTAGAGCAGCTAGAGGAGAAGCTCTGCCGGCTTTCCTGTGCTTCTGCATAGCAGAGCTGTCAAGAGCGAGAAGCTGCCTTTTGCCGAGAAAGCAGCGCTTCGCGGCACCACAGCCAGCAGCGTCTTCGGTACAGCCGCTGCGTGTGCGGAGAGGCGAAAGAGAGCCGGGGAAGAGCGTGGAACGCCGAACTCGGTCGCTGCAAGCAGGTGCTTTCGAACAGCTTCTGGTCACCTTGTAGAAACTCCCCCGAGACAGTGGAGAGTCCCCGAAGCTAGTGCTTTGAAATACATGCCCTTGCAGTAGCCCAGAGCTGTACTGAGTGCAGCAGGTGTCAGGCAGTCTCCTTTCACCGTGAAAGTGCTTCTGTTTGTGTTTCCAATGTGCAGAGAAGCACTCGTGCTTGCTGCTGCTTCCAGCAAGCCAAAACGCTTTTGCAGGAACTTTCCTGCCACAGGATCAATTTCTAGCTGATTTACAGTTGTTTCTGCGTAGAGCAGCTAGAGGAGAAGCTCTGCCGGCTTTCCTCTGCTTCTGCATAGCAGAGCTGTCAAGAGCGAGAAGCTGCCTTTTGCCGAGAAAGCAGCGCTTTGCGGCACCACAGCCAGCAGCGTCTTCGGTACAGCCGCTGGCTGTGCGGAGAGGCGAAAGAGAGCCGGGGAAGAATGTGGAACGCCGAACTCGGTCGCTGCAAGCAGGTGCTTTCGAACAGCTTCTGGTCACCTTGTAGAAACTCCCCCAAGACAGTGGAGAGTCCCGGCGGCTATTGCATTGAATACATGCCTTGGCAATAGCCCAGAGCTGTACTGAGTGCAGCAGGTGTCAGGCAGTCTCCTTTCGCCGTGTGCGTGCTTCTGTTTTGTGTTTCCAAGTTGCAGAGAAGCACTCGTGCTTGCTGCTGCTTCCAGCAAGCCAAAACGCTTTTGCAGCAACTTTCCTGCCTTTCCCACTACAGGATCAATTTCTAGCTGATTTACAGTTGTTTCTGCGTAGAGCAGCTAGAGGAGAAGCTCTGCCGGCTTTCCTCTGCTTCTGCATAGCAGAGCTGTCAAGAACAAGGAGCTGCCTTTTGCCGCGTAAGCAGCGCTGCGTGGCTCCACAGCCAGCAGCGTTGCCGGTACAGTCGCAGGTTGTGCGGAGAAGCGAAAGAGAGCCGGGGAAGAGTGTGGAACGCCGAACTCGGTCGCTGCAAGCAGGTGCTTTCGAACAGCTTCTGGTCACCTAGTAGAAAGTCCCCCAAGACTGTGGAGAGTCCCCGAAGCTAGTGCTTTGAAATACATGCCCTTGCAGTAGCCCAGAGCTGTACTGAGTGCAGCAGTTGTCAGGCAGTCTCCTCTCGCCGTGTACGTGCTTCTGTTTGTGTTTCCAATGTGCAGAGAAGCACTCGTGCTTGCTGCTGCTTCCAGCAAGCCAAAACGCTTTTGCAGCATCTTTCCTGCCACAGGATCAATTTCTAGCTGATTTACAGTTGTTTCTGCGTAGAGCAGCTAGAGGAGAAGCTCTGCCGGCTTTCCTGTGCTTCTGCATAGCAGAGCTGTCAAGAGCGAGAAGCTGCCTTTTGCCGAGAAAGCAGCGCTTTGCGGCACCACAGCCAGCAGCGTCTTCGGTACAGCCGCTGGCTGTGCGGAGAGGCGAAAGAGAGCCGGGGAAGAATGTGGAATGCCGAACTCGGTCGCTGCAAGCAGGTGCTTTCGAACAGCTTCTGGTCACCTTGTAGAAACTCCCCCAAGACAGTGGAGAGTCCCGGCGGCTATTGCATTGAATACATGCCTTGGCAATAGCCCAGAGCTGCACTGAGTGCAGCATGTGTCAGGCAGTCTCCTTTCGCCGTGTGCGTGCTTCTGTTTTGTTTTTCCAAGTTGCAGAGAAGCACTCGTGCTTGCTGCTGCTTCCAGCAAGCCAAAACGCTTTTGCAGCAACTTTCCTGCCACAGGATCAATTTCTAGCTGATTTACAGTTGTTTCTGCGTAGAGCAGCTAGAGGAGAAGCTCTGCCGGCTTTCCTCTGCTTCTGCATAGCAGAGCTGTCAAGAGCGAGAAGCTGCCTTTTGCCGAGAAAGCAGCGCTTCGCGGCAACACAGCCAGCAGCGTCTTCGGTACAGCCGCTACGTGTGCGGAGAGGCGAAAAAGAGCCGGGGAAGAGCGTGGAACGCCGAACTCGGTCGCTGCAAGCAGGTGCTTTCGAACAGCTTCTGGTCACCTTGTAGAAACTCCCCCGAGACAGTGGAGAGTCCCCGAAGCTAGTGCTTTGAAATACATGCCCTTGCAGTAGCCCAGAGCTGTATTGAGTGCAGCAGGTATCAGGCATTCTCCTCTTGCCGTGTGCGTGCTTCTGTTTTGTGTTTCCAATGTGCAGAGAAGCACTCGTGCTTGCTGCTGCTTCCAGCAAGCCAAAACGCTTTTGCAGCAACTTTCCTGCCACAGGATCAATTTCTAGCTGATTTACAGTTGTTTCTGCGTAGAGCAGCTAGAGGAGAAGCTCTGCCGGCTTTCCTGTGCTTCTGCATAGCAGAGCTGTCAAGAGCGAGAAGCTGCCTTTTGCCGAGAAAGCAGCGCTTCGCGGCACCACAGCCAGCAGCGTCTTCGGTACAGCCGCTGCGTGTGCGGAGAAGCGAAAGAGAGCCGGGGAAGAGCGTGGAACGCCGAACTCGGTCGCTGCAAGCAGGTGCTTTCGAACAGCTTCTGGTCACATTGTAGAAACTCCCCCGAGACAGTGGAGAGTCCCCGAAGCTAGTGCTTTGAAATACATGCCCTTGCAGTAGCCCAGAGCTGTACTGAGTGCAGCAGGTGTCAGGCAGTCTCCTTTCACCGTGAAAGTGCTTCTGTTTGTGTTTCCAATGTGCAGAGAAGCACTCGTGCTTGCTGCTGCTTCCAGCAAGCCAAAACGCTTTTGCAGCAACTTTCCTGCCACAGGATCAATTTCTAGCTGATTTACAGTTGTTTCTGCGTAGAGCAGCTAGAGGAGAAGCTCTGCCGGCTTTCCTCTGCTTCTGCATAGCAGAGCTGTCAAGAGCGAGAAGCTGCCTTTTGCCGAGAAAGCAGCGCTTTGCGGCACCACAGCCAGCAGCGTCTTCGGTACAGCCGCTGGCTGTGCGGAGAGGCGAAAGAGAGCCGGGGAAGAATGTGGAACGCCGAACTCGGTCGCTGCAAGCAGGTGCTTTCGAACAGCTTCTGGTCACCTTGTAGAAACTCCCCCAAGACAGTGGAGAGTCCCGGCGGCTATTGCATTGAATACATGCCTTGGCAATAGCCCAGAGCTGCACTGAGTGCAGCATGTGTCAGGCAGTCTCCTTTCGCCGTGTGCGTGCTTCTGTTTTGTTTTTCCAAGTTGCAGAGAAGCACTCGTGCTTGCTGCTGCTTCCAGCAAGCCAAAACGCTTTTGCAGCAACTTTCCTGCCACAGGATCAATTTCTAGCTGATTTACAGTTGTTTCTGCGTTGAGCAGCTAGAGGAGAAGCTCTGCCGGCTTTCCTCTGCTTCTGCATAGCAGAGCTGTCAAGAGCGAGAAGCTGCCTTTTGCCGAGAAAGCAGCGCTTCGCGGCACCACAGCCAGCAGCGTCTTCGGTACAGCCGCTACGTGTGCGGAGAGGCGAAAAAGAGCCGGGGAAGAGCGTGGAACGCCGAACTCGGTCGCTGCAAGCAGGTGCTTTCGAACAGCTTCTGGTCACCTTGTAGAAACTCCCCCGAGACAGTGGAGAGTCCCCGAAGCTAGTGCTTTGAAATACATGCCCTTGCAGTAGCCCAGAGCTGTATTGAGTGCAGCAGGTATCAGGCATTCTCCTCTTGCCGTGTGCGTGCTTCTGTTTTGTGTTTCCAATGTGCAGAGAAGCACTCGTGCTTGCTGCTGCTTCCAGCAAGCCAAAACGCTTTTGCAGCAACTTTCCTGCCACAGGATCAATTTCTAGCTGATTTACAGTTGTTTCTGCGTAGAGCAGCTAGAGGAGAAGCTCTGCCGGCTTTCTTCTGCTTCTGCATAGCAGAGCTGTCAAGAGCGAGAAGCTGCCTTTTGCCGAGAAAGCAGCGCTTCGCGGCACCACAGCCAGCAGCGTCTTCGGTACAGCCGCTGCGTGTGCGGAGAGGCGAAAGAGAGCCGGGGAAGAGCGTGGAACGCCGAACTCGGTCGCTGCAAGCAGGTGCTTTCGAACAGCTTCTGGTCACATTGTAGAAACTCCCCCGAGACAGTGGAGAGTCCCAGAAGCTAGTGCTTTGAAATACATGCCCTTGCAGTAGCCCAGAGCTGTACTGAGTGCAGCAGGTGTCAGGCAGTCTCCTTTCACCGTGAAAGTGCTTCTGTTTTGTGTTTCCAAGTTGCAGAGAAGCACTCGTGCTTGCTGCTGCTTCCAGCAAGCCAAAACGCTTTTGCAGCAACTTTCCTGCCTTTCCCACTACAGGATCAATTTCTAGCTGATTTACAGTTGTTTCTGCGTAGAGCAGCTAGAGGAGAAGCTCTGCCGGCTTTCCTCTGCTTCTGCATAGCAGAGCTGTCAAGAACAAGGAGCTGCCTTTTGCCGCGTAAGCAGTGCTGCGTGGCTCCACAGCCAGCAGCGTTGCCGGTACAGTCGCAGGTTGTGCGGAGAAGCGAAAGAGAGCCGGGGAAGAGTGTGGAACGCCGAACTCGGTCGCTGCAAGCAGGTGCTTTCGAACAGCTTCTGGTCACCTAGTAGAAAGTCCCCCAAGACTGTGGAGAGTCCCCGAAGCTAGTGCTTTGAAATACATGCCCTTGCAGTAGCCCAGAGCTGTACTGAGTGCAGCAGGTGTCAGGCAGTCTCCTCTCGCCGTGTACGTGCTTCTGTTTGTGTTTCCAATGTGCAGAGAAGCACTCGTGCTTGCTGCTGCTTCCAGCAAGCCAAAACGCTTTTGCAGCATCTTTCCTGCCACAGGATCAATTTCTAGCTGATTTACAGTTGTTTCTGCGTAGAGCAGCTAGAGGAGAAGCTCTGCCGGCTTTCCTCTGCTTCTGCATAGCAGAGCTGTCAAGAGCGAGAAGCTGCCTTTTGCCGAGAAAGCAGCGCTTCGCGGCAACACAGCCAGCAGCGTCTTCGGTACAGCCGCTGCGTGTGCGGAGAGGCGAAAGAGAGCCGGGGAAGAGCGTGGAACGCCGAACTCGGTCGCTGCAAGCAGGTGCTTTCGAACAGCTTCTGGTCACCTTGTAGAAACTCCCCCGAGACAGTGGAGAGTCCCCGAAGTTAGTGCTTTGAAATACATGCCCTTGCAGTAGCCCAGAGCTGTATTGAGTGCAGCAGGTGTCAGGCAGTCTCCTCTTGCCGTGTGCGTGCTTCTGTTTTGTGTTTCCAATGTGCAGAGAAGCACTCGTGCTTGCTGCTGCTTCCAGCAAGCCAAAACGCTTTTGCAGCAACTTTCCTGCCTTTCCCACTACAGGATCAATTTCTAGCTGATTTACAGTTGTTTCTGCGTAGAGCAGCTAGAGGAGAAGCTCTGCCGGCTTTCCTCTGCTTCTGCATAGCAGAGCTGTCAAGAGCGAGAAGCTGCCTTTTGCCGAGAAAGCAGCGCTTCGCGGCACCACAGCCAGCAGCGTCTTCGGTACAGCCGCTCGGTGTGCGGAGAGGCGAAAGAGAGCCGGGGAAGAGCGTGGAACGCCGAACTCGGTCGCTGCAAGCAGGTGCTTTCGAACAGCTTCTGGTCACCTTGTAGAAACTCCCCCAAGACAGTGGAGAGTCCCGGCGGCTATTGCATTGAATACATGCCTTGGCAAAAGCCCAGAGGTGTACTGAGTGCAGCAGGTGTCAGGCAGTCTCCTCTTGCCGTGTGCGTGCTTCTGTTTTGTGTTTCCAATGTGCAGAGAAGCACTCGTGCTTGCTGCTGCTTCCAGCAAGCCAAAACGCTTTTGCAGCAACTTTCCTGCCTTTCCCACTACAGGATCAATTTCTAGCTGATTTACAGTTGTTTCTGCGTAGAGCAGCTAGAGGAGAAGCTCTGCCGGCTTTCCTCTGCTTCTGCATAGCAGAGCTGTCAAGAGCAAGAAGCTGCCTTTTGCCGAGAAAGCAGCGCTTTGCGGCACCACAGCCAGCAGCGTCTTCGGTACCGCCGCTGCGTGTGCGGAGAGGCGAAAGAGAGCCGGGGAAGAGCGTGGAACGCCGAACTCGGTCGCTGCAAGCAGGTGCTTTCGAACAGCTTCTGGTCACATTGTAGAAACTCTGCCAGCACAGTGGAGGGTCCCCGAAGCTAGTGCTTTGAAATACATGCCCTTGCAGGAGCCCAGAGCTGTACTGAGTGCAGCAGGTGTCAGGCAGTCTCCTTTCACCGTGAACGTGCTTCTGTTTGTGTTTCCAATGTGCAGAGAAGCACTCGTGCTTGCTTCTGCTTCCAGCAAGCCAAAACGCTTTTGCAGCAACTTTCCTGCCACAGGATCAATTTCTAGCTGATTTACAGTTGTTTCTGCGTAGAGCAGCTAGAGGAGAAGCTCTGCCGGCTTTCCTCTGCTTCTGCATAGCAGAGCTGTCAAGAACAAGGAGCTGCCTTTTGCCGCGTAAGCAGCGCTGCGTGGCTCCACAGCCAGCAGCGTTGCCGGTACAGTCGCAGGTTGTGCGGAGAAGCGAAAGAGAGCCGGGGAAGAGTGTGGAACGCCGAACTCGGTCGCTGCAAGCAGGTGCTTTCGAACAGCTTCTGGTCACCTAGTAGAAAGTCCCCCAAGACTGTGGAGAGTCCCCGAAGCTAGTGCTTTGAAATACATGCTCTTGCAGTAGCCCAGAGCTGTACTGAGTGCAGCAGGTGTCAGGCAGTCTCCTCTCGCCGTGTACGTGCTTCTGTTTGTGTTTCCAATGTGCAGAGAAGCACTCGTGCTTGCTGCTGCTTCCAGCAAGCCAAAACGCTTTTGCAGCATCTTTCCTGCCACAGGATCAATTTCTAGCTGATTTACAGTTGTTTCTGCGTAGAGCAGCTAGAGGAGAAGCTCTGCCGGCTTTCCTCTGCTTCTGCATAGCAGAGCTGTCAAGAGCGAGAAGCTGCCTTTTGCCGAGAAAGCAGCGCTTCGCGGCAACACAGCCAGCAGCGTCTTCGGTACAGCCGCTGCGTGTGCGGAGAGGCGAAAGAGAGCCGGGGAAGAGCGTGGAACGCCGAACTCGGTCGCTGCAAGCAGGTGCTTTCGAACAGCTTCTGGTCACCTTGTAGAAACTCCCCCGAGACAGTGGAGCGTCACCGAAGCTAGTGCTTTGAAATACATGCCCTTGCAGTAGCCCAGAGCTGTATTGAGTGCAGCAGGTGTCAGGCAGTCTCCTCTTGCCGTGTGCGTGCTTCTGTTTTGTGTTTCCAATGTGCAGAGAAGCACTCGTGCTTGCTGCTGCTTCCAGCAAGCCAAAACGCTTTTGCAGCAACTTTCCTGCCTTTCCCACTACAGGATCAATTTCTAGCTGATTTACAGTTGTTTCTGCGTAGAGCAGCTAGAGGAGAAGCTCTGCCGGCTTTCCTCTGCTTCTGCATAGCAGAGCTGTCAAGAGCGAGAAGCTGCCTTTTGCCGAGAAAGCAGCGCTTTGCGGCACCACAGCCAGCAGCGTCTTCGGTACCGCCGCTGCGTGTGCGGAGAGGCGAAAAAGAGCCGGGGAAGAGCGTGGAACGCCGAACTCGGTCGCTGCAAGCAGGTGCTTTCGAACAGCTTCTGGTCACATTGTAGAAACTCTGCCAGCACAGTGGAGGGTCCCCGAAGCTAGTGCTTTGAAATACATGCTCTTGCAGTAGCCCAGAGCTGTACTGAGTGCAGCAGGTGTCAGGCAGTCTCCTCTCGCCGTGTACGTGCTTCTGTTTGTGTTTCCAATGTGCAGAGAAGCACTCGTGCTTGCTGCTGCTTCCAGCAAGCCAAAACGCTTTTGCAGCATCTTTCCTGCCACAGGATCAATTTCTAGCTGATTTACAGTTGTTTCTGCGTAGAGCAGCTAGAGGAGAAGCTCTGCCGGCTTTCCTCTGCTTCTGCATAGCAGAGCTGTCAAGAGCGAGAAGCTGCCTTTTGCCGAGAAAGCAGCGCTTCGCGGCAACACAGCCAGCAGCGTCTTCGGTACAGCCGCTGCGTGTGCGGAGAGGCGAAAGAGAGCCGGGGAAGAGCGTGGAACGCCGAACTCGGTCGCTGCAAGCAGGTGCTTTCGAACAGCATCTGGTCACCTTGTAGAAACTCCCCCGAGACAGTGGAGAGTCCCCGAAGCTAGTGCTTTGAAATACATGCCCTTGCAGTAGCCCAGAGCTGTATTGAGTGCAGCAGGTGTCAGGCAGTCTCCTCTTGCCGTGTGCGTGCTTCTGTTTTGTGTTTCCAAGTTGCAGAGAAGCACTCGTGCTTGCTGCTGCTTCCAGCAAGCCAAAACGCTTTTGCAGCAACTTTCCTGCCTTTCCCACTACAGGATCAATTTCTAGCTGATTTACAGTTGTTTCTGCGTAGAGCAGCTAGAGGAGAAGCTCTGCCGGCTTTCCTGTGCTTCTGCATAGCAGAGCTGTCAAGAGCGAGAAGCTGCCTTTTGCCGAGAAAGCAGCGCTTTGCGGCACCACAGCCAGCAGCGTCTTCGGTACCGCCGCTGCGTGTGCGGAGAGGCGAAAGAGAGCCGGGGAAGAGCGTGGAACGCCGAACTCGGTCGCTGCAAGCAGGTGCTTTCGAACAGCTTCTGGTCACATTGTAGAAACTCTGCCAGCACAGTGGAGGGTCCCCGAAGCTAGTGCTT